>CM061540.1:117559012-118004012 GCA_030864215.1 Capsicum pubescens | reverse complement strand
TAGATAGATAGATAGATAGATAGATAGATAGATAGATAGATAGATAGATAGATAGATAGATAGATAGATAGATAGATAGATAGATAGATAGATAGATAGATAGATAGATAGATAGATAGATAGATAGATAGATAGATAGATAGATAGATAGATAGATAGATAGATAGATAGATAGATAGATAGATAGACAGACAGACAGACAGACAGATAGATAGATAGACAGACAGACAGACAGATAGACAGACAGACAGATAGACAGACAGACAGATAGACAGACAGATAGACAGACAGACACACACACAGACAGACACACACACACACACACACACACAGACAGACAGACACACAGACACACAGACACACAGACACACAGACACACACACACACACACACACACACAGACACAGACAGACTGACAGACTGACAGACTGACAGACTGACAGACTGACAGACAGACAGACAGACAGACAGACAGACAGACAGACAGACAGACAGACAGACAGATAGATAAAGAGAGAGAGATTTAAATATATAACATAAATAGGGATAAAACAATAACTTAGTGTATCCTTATTGAGTTATCGGTTTAACCGATAACCCTATAAGCTCAAACTGATACCGAACCGTTTACCCAATAATTTTTTTTATAAAACCAATAAAAAATCGTTAACCCGATAACCCAATACCAATAACCCAATAACATTTTTATCGATTCGATTTATCGGTCGATTCGAATTTTTGCACAGCCCTAATAGTATGTGAACATCCACAAAAAAAATAACTTATTCACAATAAGGATAAATTAATAGTAGTTTCCATGTCAGCTTCTATTCTTTCTTTCTTTCTTTCTTTCTTTATTGGTCAAGAATTTAATTTAATTTAATTTAAAGGCTCTAATACACGATGGGAAGATTCAGTACTGGATTCTGAATCTTTCCCAAAATATAGGGAAGATTCTGAAAGCTTATCTAGTCAAGCAGAAAGTCATTGGCTCTGTCCACTTGAGGAAATTATTTAATACTCCCTCCGTCCCATTTTATGTATCGTCATTTGACCTGATACGGAGTTTAAGAAATAAGGGAAGACTTGGTAAAGTTTACCAAATTATCCTTTATAAAAAAAATGTATATTTTTTTTTAATTAAGTGGGACCAATAAGGGTAAAAGGGTAATATTGTGCCTTTAAAAAGTTGTCAAATAAAAAAAGGCGACACTTATTTTGAAACGGATTAAAAAGAAAATGATGACATATAATTTGGGCCGGAGGGAGTATAATTTTTATAATTTGAAGGGAAAAAATAATTTTATGTATTTTATTGTTAAATTTCTTTAATGTAAAGATAAAGATAATCTCGGATAATTTGATTTAAAACTACAAAGAAATTATAATGAAGCACAAAACTAATTGACCACCAAACAAATACTTGATTAGTTAGGCCCAATCAATTTCTAGCCAGTAATTTCTTTCAACTCTTCTTCTCCAAGACCTCTTGTGTTACATGAACTTTTATTATATTATTGGTTTGCTTGTCATATCGCATCAAGTGATCATATTAACACATTTTGAATTATTTAGAATTGTAAAATACGTGTTCAATTGATATCATTTGAGCATTAGATTAGTGAACTGTTCAATAGGTTATGAGCTTAGTTTACGTTTCAAGATAAAATTTTGAATAAATTTAAGAGACTGCATATATATATTGAACGTTAGAAAAATGAGTTAGTGAAAATAGAATCTTGTTTATCCCTAAGATAGGTACTTCAGTAGTTATGTACACCAATCTTCCAATTGGTAACATCAGTCTTCAAGAGTCTAACTTAATTTAGCAATTACTGTGTCTCCATGAAACCCCCATCAAATACAAAAGTGAATCTTCCACCAATAGCAGCCCAAGTACGTCTTTGAATTGTCAAGAAAAGAAAAAAAGAGAAAGAAAATAATGTCTTACTATGGCGGCGGTTAAGAAAAATGTGAAGTAATTTGGCAAGAGCCTCTATTCGTTTTTACCTGTAGTAGTTTCTTTTTAGGAGTAAAATATAAACTTTCATCAATACTTTAAAATGTAGTTTTTCATCATATTGATATATGAAAAGTTGTAATATATAATATATTTTTTATAGTTTTTGAATATTTAAATTTAAATTTAAATTTTAAAATATCAATTAATTTAATCCTTTTTAACTTTAAAAATTAATCAAATTTACTCTCGAAAAAACAAAGTGACTATTAATTAATTTAATCTTTTTTAAATGAAAATTAATTTAATCTTTTTTAAAGTGACAGCTAGAAAAAACAAAGTGACTATTTCTTTACTTTTTAACAAAAAAACTTTTTTTTTTAATGTTTGTTTAGGTTTGCCGAAGCCTCACCCTAGCAAAAATTAGAGAAGACAATTACTTGCACTCAAAAAGCTACCCCTTCTTATGGGGTATATAAATCTTTCGTGATTAATTCTCTTATTATAAGAACCTAAGTAGGGAATTGACTTAGTATTTCATTGATTGTCTATCTGAATTTTTACTCTGTTGATAAAATCAATTTCCTGTCTAATAATTGCCTCCCACGGTTTCTCTTTTCTTACCCCAAATTGAAGGAAAAAAAAGAATTATTCCATACATACGATCAATACATTTTATAATAATGTTGGTTCATTCAAATATTATTTAACAAAATATTATTATAAAAAATATATAATACAATTTCAATAAAAATATTATTTAATAGCAACTGTTATACAACAAACACGCCTACTTGAATCCTACAAAAACTATGTCTTAACACTTTCTAAACTCTCTAAGAAGCCAAACCCCCTTCTTCAGGTGCCATGGCTGACCCCCATGCTTCGGAACCAACTCCCCTACCCCCATCGCCACCAGATCCCATGGAAACACTCATTGACAAACTACTGTTGAAGAACATACCAAGGACTCATTCAAGTTTGTCCTTCTCAATAAGGAAAACAACTTAAACGGTCTATATGTGAAACTTGACAATGGGAAGGCACCAATGCTCCCCCATGACTCAGAAGATACGATAAATCTAAGTGGGGAGGATAAAGAAAGAATTTATGCTCTATGGAAATTTGCAGTAATTGTTAAGGTGTTCAACAAAAAACTAGCACACAATTATTTGAAAATTAAGCTAACAGAACTTTGGAAGCCATCTGAGCCACTGACCCTGATCGACCTTGGAAATGATTTCTACATTGCCAAGTTTAACAACCCTGATAATATGCAAAAGGCACTACACGGAGGACCATGGTTCGTTATTGGGAAATTCCTCGCAGTTAGGCATTGGGAGACCAATTTTGTCCAGGAGGAAGCCACACAGACCCATACTGCCATTTGAATCAGACTACCCCAGCTCCTAACAGAGTTTTATGATCGCTGTATCTTAGAAAGAATTGGGAATAAGTTGGGTACACTACTCAAGATCGGCACATGCACTTCAGCAACATTAAGAGGCAGATATGCAAGGATTTGCATACAGGTGCCTCTAGATGAGCCTGTCAAGAAGTTTTTCACGGTGGAAAGCCATAAACAAAAGGTGATTTATGAGGGGGAAGGGGTCTTGTGTACCGGATGTGGCAGGCTAGGGCGCACCCATACAATTTACCCCAACTACATCACACAGCCTCACAGTCACACAGAGGATCCAAACAAATCCATTCTCTCTACCAATAAGCTACCAGATACATCAGATGAATGACAAACAGTTAAATTCTTAAGAAGGAAACATGTGCATAGAGACACACAGTACGCCAAGGAGGCCAAAGAAACAAGTAAGAGTAACCAAACACAGGTAAAAGTGTATAACGCCTCCGCAGGTAAGTTTCTCAATCCAAATTCTTTCATGCCCATTGTTGTTAATCTGGATACAAATGTTAGCAACATGGACGTTGCTAATACTGTGTCAACAAATCACTATAATGGGAAATTAAAAAGCACTAATGTTGTTTATTCTAATAAAAAGGAAAAAGAAAGTCGTCTGTGGGCCAGTCGGGTCTACATACACTGCAAAACCTGCAGATGGCTGGCCCCAACAAAGTCAATTCTTCCAATGTCTTGGGCCGAGAATTAACTCCCAACAAACACGTTTCTCTCAACCCGAGAAACCCCTCATTTAATATTGATTCTCCCAAAGGGGTAGCCCATCCCACCCCGTTCGGTAAAGCCTTTATTCTCTAATCCGTCTCTGCATCTTCTGGGTGGAGTAACTCCATTGATACTAGGGATCATCATCACCCTAGGTCGATTAACATGACTGACACAGTTATGTCACTTAAATCCTCCATTAATCCCTCCGTCCATTTGAACCACTAAGACCTCACTCAAGCTACTATGAACTACCACTAGTCTATCAATGGCGAATCCATCTCCAAACAACTTCTCATTCCTGAAGGAACCCCTCTTTTTTAAAATGGCTCCACCACCAGCCAACCGACTACCAACGTCAAGGACGGAGTAAACATTGGAAGGGAAAACCATATCCCACTGCATAATCATAGAGGACCAACTAGTAGTCCTTGTCATCCAAGTCCCAGCTTGGATGGCATAAATCGTGAAAGAAGGAGTGGACCAAATTGCGGAGGGCCTGGGATACAAAGTATGGTTCCAAACTCTGTTACAGACACAGAGAATGGGAACTCTGAACATAATGAACTCAAACGAGCTCAACTTCCTCATGAGTCACATGTTCAAAAGTCTCTCGTTCTACCCCACTATTCCCTACCTCTCCAAAATGGAGACCTTAAACTTTATTCCTTAGGACCTCTTAGAACAACCCAATGTGATACCCAACCCTCCAATCCCTCAGGAAGCACTAGACCCAATGAAGCACCCAAATCAGTGCTAGAGGATCTAAGACATTCAAATATGGAACTAGAGCAACTCTTAGCAAAAATAGAGAAACTGGACGTCACAAGCTTCACTCTCGACAAACTGCTTCGTAAAGAGTTCAACGAGCCCTCGAACTCAGTTATTGCGATAACTTTCCTACTGGAGATAAAAGTCCTAAGCTTGACGTTGAGGAATGCCTCAAAACAGCACACCATGGCAGTAGCTCTAATTCCTCAATTGGAACTGAGGGATAAGGAAAAGCATCCAATGACTCACCCATCACTCACTCCCAATAACCCTATGAAGTTCATCATCTGGAACACTAGAGGAGCTAACATCTCTTCCTTCAAGCGTCAATGCGATGCTTTAATTAAATCCCACAACGGGCCTTGGTAGCACTTCTTGAAACCAAGATGGTTGACCACAAGAACATCACTTAAACTCTTCGCTTTGAGGACTATCGGAGTCCAGTACGGTGGGAAGAAAAGGAGGTATAGTTATTATGTGGAAGGAAAAGCTGCTTCACCTCCAAAATTTCTCCACTTTACCCCAAGGCATCCATGCTACTATCAAGGTTAGTAAAAACCATAAAACCTTCCTCTTCTCGGCTATCTATGCTAGCCCTAACCTCAATAATAAACTCTTACTTTGGGATGAGCTTAAACACATTGCCAATATCTTTTATGGTAATTGGCTTATAGAGGAACTTCAACGAAGTTCTTGGGGTTAATGAGAAATTGGAAGGTGCCCCTATCAGCAATAATAGAGCCAACCACTTCTGGGAATGCTTAAATTATTGCAACATGGTGGACCTTGGTTATAGGAGTTGTAAATACACCTGGATCAATAAGAGACACCAAAATAGAAAGTGTCTTATCCAGGAGAGGTTGGACAGATTTGTTGTAAATACCTCCTGGATAAACCACTACCCTGATTCTCTTATCACCCACTTCCCCAGGATTAAGTCTGATTATTGTCCTTTACTACTCTCTATCTCTAATGATACTAGGAGACCTAGAGATAAACCCTTTAGATTTGAGCCCATGTGGTGCAACCACCAATTCTTCCACGGCCTTATGGAGGATTGCTTCTTTGACCCTACCCCCCTCCAGGTTGTTATTTCTCAGCTCCATGCTACTGCTACCCACTGGAACAAAACAGTTTTTGACAACATCTTCCACAGGCTTAGAAACATCCTGGCTAGGCTAGATGGTATCAAAAAATCTCCCCATTATCACACCAACTCTTTCCTTCAAATCTTGGAAATCAGCTACTCAGTGATTATGAAAGCTTGCTTAAATGTGAAGAGGATTTCTGGAGAAAAAGTCCAGGATGTCTTGGCTCACAGAGGGAGATGCCAACACCTCATTCTTCCATTCCTCTACCACTAATATGAGAAGGAGGAATAAGATCAATAAACTAAAGGATGAGGTTGGCAATATCATCTCTGGTGAAGTAAATATCCAGACTCACAGCCATAACTACTTTAGAAACCTTTTCACAATGAGCCATATCAGTAATCCCAACAGCCACTTTGTACCCACCAACAATCACCACACTATTTCTAACCACAATAGACTTACTCTTGACTCACCCCCTAGGGACACTGAAATCATAACAGCTCTCAAATCCTTCAAACCCCTCAAAGATCCTGGCCCTGATGGCCTCCACTTATTATTCTTTCAAAAATTATGGAATACTGTAGGGACTAATACTGTGAACTTCTGTAAGGAAGTCTTCTCCACTTTCTCTATGTCTTCTGATAATAATACCACCCTGATTTGCCTCATACCCAAATGCAATAATGCTGAGAATATAAAAAGTTTTAGACCCATAGGGCTATGTAACACTTCATACAAACTGATCACCAAGATCATTGTTAATAGAATCAAACCCTACCTCCCCTCCATTATTGGCCCCAGCCAAGCTAGTTTTCTAGCTAAAAGAAGGGCTTCCAACCATGCCATCATTATCCTGGAATATATTACCCACTTCAACAAAATGAATGGTAAGAAGTCTAACATGATTCTCAAAATTGATCTAGAGAAGGCTTTTAACAATCTTGAATGGTCCTTCATAAAGGGCATCCTCCTCTTCTTTGGGTTCGTTGCCAATCTGACTAAGCTAATCATGTCCTGTGTCACTAGCTCCTCTATTTCTGTCCTGGTGAATGGGTGCAGAACTGAATCCTTCACCCTCCAGGGGAATTAGGTAGGGTAACCCTATTCATCCTTTACATAGAAAGGATCTCCAGGGGAATAGACTCTGAGCTAAATGCCAAAAATTAGGACCCTATAAGCATTATCAATGGTGGACCCAAACTCTCCTACCTCTTCTTTGCTGATGATCTCACTTTACTTGCTAGAGCTACCCCTGAAAATTGTCACACCATTGTCAACATTCTACAAGTATTCAACCTCCTTTCTGGACAAATGATCAATACTTCTAAATCCAAAGCCATCTTTTCCAAAAACTGTACCGCTGGAAATGCAACCTTATGCTCTCAGATCCTCAATATCAAGGACAGTCAAACCTTTGACAAATATTTAGGCTACCCCATCTTTTATAGGAAACCTAAGAATAGTGACTTCCAATTCATATTAGACAATATGAAATCTAGATTGGCTGGTTGGAAAACCAAATTCCTCAATATGGCTAGTAGAACTGTGCTGACTAAATCCACTCTTAGCAGTATCCTTACCCACATCATGCATTACATCAAGCTGCCCAACAAAATTCATGATCACATTAACAAAATACAGAGGGACTTTGTCTGGGGTAGTTGTGCTGAGAAAAGAAAAATCTACCTCTTAAGTTGGGACACTCTCACTAGCCCTAAGGATAGAGGAGGGCTAGGACTTCACAGAAGTGAAACTAGAAATAGAGCCCTTTATGCTAGCTTTGCATGGTGACTCTTCACTCATTCCACTAGCCTGTGGGGCAGAGTCCTCACCACCAAATTCCAGAACTGCTTTGTTGCTGCCACAACTACGACCTGGAAAAATGTCATGAAGGGGTGGAGGGATTTCTCTAAGGGTATTAACTGGCATGTCAACAAAGGGAATAAGGTTAATTTTTTCTTGGATAACTGGATCCCTCACTTAGGAAGTATAAGGGGCCTCATCCTTGGACCTTTAACCATCACTGACCTAAATACTACCATCCATAACCTCTACAATAATGGTAGATGGGATTTCAGTTCACTCTCTTTTGAACTCCCCCAACATTTAAAAGAAGTTATCCTCACCACCCTCCTCCCCCATAACCCTCAGAAAAGGATAATCCCACTTGGGGCCTCACTAATAATAGTATATTCAGTAATGGGAGCATGTACAATCTCCCCAGGGATCAAGGGAACATGCACCAAACCCAAAGAAACTTCACTTTGGCATGGAAAGCAAACACTCCCAACAAAATCAAAACTTTCTTTTGGATTATGATACACAATAGGATTCCCACCAATGCTTATCTAAGCTAAATTGTCCTATCCATTCCCCCTTACTGCCACATTTTCCAAGATCAAGAGGAGACCATTGATCACATCTTCTTTAAATGCCCTAATGTCATCTATTTCTGGGATAAGCTGATTCACAAGTCTAGTTTCAAGACTAAAGAGTTTCTCACTACTTGTTGTTTTGCTAACTGGAAGAAGGAATGACAGAAACTCAAAGGCAAAGCCTTCAACAGTTGGCTTAACTGGAAAACTCTTCTCCCCCACTGCCTTTGGGTCATTTGGCTTTGTAGAAATGACAATAAATTTAACAATAGGAACATGTCTATCTCCACTCATTTGGCCATCTCCCTAGCTGCTGAATACAACATGATAGCCATTCTTGGAAATACTAACAAGACTGGATCTACCATTGTCCCAGTCAACTGGAACCCACCTTTTAGGGACTATATTAAGCTCAACATAGATGGCTCAGCTCCCCACAATCCAGAAATAGGTGGTATCAGAGGAGTCTTTATGAACCATGATGGGAATTGGGTGATAGGTTACTACATGTACCTCTCTCATACCACTCCTACCATGGTTGAACTGTTTGCTCTTAGATATGGGTTAAACATTGCTAAGACCAACAACCTCCACCATATTCATATTAAGACTGACTCAAATGTCTTACTCTATATGCTTGAGAATGATCACCCATTCTACCATAATCTTCTTACTAAATACAGGTCACTAATGGAAGAGGTGCACATGACCGCCCCAACAAATATCTATAGTGATCAAAATACAGTGGTGAACGCGCTTGCGAAGGAGGGAGCTAGGAGTCTAGAACTTTCACCAAAGCTTTTCTGGTAAATGCCACATTTTCTATCTAATTTTGTACAATCGGACCGCGACGGCGTATCTTTCAATCATAGAATTAAAAACTCTTCTATTATCCTATAGGGCCGGGATGTGGCCCCAAACGATATTATTTTGGATCCCACACCTACAAGAAACACTAACTATTTAACGCCTTGAGCACTAATGAATATTCTGCCTTTAACCAAAAAAAAAGAATCCTACAAAGACATCTCTTTTTGGAAATAATTTTATTGGGTGAATCCTGTAATTTAATGAAGACTCTGTCAAAGTTTTGGCAGTTCCCATTCAACAACTTGTCCAAATATGTGCCTATTCAATTATTCTAAAGAAAAATTGACATTTATGCCAGAATAGTACTACTTTCATATTCCAACCAAGAGAGCTACCAGAATCTTTATAAACCAATGAAAATTTTAGGCCAACATGTTCAAGCGACCGGAGTTGGAATTTTCACTAAAAAGATCAAAATATAAAAAAATAAATATATGAAAAAATTGAGAGAATTCAACATCTACTTACATAAATATAACTTTAATTTTGTATATATAATGTAATTTTCTGCCGAAACAACCACTTGGCTATATCCCTTGAAGATACCCCTATCTAGAATCGATTTTGTAGTTCACTTATATTTTTTTTATTATGCCCTTTTTAGAATAAAATTTTCATTTTTTCAATAAAGATCTAAAAAACTTTCTTTTATTCATTTGATAAGTGGTCAAAAAATTTTAATTTTTCGCAGACTCTTTTTTTTGTTATAAGGGAAGTATTGCATTAACTAATAGAAGAAACGTAGCGTTGTGGAGCGTTTATGTTTACAACATCAATTTTATTAACCAGGGTTGATATAAAAAATCTGGTAGGTATGCTCTACACTATTACTACTAGTAGTAATTCTAACACTCCTTTCATAAGTAGTTTGTATCGTGTCTGCCCATAGTACATGTCGAGCACACACTGGAGAAACTTTCAAAGGTATTGCTTTTTAAAAAAAAACTGAGTCTACTCCCATCTTAGCTAACACATCTGCTACCATATTACTTTCCATATAGTTGTGACGGATGGCTGGATTGCCCAATCTAATCAACATGTACCTGCATTCATCCACAATACCAGAGTAGATAGGGTTATCTTCATTAAGCATATTAATAATGCCCATGGAATCAGTGTCAATTTCTACTGGGGTAAAGAAATATTGTTCAAGGATTTTTAATCCTTTGTAAAGATCAAGTAGTTCCATATGAGTGTTGGTATCATTAGTGAAACTCATAGTAAATCCTAGAATCCAATCCCCGTTGTGGTTTTGGATAACACCCCCTATTCCTTTTTTTCCTGGGTTACCCCTACAGGAACCATCTGTGCTTAGCTTAAAACCCCTTAAGGGGGGTTCCAACCAATCATGACAGAGCTAATATTCCTAGCATGTTTATTGTTAGCCTTAAGATAAGATAATTCAGTAGCTTGAGTGTAAGCATGAATGAATGAAGCATTGGTGTTTATCCCTTTGAATCTATTATCGTTTCTATTTATCCAGATTATCCAAAGGCACAAAGGTAGTATTTCACTCCAAAGTAGGAGGTTGTTAAAGAATTTATTGTTGACTCATCTCCATGTATGATACTAGTTATAAGGAGCGAAATCAGAAACTTTGAGAGTGCAAGGTTGTTTCTCCTTGGTTGTGAGTTCTTTCCAGAGGTCAACAAATTTTGTATAGTTAAAGAAAATATGGGGAGAATCTTCAACATGGTTGTTGCAATGCAGGCAATATGGGTTTACGTGTAACCCAACTCTTGCCAGATTGAAGTTGGAAGGCAGACGATTATGGAGGAGTTTCCATATAAAGAATTTCACTTTATCGGTGGTATGGAGTTTCCATAACCAAGACCACATTTTGTTGTTTCTAAGCTCAGTGGTCCTGTTTCTGGTAGATGGTAAGCAGAAGCACTAGAGAACCTGTCATCTCCCTTTAAGGCCCAAATGGGACTGTCTTTTTGGATTTTGTTGTTTTAGAAGAAAGTATTGGCAATGTGATATTTGACAGCATCAGGTATTTCAAAGAAGAGGGTGCTGAAATCCCAATTGTTATTCTTCCAAACATCAGCAAGAGTCAGGTTTTCATCAATAAGGGTAAAAGGGCCTTAAATGGAATTCCTAAGAGAGAAGTTGTTAGGGAGTCATCTGTCGAGCCAGAAGCTGATATTCTGGCCATTTTTGGTGCTCCAAATTATGGCATCTTTACAGTCGTCCGATCCGTTGAGAATGCTCTTCCAAGTTCTTGAGCTATTTTTGGAAGGGGTATTTCTTTTGGGATGTTTATGCTAGAGTACATTGGTCTAGAGGTTGTTTGGGTTGTTCATGAATCTCCAATAAAGACTCATGTGCATTGAGGCATTCTTCAATATGGCCTTTTGGATACCCATTCCACCCTCTTTCTTGGGTAGGGTAACTGTATTCCAAGAGATGGGGTGCATTTTTTGTTTCTCATTGGTGGAACCCCATATAAAGTCCCAGACAGTTTTGTCAATAATTTTTTGGGTTCTATTAGGGAGTTCAATGAATTGCATAACATGGTTTAGGATGTTGCTAAGGGAAGTCTTAGCCAAAATAGTTCTTCTTGCTATGTTGATGTAATACCCGTGCTTATTCCTAGCTAGAAATCATCTCAAGAATGCTAGTACTTGCTTTTAAATACAAATCTATTTTTGTACCCGTGGTATTTTTTAGATTTCTACTTTCTATCACATGAGAAATTGATTTAGCTTTCTAACGATACCAGTTTTGTCCAAATCCGACACCAGATGAGGAAGTTATGGATGTTTTACTCAGAACTGACCAAAATGCCCAGGTGCGACGTCCAAGTTGACTGACCTCCAAACAAGTGACGGACCTCCACTTTGACCATCACAGCCAAGGCAGTAGGGACATGTTCTGGATAAGGATTGACGGACGAGTTGACGGACCATCATCCAGGCCGTCAACTCTTATCCAGTGAACCTCATTTCTGGTCCACGTATGACGGTCGAAATGACGGATCGTTAAGTTTCTGATGAACCATCATTCGGGTTGTCCCACGTCATGTTCATTTTATTTCCAGGACATTTTAACAGGGGTATTTTGGTCACTTACCACTCGCCTATATATACCCAGATGAGTCTGAATTCATCCATTTTGCTCATTATTATTTCATAAACAAAAACTAGGGTTTCTCTCTAAATTTAATCTCCAAGAACAAGACTCAATATTCTTAAAAAATCAAAGGATTTCAAATCCTTGAAGTTCAAAAAAACATCAAGAACCCTGAGTTAGGTATGCGTAGTGTTCATCTATGGATCCATTTCGTTCATAGAGCTCAAGAACCATGTTTTAAATATTTTGTGATTGTCTTGTTGTGATATGAGCATGTACATGTTGATGATTGTTGTTTAAGTTTTAGGATGATATCTAAAGGTGTTTTCATGAAGTATATGTGTTTGTTAGTTGAAACCCATAATCTTTATGTGGCTTAATATGGTGAAATTCATGAACACACTTAAGCTAAAAGAATGCATGCAAAGTGTTTGATAATATGCCTAGGATAATAGAATTCATGTCCCATGATTTAATAGTGCTTAAATGACAATTCCATGCTCTATGCTTTACGATTTCCTATGAATTCCATGTGAGTGATATGTGTTGTTGTTGTGATATGGATTGACCATGATATTGAAGCTATGCAAGTATATACCTGTTGTATGAATTTCCCTTCCATGTATAAGATGTTGAGAACTATGCTTAGTGTGAAATCCCCTACTCATGATATGGTAAATTGTGAACTCTACTCTTACGATCAAGTCAGTCATGTGTGCCAGTTTCCTTACATCGAGTCCTGGGGTACTTGTACCTAAAAAATATAGTTATGTGCCTAGATCCATGTCACGTTATCATGATAATCTCAGTCAAGACATGATCTATAGAACTCAGTCGGGCATGTGAGTCAGGAAACCTCAGAAAACTTATGATCTTAGTTAATTCTCAGATAGTAGTACTAATCTGTCAGTCAACGGAAGTCGGTTACTCAGTCCATGTACCATCAGTTAAATCATATTCAGTCTCTTCAGATGGGAGTAGAAGTTAGCACTGAGTGAACCCAAGGATGGGAACTCACCTGCCAGTTTAGGGTGTGATTCTTAGTAATCATCCTTGTGTTCCAGAACTACGTACCTAGCATAGGTTGAGACATCTTAACCTGTCATATTAGGGTTGATGAGGTGTCTTAATCCATCAGTTTAGGGTTCCCACCATTCTCATTTTGAGTACCTTCCAGCTAAGGGTCACTCACAGCTGTTCTTACCAGTGGCACGGTATTGACACCCTTTCAGTCGGGGAAGAGATTGGACCTCAACTTAGCTATAGGTGTTGTTGGGGCATGTCGATGAAACTACCTCCCACAGTTTCAGTCCCAGTCTCGATAAAAAGAACTCAGATAATTCTTCAGATTTCAGTATATCAGGACTGTCAAATACAGTCAATTCAGTTACAGAATGGAACATAGATAGTTCCATTAGATTCAGGACTGTCAGACACAGTCATCTATGCTATCAAAATTTCAGTATTTTTCATGCTAGATATCAGTAGATCATGTATTAGTGTCCAAATATAGATATCACATAATCACGATCTCAGTTACTACGTATACATGTATGCACTCTTACGGTCATATCAGTCAGTCAGTTAGTATCGTTCATGCATGTAAACCCTTTTGGATTTAGCCTACCTCACTCGTATACTCAGTACTCCCAGTTGTACTGACGCATTTGCGCTATGGTTCTTTCTTTCACATTATATCATAGGTTCACTGATATGAGCTCCAGATCAGCAGTAGCAGTAGCATTCCAGTCGCAGAGTTGCAGTGAGTTCTCATCCATTTGAGGAAGATATTATTTATTTCATTTACTATTTCAGTTCAGTTTTACTAGACGGAGTTAGTTGGAGACATGTTCTTTCAACTCCTTATTCAGACAATATTTAGAGGCTTTCAGATTTAGTTCAGATTTTAGTTGTTTTGGGTATTCGTTACCCCATATGGATGTTATGATTTGTCAGATATTCTATGCAGTTGAACCTTATGGCCTATTGTTCATGTTTTCTGCATTATTACATCATATATTGCAGTGTACAGGTACAAATATCAGTCATGGGTTAGCTTGTGGTCCTTCGGGGTCATAATCACCATGTAGCATTCCAGTTCAGAAAATTGGGGCGTTACAAACTTGGTATCAGAGCCTAAGGTTCAATAGAGTCCTAGGAAGTCTGAAATCTGCATCTAGTATAGTCTTGCACATGGGTGTGTTGCGCGCCACATTTATGTGCAAGAGTCTATAAGATGTTTTAGGAATAGTGTCCCTTCTTTCGGTATTCATATCATGCTAGTGAGCATAATCTCAAGTTAAACTCTCAGTCTAATCCGTTCTTCTCTTATTTCAGAATATGCCTCCAAAGAGAAGAAACCAGCCAGCTCCTCAGCCCAAAGATCCTTTGGGCGAACATGTTTCTCATGCGGAGTTTAGGGCTGCATTCACCACACTTGATCAGTCTGTGGCTTCCCAAAATGAATGTCCACCAGTTATTCCAGCCAACCCAGTGCCAAATCAGTCTCAACTAGGATTCGGGACTTCACCCGAATGAACCCTCCATCTTTCTTTGGGTCTAAGTCTGATGAAGACCCTCAAGAATTCATTAACCAAGTCTAGAAGGTCATAGACATCATGGGAGTTACTTTTTTTCAGAGTATCGAGTTAGCCGCATACCAGTTACAGGATGTTGCTCACACTTAGTACATACAGTGGAAGTCTGAGAGGTTAGAGGATGTAGGTCCTATAGAGTGGAAGGAATTTTTCACAACTTTCTTAGACAGATTCTTTCCCCAAGAGCTGAGAGAGGCAAAGGTTCTAGAGTTCATCAACCTCATGCAGGGAAATATGACGGTTAAGGAGTATTCTCTCAGATTTACTCAGCTAGCCAGATATGCCCCTCATGTGGTTGCAGACAATAGGGAAAGGATGAGCAAGTTCGTGTCAGAGGTGAATGATAGCGTAGTAAATGAGTGTAGGTATGTGATGCTGAACAGTGATATGACGTTAGCCAGGCTCATGACTCATGCTCAACAAATAGAGGAGAAGAAGATTAGGACTAGGGAGAGGCAGAACAAAAGAGCAAGGTCAGGCAATTTCAGTTTTGCTCAACCAAAATCAGAAGGAAGAAACCATTTGCAGTTTCGTTCTAAGGCAACAATTCCAGCTTCTTTCTCCGCCAGTGCCGAAATTCATAGATGGCAACATAGATCGAGGACTAGGCTCTAAGTTTCAGGACAGTGTCAGTAGTGCCCGAACTAATCTTCTGTGTCAGACTTATGGTAAGAACCACAAGGGTACCTGTAAAGCTGGTAGCGATGTTTGTTTCGATTATTGCAAGACAGTCCACAAGATTAGAGAGTGTCCGTAGTCAGGTCTACAGGGTCAGCAGAATCGCTCCACGGCCCAATCCGGTTGCCCAAATCAACAAGTGCCGCTTTCAGTGCTACTGGTGGGCAACGCCCAAACAGACTCTATGCTCTTTAGACCTAACAGGATCAGGAAAATTCTCCTGATGTCGTTACTAGTACATTACAGATTTTCTATGTTCATGTTTATGCTTTGCTAGATCCAGGTGCATCCTTATTTTTTTGTTACTCCTTATATAGCAGACGATTTCGAAATCAGTCCCAAAATTTTAGCAGAGCCCTTTTCAATCTCAACCCTAGTGGGTAAAAACATCATAGCTCAGCGGGTATACAGAAACTGCCCGATTATGATATTTCAGAAAGCCATGTCAGCAGATTTAGTTAAGTTAGAGATGACTGGTTTTGATGTCATTCTCGGCATAGATTGACTTCATTCCTTCTATACCACAGTCGACTGCAAAACTAGGGTAGTTCAGTTTCAGTTCCTAAATGAGCCCGTCCTAGAGTGGAAGTGTAGTACTTCATCTTTCAGGGGTCAACTTATTTCCTACCTTCGGGTAAGGAAAATGATTTCTAATGGGTGTGTGTATCATCTGGTGCATATTAAAGATTCTAGTTCTGAATCTCCTAGTTTTGAATCATTCCCAGTTGTAAATGAGTATTCAGACGTGTTTCCCAAAGATTTTCCAAGCATTCCTCCCGAAAGGGAAATAGACTTTGGCATTGATCTTCTTCCAGATACTCAACCTATTTCTACTTTGCCATACAGAATGGCACCAGCAGAACCCAAGGATCTGAATGATCAATTGCAGGATCTCTTAGGTAAGGCATTCATCAGGCCTAGTGTATCCCCATGGGGTGCACCAGTCTTATTCGTGCACAAGAAAGACGGTTCTCTCAGGATGTGTATTGATTACCGTCAGCTCAATAAGGTTATGGTCAAGAACAAGTATTCTCTTCCCAGAATAGATGACTTGTTAGACCAACTTTAGGGTGCTAGTTATTTCTCCAAAATAGACCTCAGATCAGGCTACCATCAGCTCAGAGTTAGAGAATGTAACATCCCGAAGACATCTTTTCATACTTGGTATGGTCACTTCGAGTTTCTAGTTATATCCTTTGGTCTTACCAATGCCCCAACCGCTTTTTGGACTTGATGAACCGTGTGTTTAAATAGTACTTGGACATGTTCATCATAGTCATCATAGATGATATCCTGGTCTATTCCCGCACAGAGCGTGATCATTCAGACCATCTCAGAATTGTTCTTCAGACTCTCAGAGATCACCAGTCATTCTCCAAATTCAGTAAGTGGGAGTTTTGGCTAAGATCAGTAGCATTCCTTGGACATATTATTTTTGGTGATGGCATTAGAGTGGATCCTCAAAATATTGAAGCGGTAAGAAACTGGCCTCGCCCTATCTCTCTATCAGATATCAGGAGTTTCTTGGGATTGGCTGGCTATTACAGATGGTTTGTCAAGGAATTTTCTTGTATTGCATCCCCCATGTCCAGATTGACTCAGAAGAAGGTCAAGTTTCTATGGTCAGATCCTTGTGAGAAGAGTTTTCAAGAGTTGAAGACTCGACTCACCTCAGCTCTAGTTCTAGCTCTTCCAGATGGTTCAAACGATTTCGTAGTCTATTGTAATGCATCCAGAGTGGGTTTAGGTTGTGTCCTCATGCAGCATGGTAAGGTCATAGCCTACGCCTCTAGACAGTTAAAGCCCCATAAGAAGAATTATCCTACTCATGATCTTGAGTTAGCAACCATAGTATTTGCCTTGAAGATTTGGAGGAATTATCTATACGGAGTTCATGTATGTATCTTCACAGATCATAAGAGTCTCCAGTATGTCTTTTCTCAGAAAGATCTCAATCTTCATCAGAGAAGGTGGTTAGAGCTTTTGAAATATTATGACATAGTATCCTTTACCATCCGGGAAAGGCCAATGTTGTGGCTGACGCTCTCAATAGACTCTCCATGGGTAGCGTTTCTCACATTGAGGATAGCAAAAAAAAGATAGCTCATCAAATCAATCAGCTCGCCAGACTAGGTGTTTGCTTAGTCGATTCTTTGGAGGGTGGTGATGTGTTCAGAGTAGTTCAGAGTCATCTGTAGTTTCCGAGGTGAAAAAAAAGCAAAACATGGATCCTAGCATCAATCAAAAAGATTCAGTTCAGAATCAGAGAGTAGAGGTTTTCTCCCAAGGGAGAGATGGGGTTCTTCGTTGTCAGAGTAGTCTGTGCGTTCCAGTTATAAATGACTTAAAGCAGCGGATTCTTGTAGAAGCACATGGTGCGAGATACTCTATTCATCCAGGGGCCACTAAGATGTAGCGCGACCTGCAGGAAATTTATTGGTGGAGTGGGATGAAGAGAGATATTACAGAGTTTGTGGCTAAGTGCTCTACATGTCAGCAAGTTAAGATAGAGCATCAGAAGCCTAGTGGACCCATGCAGGAGTTCACCATTCCTACTTGGAAGTGGGAAGAAGTGAACATGGACTTCGTGACGGGTTTGCCTCGAACTTATCATCATCACGATTCAGTTTGGGTTATTGTAGACAGGATAACCAAGTCATCTCATTTTATTCCAGTTCATACCTCTTATTCAGCCTAGGATTATGCCAAACTCTATATCAGGGAGTTGGTTAGATTACACGGTGTTCCATTATCTATTATTTCATACAGAGATACCTAGTTTACCTCTTACTTCTAGAAATCATTCCAAAAGGGTCTTAGTACCCAAGTCCATCTCAGTACAACTTTTCATCCTCAGACAGATGGTCAAGCAGAAAGGACCATTCAAACTCTTGAGGATATGCTAAGGGCATGTGCAATTGATTTCAAAGGAAGTTGGGATGACCACTTGCCTTTGATTGAATTTACATACAACAATAGCTATTATTCCAGTATTAAAATGGCTTCATTCAAAGCTCTTTATGGCAGGAGGTGTAGATCTCCAATTGGTTGGTTTAAAGTTAGTGAGGCCTCAATCATAGGTCCTGAATTGGTTTTTGATGCCTTAGAGAAAGTTCAGTTGATCAGAGAGAGACTCTGGAATGCTCAGAGCCGACAAAAGTCTTATGCTGATGTTCGTAGAAAGGATCTTGAGTTCGAGGTCGATGACTATGTCTATCTCAAGATCTCTCCCATGAAGGGAGTAAAGAGGTTCGACAAGAAAAGGAAACTCAGTCCCCGCTATGTCGGTCCCTTCAGAATTCTCAGTCGTTTAGGCAAGGTAGCTTATGAGATTGAATTGCCTTCAGATTTAGCCTCAGTTCATCCGGTCTTCCATGTATCCTTGCTCAAGAAGTGCGTAGGTGACCTAGCAGTTTTAGTCCCTATTCAGAGTATTAATGTTCAGAACATTCTCTCTTATGAAGAGATTCCAGTCGAAATCTTAGACTATCAGACTCTTCGATTGAGGAACAAAGAGGTCCCTATATTTAAGGTTCTTTGGCGAAATCAGTCCATCGAAGGAGCTACTTGGGAAGCAAAAGCAGATATGCATACCAAGTATCCTTACCTCTTCTCCGTCGATTCAGATCAAGCTCAAGGTAATAGTCGCCTAAAGCTTATTCAGTTTCATATTCATATTCCCATTATAAACGTGGTATCTACTACCATTTCATACTCTATCATGAATTCATGTATCGGTTCAGTTATAAAATCATGCATCAGCTATGCATTCTCGTCTTGAGAAACTTAGTTTATCAGAACACTCAGTGACGCATTCATTTACCAGTTAGCCATGCATCAGATGTGCATGAGTTTAGTATATTTAGCATGTCAGTCATGAAGTTATGTCTCAGTCAATCATGTTCAGTTCATGTTCATTTATTATTTTCTCTTTTAGTCAGTCTCATTCGAGGACGAATGTTCTTAAGGGGGAGATATTGTAATACCCGTGCTAATTTCTAGCTAGAAATCATCTCAAGGATGTTAGTACTTGCTTTGAAATACAAATATATTTTTGTAATAGTGTTATTTTTTAGATTTCTACTTTCTATCATGTGGGAAATTGAGTTAGCTTTCTAACGATACCAATTTTGTCCAAATCTGACACTAGACGAGGAAGTTATGGATGTTTTACTCAGAACTGACCGAAACGCCCAGGTGCGACGTCCAAGTTGATGGACCACCAAACAAGTGATAGTCCACCACTTTGACTGTCACAGCCAAGGCAGTAGGGCCGCGTTCTGGATAAGGATTGACGGATGAGATGACCGACCGTCAGATTTTTTATGGACCATCATCTAGGCCGTCAACTCTTATCCAGTGAACCCCATTTTTGGTCCACGTATGACGGTCGAAATGACGGATCGTCAAGTTTCTGAGAGACCGTCATTCGGGTCGTCACATGCCACGTTCAGTTTATTTCCAGTCCATTTTAACAGAGGTATTTTGGTCACTTACCACTCGCCTATATATACCCAGATGAGTCTGAATTCAGCCATTTTACTCATTATTATTTCACAAACAAAAACTAGGGGATGAATACCATCAGGTCCTGGAGATTTATCAGGTTTGAAAGAAAAAATAGCTCTTTTGATTTTCTTTTGTCCAGGAATGATAGTCAAGTGAGGATGGTCCTCATTATTAATGGAGCCCCTAGAGGAAGGGTTGAGCTGAAAGGACAGAGGTGAGGCCTGGTGCTCAGTAGTTTAGAGATTTTCATAGAAGAGGAGAGTGTAATTTTTTATTTCCTCATAGGAATAGTACCAGTTTCCCAGATCATCCTTGAGAGAGTTGATTCTATTCCTCTTTCTCCTATTCAAGGTTGTAGTCTGGAAGAAATGAGTGTTGTTGTCCCCCTTCGAAAGCCAGTTAATTCTAGATTTTAATCTCCAAAACTCTTGTTCCTGATCTATAGTTTGGTTGTATTCCTTTGTGAGGTCAGCCTCTAGATTTTGGAGATATTAGCTAAAGGGATAGTTTCTCGACATTTGGATGCCATATATTATAGACAAGAGACGTTTCTTCCTGTAAAAGATGTTTCTAAAAGTCTCTTTATTCCATTTAGTGATATTGATTTGAAAGCGAGCAATGGCTTGGGTGTGGTTGGTGTTGGAGTCAAAACACTGCCTAACCTTATGGGGGGAAGATAGGTGTGAGCACCACATTATCTCCATTCTGAAAGGCTTCAAGGAGACGGTATGGTGTCATTTTAGACAAAGCAGAAGTGAGGAGTGGTCGGAGTAGGTTCTAGGAAGATGGGTGACACTAGCTTCAGGGAACATGTTAATCTAGGTATCATTAGATAGACACCTATCCATCCTTTCTAAAATGAGGGACTTCATTTTTTTATACCTCTTGTTAGACCAAGTGTATTTGCTGCCCCGAAACCCTAGGTCCACCAGCCCACTATGGTTAATGTAATCCCAGAAATAATTAGCTCTAGTGGAGTTTATGCTATTTCCTCTAACTTTGTCAGAGGAAGTAAGTATCTCATTAAAGTCACCCCCCACTAACCAGCCATTCTCATTATAATTAGAAATGGAGTTCGCGAACTCAATAAGTTGATTCCATAGCTCAAGTCTGTCCTGATAATAGTTACTAGTATAAATGGCACTAAAATACCAGAAGGAGGGAAAGTTGGTTACCTGGACAGTGACATGAATGCTTTGGGGAGATATGTTGATGTCATTTATGTTGAGGTTATCTTTATTCCACATGATGACAAGCCCTCCAGAGCTTATAACAGTAAAATATTGGATCTTCTTACAGAAGCCTAGGTATTTAGTGAGATCATTGTGGTCGCTCATTCTGGTCTCAAAGAGAGTCAAGATGGTGGGTTTGTGCATTTCTATCATGGCTTTACAATGCCTCCTAAACTCAGTATTGTTATCACCCCTAGTGTTCCAAATAATGCAATTCATCATTGGAATTATTTGTGGTTCCCGTTCCAGAGCATCCGTCAAGACCTCTTTTCCCTTCCTCAATGGGTTGTCTAGTCTCCTCCTCTTTCTTGATAGGGGAAACATTTTTTGTCTTGTAAAAACTTCCTATAGCTATGCTTGGAGGAACTATCTCTAGGTCGAGAAGGGTGATCTCTCTGGGGATAAGGGGAATGACTATCTCGCTTGATACATCCTCGAACATTAGGTGGACCGGCTTTCTTAATGTTATTGCTTCTACTCTTGATACTTTTAAGGATGCCAAAATTATTTCTAGTTCTTGCTTCCCTGCCTTTAAGGACTGTAGGGTCTTCTCCCTTTCTAGAAACTCCATCGATGGGGATTGAGTCTGGGAAGGTGGCATTAGAGTGAGTGCATGTGGGCTGTCCCAAGAGGTTGGAACAAAAAGAGGCCCCTGTGCCAGTAGTGATGGGTTCTTTGGCGAAAAGAATGGAAGTAACTGACTTATTGCATTCATTTCTGCATTCAGGGCCTCCGTTGTAAGCGTGTTAGAGCTTTTTTGGTTGGTTAGAGTCATAAGGGTTGTCATCCATATGTTTTGTCCAAAGGATTGCAACCCTTGACTCATCCCTTCCATGATTAGTTGAGCCAGAAATTGGGGGTTCTTGGTATTGATCTTTAGTTGTAGCCCCTCCCAGTTTATTTGGATTGGTACCACCTGTTCCACCAGACCCATCTCCAACCAAGAGGTTAGTTGGTGATCTATGGGTAGTGGGGTGGTGGTGAAGGTTATTCAAGTTGTTGAACAAATTGTTGTCGGGTGGGGTATCTATACTCAGTAATTTTGGAGGTGTAGGAGTTATTAGTGCTAGTCTCTAAATGAATTCTAGGGGAATGACAGTGGTTTTTATCCCTTTTAGGAGAAGAGTTGGCATTACAACCTTCATCATTAGCATCCCTATCAGTCATGTCGAGATCCTTATTGGGATTCTCAGAGATTTTTTGACTTGGGAGAGGAGCTGATTGGTGACTATTAGTAGGTAAACTAGGCTCCTATTTTCGAGGCATGTGGACTTTAAGCTTCCCGAACAATACATCATTGTTGGGGCTAGTAGTAGACTCCTTAGTGGACCCAATTTGAGATTTAATTAAGGTCTCCTTGGGATTGAGTTCGAGTACTAGATCATTAGTCGGGAAAGTGGGTTGGTTGTTTGGTCGAAGTGAAAGTCGTCCTAATTCACCATTAGAGGTTTGGTCCTTCCGATTAGTGGGATGATTACTCGGCCCATCTATTGGAGACCCCTTTGCCTCAGTCCAGATACCACTGTGGCCCATTTCAGAAGTGCTTCGGCCCAATTTTGGTTTGAGCATCTGAAGCGATGCTTTGCCATCGCTGCTGCCACTAGACTCCGAGGTGGTTGCGTTGGCACCAGTTTGAGACTTGAACGAGGAAGAAGACTTACCTGGGTTACCCTTGCTCTCAGTTGTATTGCTATTGCCTCTACGTTTCCCCTTTCCTCTTTTGAATTTGATTGTCTGCCATTCATGATCATGTGCTAATGAAGCAGTCACCTTCCCAGTTTAGTGTCTCTTCGATTGTTCATCCATCTTTTTTTTTTCATTTTGCACCCACCCATCGTGATCCCTAACCTTCCACATGACTTGCAAAGGAATCCCTCACCTTCGTAGTGAATTTGTTGATGATGGTCTCCTATTTGGATTGAACTACGCAATAGTGTCTCTAGCGGGATCTGGACGCAGATTCTAGCATATCGTCCCCTTAAGGTGGAGGATGTGCATGCATCGATTTTTACCAGTGTCCCTATTTTCTTCCCAATCCTTTCCAAAATACCAACATCGTAGAATTCTGTTGGCATTTGGGGTAGACGGATCCAAATTATCGTGCTTTGGATTTGTGATTCCGTGGGAACAAAGTTCGGTTCCCATCGTCGAACCAATATATATGCCCCAGCGATAAACCAAGGTCCTTGTTGTAGGGCTTTGTTTTGATACTCTTCGCTTGAAAACTTAACCGTGAAGAACTCCAGCCCTAGATCAATTAGGGGAAATCTCTCTTGGATTTTCCACAGTGTCATCAATTTATTTTTTAAGAACTGGTGGTTGAACCTTTTGCCGACCGCCTTTATGATGACAGAATATTTCCAAGGATTGTAAATCCTTTGTCGATCTTTTGTCGAAAGCGTTATAGAATTCTCAAGATCTTGAGGATTATGGACCGTTTCTTTTCCTTGGTATGAGAAGGAATAGGCCATGGAGGCGGTCTGGCTTCTTTTAACTTTATCGTTGTAGGATGGTTGGATGGTTGGATAATTGGGTCAATTGCCATACAATTTTCGCCTTTATCTGGAGGTTTCGGTGGGTGGCCTATCGACTGAACAGTATTGCCGGTCATTGGTTGATTCATAGAGAGAAGTTGGACCTTCTCTCTCTTTAGTTACCCAAGTACTCCAAAATCACAATTTTTTTTTTATTAGGCTGCAAAGAGTTTCTTTCGCAGACTCATACCTATGTAAAATGTATAAATAGTTGCATTTAGAATAGAACTTTATATTTTATAACATGGCAACATTGAAAATCACAAAAAAGCACCACAAACATTTCAACAATCCTTTCCCTGGCACCCCAGAGTCACTCCCATTAATGTATGGAACTTTATTCTTGAATTCTCAAAAACTCCCTTCTCATCAGATCTACCCCATTGGAAAAGATTTCCAATTGAATTGGTCATCAAAAGATGGAGGATTTCTGTCAATCTCCCATAAGTCTGAGCCTGGCAGGTCCTTGTGGTCCACTCTCCCTGGTGAACCTTTCATTTCTGCAGCCATTGCTGAAACTGAAGTGGAAGAAAGTAGAGGTTCTTTCCTCATCAAAGATAAATATGTTCATTCCCTATCTAATAATCAAACCATTGATGACATAAAGATCGTAAACGGATTCGATGAAGATCAAGTTATTCCATCATTCTCCTTGCCAAAGAATCCGATGTATCCTGTTTTAATGATCACAGGGAAAGTTTTTGGTGTCAATAAAAGAAAAAAGAAGGTTAAATTCTCAAGAAGGGGAGATTCAGAGAAAGAGACTTCCATTTCGGCGAGATATTGGCATGTGTTTGATCAGAAAGAATGCCATCAAGTTGGTTTCCAAGTGCGAATAGGGAAAACAGATTTAGAACTTCCAAAAAGAGTTCCTCCAAGAACTTACAAAAGCTTTTCTCTAAAATTTGGTCGAATTCGGAGACGTAGAACTGGATGGTTTGGAGGATTTCTATCAAGAAAAAAATCTGTCTCTGTTTCATCATCAGCTGAGGAGAGAATGGCGATGAAAAGTAATGGAGTTAATGTTTATAATAATAGGATTTGTGTAACTTATTCAAGTGAAAAAAATGAGAAAATATTTGGTTTTGGAGAGCAATTTTCCCATATGAACTTCAAAGGAAAGAGGGTCCCTATTTTTGTTCAAGAACAAGGGATTGGACGAGGCGACCAACCTATTACCTTTGCAGCAAATTTAGTTAGCTACAGGTACTTTTTTAAAAATCAAAATACATCAATCGTTTGAGTGTTTAGTTATCAGTTGAGACCAAGTTGAGGTGTCTAGATGTGCACTTTCAAAGTTGGAGCATTTACTTGCACGGTGAGGCCAAATTTGAGTGTTTGTTTATGTATTGTACCTTTCTTTTTTATCGCACTATATCAATCTTATCTTACCTTTCCTTTTTATCACATTATATCAATAGTACAGTGTGCCAACTTTTAAATCAAAAGACTGAAATAAGCATCACTGTGTCATGTAGGGCAGGGGGTGACTGGAGCACAACTTATGCGCCTTCGCCATTCTACATGACATCAAAGATGAGGTCAATGTACTTGGAGGGTTATGACTATTCGGTGTTTGATCTAACAAAAGACGATAGAATTCAGATACAGGTGACTTTTCACAATTCCTGTTTTCCTGCTTTCGAATATTGTTAGTGTAACTCAAAGCTTAAATCTTGGTGGTGGCACACTTTCAGATAATGTTAACTAAGCCAACATCAACTCAGTACAACAGTATCTGAATTATCTGCCGCACAACACACACAAGACAATCTTATATCTTACCATATCAAAAAGAACATTAAGGCGAGAAGAATAATCCACTACTTGTGTTTAAAGCGGATAATATGAATGAAAAAATGTAGTAACTTAGTTCAAATCTCATACTGATCGCTTGAGCTCATTCTTTAAAATGTTGTTGCAGTTACATGGGGACTCATTTGAAGGCCGGATATTACACGGGAACTCACCTTCTGAGCTCATTGAGTGTTTCACAGAAAGCACCGGTAGGCCTCCACTTCTTCCAGAGTGGATTATTTCTGGTGCAGTGGTGGGAATGCAAGGTGGCACGGACACAGTACGCAGTATTTGGAATGAAATGCAAAGATATGACGTCCCAGTATCAGCATTCTGGTTGCAGGTACACCAAAAGAAGATTATTTTAATGAAAGAATTAAAAAGATTCTAGGCCTCACAGAGTATTCAAATTGCTTTAAAAATAGATGATTTGTTCAAGTATGTAACATCTTTTCCATATGCTCTTTTTGTTCAGGATTGGGTAGGGCAGAGAGAGACAGTCATTGGATCACAACTTTGGTGGAACTGGGAAGCAGATGAAGCGAGATACTCAGGATGGCAACAATTGATTCGAGACCTTAATAAGCAACATATCAAAGTGATGACATATTGCAATCCTTGTCTGGCTCCGGTATTTATCATAACTTTTATCGTTATTGCGTGTAACTGCTAGTAGACAAACTTAACAAGTTTTTTGGTCAAAACTGCAGATGGATAAAAAGCCAAACATAAAAAGACACCATTTTGAGGAGGCAAAGATGTTGGACATCTTAGTAAAAGACAAAAATGGGGAGCTGTATATGGTTCCCAATACAGCATTTGATGTAGGTATGCTGGATTTGACACATCCACGTACCACAAATTGGTTCAAGCAGATTCTCCAAGAAATGGTAGAAGATGGAGTAAGAGGATGGATGGCAGATTTTGGTGAAGGCCTTCCTGTAGATGCCTGCTTGTATTCAGGTCCACCACCTATGAAAAACACTCAAATTAAGAGGGACAAAAAGTATCAATGTACTGTTTCAGTTCTCTTTCGCCCTACTGCTGAAATAATGAAAGTTAAAAGTATGAATATAATGTTTGGATCTCACAACAGATGTAAAAGAGGAATTAGTTGTACAATGCGACAACGTCCTTTACTTCTTCTCCAACATTTGTGTCCATGAAAGTACTAATATATAGTCCTTTTAATTATCCAGGTGAAGATCCAATTGCAGCACATAATAGATATCCTGAATTATGGGCGAAAATCAACAGGGAATTCGTGGATGAATGGAAAAGCTCGCGTGTAGGTAAAGGGAGAGAAGATCCAGAGGAGAGTTTGGTTTTCTTCACGAGGGCTGGTTATAGGGATACTACTAAATGGGCAATGCTATTTTGGGAGGGAGACCAAATGGTGAGTTGGCAAAAAAATGATGGCATCAAGAGTGCAGTGGTTGGCTTGCTTAGCGGAGGGCTTTCAGGATATGCTCTTAATCACAGTGACATTGGAGGTTACTGTGCGGTAAACTTACCATTTTTCAAGTATCGAAGAAGTGAAGAGCTTCTCTTGCGATGGATGGAATTGGCTGCCTTCACCACAGTGTTCCGGACACATGAAGTAAGTTTCAGCACCATCTCCTGGACTCATATTTCTTTTCTTTTTTTTTCCTTTTCACTCTTACGCTGAAAGATTTGACATGTTTTGCAATTTCTGATCATTCATTCAGGGTAACAAACCATCTTGCAATAGCCAGTTCTACTCTAATAATAGAACTCTGTCACATTTTGCGCGTCTTGCCAAGGTCTACAAAGCATGGAAGTTTTACAGGATTCAACTAGTCAAGGTAAGATACAATCTCTCAAGAATTGTTTTTCAAAATTAGAACTTTAAACTAAAAGATCTAAGAGTTGGTGCTTTCTTGGATTACTCAGGAAGCCTCTCAGAAAGGACTACCAATTTGTCGACATCTCTTCCTTCACTATCCAGAAGATGAACATGTACATAGCTTTACATATGAGCAATTCTTAGTTGGCACAGAGATACTTGTGGTACCTGTGCTAGACAAAGGCAAGGGAACTGTTAAGGCCTATTTCCCGAGAGGAGAAAGCTCTTCATGGAAGCATATTTGGACAGGAAAATTGTATTCAATACAAGGTTCTGAAGCTTGGGTGGAAGCCCCTATTGGATATCCTGCCATTTTTGTTAAAGAAGGATCTCCTGTTGGAGAAACCTTCTTGGAAAAACTCGGGGAATACTATGTCTTATGCAGATGATGTAAATTGTTTGTAGGGCTTGTAACCATGAAGTAGCATTTAGCATTCTTTCTATGCTACAGTTTACATAGATGTTGGAACAATACGTGTAAAATAGTAAAGTATTTAATTTGTTTAATCCATTTTGAATTTATATTAAAACTATCATTGTATGAAAATTTCACCACAAGTTGAACAAATAGAGGCATCTGCCATAACACCAGGAACATGTTTAGTACATAAAGTTGAAACTTTTGCTTGTTCTCTCATATGTTTGCCTTATTTTACTTTACTAATATATAAATATATATATATACTAGTTTAGTGTACGTGCTTTGCACGTGTGTCTCTCGTCAATCAAACTATATATGAAAGAGTAAAAGTATTAGCAAGTAGCATTATATCAATTTAAATGATATAGTTTGTTAAAAAAAAAAAAAAAGACAATCATTAGAGTCAATTATTAAATAGTTGATTCACAATTGAAATAGTCGCATATGATTAAATTTTAAACAACACTTCCTAACGGATTAGAATGACTAACCAATTTCTTGTGACGGAATGCCTTCAATTAAAGATAATATCAATATTTTACACACACAAAAAGGCTTCTTAATTAGCAATTGTCTATCAAGAAATAATTTATTATTATAAATTTCAAGAACATACTAAAATTTTAGAAAGCTTACCTCAAATTACAAGTAAATTTGTCGCTTCGATCATAAGATATATCAAGATTCTGCATTTTAAAAAAAATTCTCAATTAACAATTGTTTATCAAGAATAGAGAATAATTTGTTTATTGTAAACTTCAGAATTGTACTAAAATTTTTAAAAACTTACCTCAAATCACAATCAAATTTAGCTCTTTACTCATGAATACTATCAAAATTTCAATGGGCAGAAAAATTTATACAAAAATCTATATTTACTCTACGTACAGTAGTTTTGAAATTAGTTTTGGAACCTGTTAAAATAAAGACAAAAACAAAAGTAAGTGACTTGAAAATCTCATAACACAACGATGAGTATAAAAAGCTTCAACAATCAAAAAAATTCAACTAGTTAACATGTCTTAAAAACTCTTAGCTACACGAAATAAAGGAAGGCAGAAAGAATGAAAATAATGAATGCAAGAATATAACTTGAATCAAAATCAAAATTAGAAGAAATCTAAAAGTAGAAGAAGCCGATTTTTTATGTTTCTTGCAAAGTTTGATTGAAAATATTATTTATAGAACTGTAGACATTTTTTTATATAAGATAAAATTCTAATCAATTTAGAATTATTAAATATTATGATTTCTTACCTACATAAAATAAAGACTTTAATTAATTAAAGACCTAAATAATGTTTAATGTTGATTTATTTTTTCAAAAAAAATATCCTAAACCAACTTTGATTTTAAAAAAGAAAGTTCATAATAAAAGTCCTTAAAAAAAGTTTTTTTAAAAAAAATAAATCCTAGTTAAACATCACCCGTACTATACTATATCTGGAATTTTTTTACTATAGTAATAGTTGGACAACTTTTCAAAAAATAAATTTTAATTGGTTTGAGTAAAAGTTTAGTTTGAGTTGGTTTTAGTTGTGTATAAGAGTAGAATTAATAATTAAGGAATCCTAAAATATATGGTAAGGAGTCCTAAAATATATGATAAAGATTCTAATCCTAACAAAATTTGTATAAGAAAAACAAATTTAATGAATTGTATAAATTTAAAAGTCTTTCTATATATTAATAATAATTTAAGAAAAAAGTGAAAAGACAATTTTGTCTATTGCGAAAACTTTCAATGAAGGGCAAAAAGTTCAAATCACTTTTTTAAGGGTCTATACACTTTTAATATTATATATATATATATATATATATATATATATATATATATATATATATTCTATTCTATTATATAGAAGCAGTGGTTTCGACATGCCTGCTTTAGTAGGCTGTTTACTCCGTGATTTCACTATATCATCCCTAATTAATTATTATAAGTCATTTATGTATTAAAAATTAATAATATTTAATTAAAAAATAAAATAGACATTTATGATATGTCTGCTCAGCTGCTTCAATCGTGACTTTACTATATCACCCCTAATTAATTAGTATTATAAGTTATTTATGTATTGAAAAATTAATAATATCCAATCCGTAATTTTACTATATCACCCCTAATTAATTATTATAAGTCATTTATGTATTAAAAAATTAATAATATTTAATTAAAAAAGATAAAATAAACAGTAATGTCATGTCTGCTTCAACTGCTTCAATCGTAATTTTAATACAACACCTCTAATTAATTATTATAAGTTATTTATGTATTAAAAATTAATAATATTTAATTAAAAAGGTAAATAAATATTTATAACATGTATGTTTCAGCTACTTCAACATAGTTTTACTAAGAATCACCCCTAATTAATTATTATAAGTCATTTAAGTATTAAGAAATTAATACTAATATTTAATAAAAAAGGTAAAATGGATATAAAAATGATAAATTAACTCTTGATATTTTAAATTAACTTGACGTCTTATATGAGGCTCACTTAGATTTTTTTCACAAATATTTTGTATTGTAATTTTGTTATGTCACTTTTAATTAGTTGATGTAAGTCATTTAAGACATCTATGCTTCGCTGCTTCAATCGTGATTTTACTATATCATCCCTAATTAATTATTATGTCCTTCTAAGCATTGTCCTACTTAAATTGGAATGAAAAAAATATCCTCGACCCCCAAAATCATCTTCTCCATCATAATACAGCCCTTCAATTTTTCTTTAATGGAGATTTTTTTCTATCAAAATCATTATTCCATTATCTTTGTCCCTCCAATTTTTTCTCTTTTGGGATCAGCCACAAGAATATGCCAATACACGACTTTTGCTGTTGTAATGGCTCCGCCTAAAAAGGGAACAAGCAAATCTTCTCCACCACAAAATGGAAGCGAAACACCATCACCCACATTGCCAAATGGAGGTGTTGATTCAAATTTTTCTTTATTTTTCCTGATAAAAAATTTGGACACTGGAAAGAAATTCATTGTCAAAGAGTCTAATGAACAGGGAATGTGGAATAAGCTCAGTGATCTACAAATTGGGAAGTAACTTTTCATGGAGGAATTTGAGAAATCTGTGGGATACTCACATGTTGTTAACGACTCAATTTTACTCCGTCCAGTTACTCGCCAAAAAATTCTAAAATTCTTGTTGTACTCACAGCTTCTTTGACCCCGCCATCTCCTCCCCATAAATCCATCTCAAAATCATCTTCTTCAACACCCCATCCCCAATGCAAAATTATCTTCTCTTCCCTCACCCCCACCCCACCCCATCCCCTATCCTCCGCCCCCTTTCAAATTTCTAAAACCCCAAATTTTAAGAAAGTAGAGAAGGACACCATTAATGACCTTCATTGAACATACTCACATACAAAAATTCTTTCTCCTTTTTGTGATGATTCATGTGTAAAAAAATAATTTTTTTAATCAAATTGAAGCAAAACGCAGAAATAAATTCTTTGTGGTAATTTTTTCCCTTATTAATCAAATTGTGTAAAATTTAATTAAAAAAATAATATATTGAATCAAATTGCGAGCCACTAAATTGAAAAAAAAAATAATGTCACAATCAACATATTTTACAAAAATATGCAATGTACGTGTATTTTGCACTGTAGTTAAAGAAAAAATGATGAAAAATTAATAAAAGTTAAAGGAAAAAAATGGTGAAAATTAATGAAAGAAAGAGTGAGGAAGAAAGAGAAGGGAGAGGACAAATATTATTAATTATTAATTAAAGAGAAGTGAAAAAATAATTAAAGAGAAGTGAAATATTATTAATTAAAGAGAAGTGAAAGATTAATTAAATATCATTATTTTTTAATATATAAATAATTTATAATAATTAATTAGGGGTGATATAGTAGAATAACAATTCAAGCAGTGAAGCAAACATGTTTTAAATAACTTGTATTAACTAATTAGAAGTAATATAGAAAAATTACTATTTAAAAAAAAATTAAGTCAGCCTCATATAAGACATCAAATTGATTAAAAACATCAATAATTAATTTATCATTCTATGTCTATTTTATCTTTTTTTATTAAATATTAATAATATTTTAATACTTAAATGACTTGTAATAATTAATTATGGGTAATTTAGTAAAATTATGATTGAATCCGCTGAAACAGACATCTCAAAAATATTTGTTTTAGTTATTTTTATTAAATTTCTACTACTCAAATTTTATTTTAAATCACATGAAAAATAAACTCAAGTACTTAAAATATATTAAATAATATAATTTAAACCTACAAATGAGAAACATATGAAAATCCTAGGGTCCACAGTGTATGTCTTTAGGGGCATAGTTTGTAATTAAGTGAAAGAAGTGGTTACTTTGTAAGGATATGATTTGTAAAAGTCTCCACCTACCAACCAAGGATCATTTATTGTACTAGTCAATGCCCCAAGAGATTCCCACAATTGAAGTCTCTCAAGCTGAGTACATTTTGCATAAACTAGTGTAACCACAACTACTACTCCTGCATTCTGATTTTTCAATCTGAGTGAAAGTTGTTGTTCCCCATCATTGATGATAGTATACTCCACAGTTGACTCCATAAAGGCCTAAATCTTGCCTGACATATTAACTACTGCATGTTGCAGACTCATCCTTCTCCTGTAATTCTCAATATTTTGTCCTTCCTGAAATGGTTCCATAAGTTCTATGAAGCCAAATTGGTATCTTTCATGCATTGTTATCAACCTTGTAAAATCTTTCTGTGTATTCACAGACCTGATATTCTAGATTAAAGTATTCATTTTGAGGCAGACTTTGATGTATGGCTCTTTGTCTGCATTGAACTTGCACCTGTACTTTTGCTTATTTTGTTATTTTTTTTCATGTTTTGCCTTCAGAGATCTGATCTGTTTTCGAGATAAATCTCCTCCCCCTGCTACCTCCTTAATATTATCTACCAAATCTTCTATATCTAGGTACTCTTTTTTACTATTAATGATATCCAACATATTTCCTGCTTCAATTGCCAAAGGTATAGTATTTTTCAATACTTTCTCTTGATTCTCATTTTTATCTTTCTCCATTTCATCCTGGGCCTTTACACCCCCCTTTAGTGTTGTTATACCTGTACATACTGATTTTGTGTGATTTGTACTGATGTCTCTTCTGCATGCTATTCCAGTTCATTACTGACATTATCCTCCTGATTTTGCTCTTTATTGCTATCCTTGCTGGATTGTATCTCTTCTGTTGGTATCGTATCTGATTTTGCAAAACTCTTAGTCACCCAATTCTTTGTGCTTTCCTTTTCTGTTTTTTTATTTGTATTTGTTGCTCTTTTGTCTTTTCTTGATCTAACATATCAAAAACATTTGATGTTTCTATTTCAGCCGACTTCTCCATCACTTCTCCTACTATATGACCATATTTTTCTTTCTGTACTTACTTCTTCTTTGCATCCACTGATTTTTGTTATTGGCAGCACCTGCATTCTTGTTTACTTTCTCTTGTCCCTTCCCCTCTTCTTTAACATTGTATTCTGCTTCTTTTTGCTGTTGCACTTGATCAAATAGCTCTGGATGAATATTCCAACAGAATTTCTCATCATGTCCTTGCAAGCAGCATTCTTTGCAATACTTAGGTTTATGATCATACTGAATATGAATTATTTTGGACTTAATGTCTCCAGTGATATCATCTTTCTCATTGATTTTAACCCTTTATGGTAGTTTATCTACCAAATCTACCTTTATCTTCAGTCTTGCACAACTTGACCTCGTATGATTTCTTGTGGCCATATCTATCACTAATGATTTGCCTATTGCAGATGCAATCAAGAATATGGCTTTCTTGGCAAAAAAATTGGGTGGTAAATTTGATAATAAAATTCATGCCACATCAATCGTGATTTCAACCTCTGGATCAAACCATGGATCCCACTTGAGTGTCCTCATTTACCAATACATGTCTTTGATCTTGATATAATACGTAGTGGTCGATAACAATTGTACATAGTTCTCTACTTGATTCAGACGAATTAGAATATGTCTTGTATCTAACACCCCTATTGTACACTCTTCCTTAATTCCGCATTGCTTTGGGATTTTTTTTCCGAGTTCATTGACATCAGGTTTGCCATATGAGAACTTATCAATGATTGCATGTTGCAAATTTTCTTGAATTATCAAGATTTTTATTTGTGAAGACTTTCACGTAATCGATGGTTCCCCATGCAGCATAATGACAGGTTTAGGAGGAACCCTAATATTCTCATGCATATAAGATTTTGGCTTTAATAAAGCAGTAAATTTTGATGCAGGTGCATTCATCTTAATCTCCCCTTCAGTAATCCGTTTTTGTGATTGCTCCGGTGGGTTAATCCCACCGGAAGTAGTAGCCATAGTACTCGAAAAAATTAATTTAAAATAAGGGTTTTGCATGCGCCTATTAATTGCAACCCACATGTGATGTAATATGCAATGACTAGATAATCCTTTATCTTTTTCAATAATTATTATCTATTTTATACAATAGGTGTCAAGTCTTATGTATTAATTTTAATCTCATATTTTGTACTTAATGTAGCAAATCTCAATCATATGATTAAAGATCTAAACTTCAAAATGCATCGAATTTTGTTATTTAGATGAGTAAAAAGTTATATATAATTATCTTGTGAGATAATTTGACTCCTAGAAAAATACTATCAAGTAGTTAATATATTTGTGTTTTCATGTTTTATAATTCATAATTCGAATTGACATCAATCAAACTTATCGTACATAATTAAAATATATTACTATTGAGCCCATGCTGACACGAACCATGCTCCTTTAGCACCTTTTGGTCGTCCTCACAGGCCTATTTTTGTCATTTTATAAAGTTGTTTTTTATTAAATTTAATCACTTTTTATTTTGAATTTGAATATGTCACTCTTTATTCTCTATGTGTCTTTCAAAAGTATAAGATGTCTTTTCAAAACTTAAAGCCACATAATATTTGACTGCCACATGGTTATAATGCGTTTGGTTCTTTCTATTTAAGTTTTCAGTGTTTATACTTCGTCGTTAATATATGTGTCCTTTATTTTAATCATATTTGCATTTTCATCTAATTTTTAAGGCTTTATTTTTTCCGTCTCATATTATTTGATATGTTTATTATTTAATTTTTTTTTTCAATAAAAGGTGTAAATCGATTAATATAACCATATTAAATTCACATAAAATCATCATTACCTATTGGAGTTAATTACTCTTTCATTAAGTTTTTAAGGACAAATTTTAAAAAATATTTTATTATTTCTTGATTCTTTAAATATGTCAACAATTCTGAGATTTTTTTTAAAAATAAATTATAACTATATTACCATTATATATAAAAGAGAATAATAAACTTTGATAGTCCTAACAAGGCTACTTTAATAATTTCAACTAATTTGTTAATCCACTAAAATTATAGTATGTAGTGGATATACATAAAATTACTTTTTGTATGTGGTGTGTCACAACATGAGAAATCGATTTTTCTTGAATTTTTAATTATCTAACTAATTTGGTTTTAAAAAATATGAAATAGGAAGGAAATTACAAAGTGAGGAAGTAAACCTTCACTAATAAAGTAAAAGTTCAAGTTGTCAATCAACTGAATTATTTAGATTTTTCTATTGTTTAAAATAGGATGAACTGAGTATGGTTCTCAATATTTTCTAATTACCTTTTATGAATTGAATTAAAAAAAATTATGAATAATTTTATCTTGCTTTTAAAATTATCAATAAACTATTGAAAGTTGAAATTATTGACAAAGTTAAAAATGAACGTAGTGGTATCAATTAAGATCAAATTATTTTTAAAATATCTTTTTTAATTAATTGAAAATTAATATTATTAGGCATAAACTAAATATAAAGAACTACTAGATTCTCGAGGTTTATTTTGATGAATTTAGTTTTATTTCTCTTAATTTAAAGTAAAACTAAGCTGAAATTACCATATTAACTAACTTACATTCTTGCCACATAAAATTATGAATAAAATTAAGACTTAATAAAAATCTGAAGAAATATATTTCTATTTATGGCTCTACAATATATGCTCATAAACTCATAAAAATAATAATGTTTATCAACTTATGATCTTTGCGAGTTGTAATTATTTTATATATTTAAGGGATAATACCCACGAAAATATCCGAACTTTAACCAAATTTCCAGTGGAGCATATTGAACTTTGCGGGGGTCCTATTGCCCCCCAATACTTTTTAAAGTGGAATTAATTCCCTTCCCCCCCCCTCCCTGGACTTTTTTAAAGTGAAATTAATCCCCCTTCCCCCCTCCCCCGAAACGTTATCCCCAGTTTTTACGCTAGGAGGTGCAGTACACGCGTTGTGTCTTCTCTGCTTTATCAGTTTTCAATATTTTTCACCATTACAACCATACTAAAGATTCCAAATGATTCCATTGAGTCAATTTCAAATTTCAAGTCCATTCTTATCACTCCAAAAGTTTTCAAATTCAATTTCAAGTTTTAAACTTTGAATTCCATTGAGTTTATGAAGAAAGTTTTTTCAAATTATTGAATGGAATCTTCCATTAATTTTTCATTGAAACTCGAAAGATTCAATTAGCGAGTTCTAATAATGGGAGATTCAATGAAACTTCCTAATTGAATGGAACTCGCTAATTGAAAACTCAATGGAAGATTCAATTTCCATTAATGGAACTCGGAAGATTCAGAAAATTTAATTTCATGTATGAAGAAAAAAATACGGACTGTACATGTATGAAGCTATTCAATCTTCCATTAATGGAACTCGAAAGATTCAATTTCCATTAATGGAACTCGGAAGATTCAATTAGCGAGTTTCCGAGTTTGAATCTTCTGAATCTTCCATTGAGTTTCAATTAGCGAGTTTGAAATGGAATCTTCAAGAATTCAATTTCAATTCAACAATGGAGCAAATTCAATTTCAATGGAGCAACCATTGTTGAAGAAAAGAAAGAAAGAAGAAAGAGAATGAAAAAATAAATAAAAACATAAAACTTTAAATAATTATAAAATTAAGGGGTTGTTTGGCAAAGAAAAAGAGTTTATAACGTTTTTAACACTGTTCACGCGCTCAATCCGCGTGACTAACACGCAATGTACCAAGTGGCAGATATATGCCATTAAAATATGAAAAAAAAAGTCTGAGGGGGTAATAGAACTCCCGCACAGTTCAGTATGCTCAACTAGTAATTCAGTCAAACTTCAGGTATTTTTGTGAGTATTCTCTCTATATTTAATTATATTATGATATAAATAATTAAATTACTTGAGTTTGGACTCGAACTTAGTACAAAACTTATAAAACTAGTGTTGTAAATAAATGTTACTAGTATTCAAGAATTTCCTTCATACTTCTTACTGAATGTCCACATTAGTTGCGCACAGAGGCGGACCCACGTGGCACCGTGAGGGTGCACGTGCACCCGGTAACTTCATAAAAAATTATAGATATATATAGATATAGGTATAGATAACCTAATATAACATTAATATATTAAATAGTGCACCCTCAATAACAAAACTTCTCTTGGTGCACTGGTTTGAGACTCAAAGTTGAGCGTCTTTCGAATCCCGACACCGCGGGTTCGATTCCTGGTGGGGGTTGGAGAGTTGTGTTTTTTATAGCCTTTAATTGCTCCCTCATATAGCCTTTAATTGTTCCTCCTCATCTGGCCCCACCTCAATTTAAAATAAATTTTAACACACAATTCCCTAATCCCTAAGCTGTCAAGCCCAAACAATATTGGTGTATTCACCCAAAATCCCTAAAATATTTCCCTTTTTTCAAACCCAAAAGTCCCTTCAAACAAATTTTTCTTTCTTCCAAGTTCCATCCCTACATTACCTTTATTCTTCATAATTTTGTGGCTATTGACGATAAACTATCGTAAACTCTTTAATATTAGTTACTTTTTTTCTTACTTATGAATTGTCTATTTTGTTTCTGCATCACTAGATAAAAATTAGATGCTCATGGATATTAACATGCTTTTTAGTTGAAATGGCAATAGATAAAATAAAGTATTTTTTTTATTTCTCAATTTAAAGTATTAATATTTTTTTCAAAATTCTAATTGCAACCTATGGAAGGAGGGGTGTGATTTCCCTATTAGTAATGTTATGTTTACTTATATTTTTGATGAAAATTTTATTTTGTAGGAATTTGTTATTGATTCTTGTGAATTAAAATTGGTAGATATTATTCTCCTCAATCAAGTTCTAGTTTTAAAGACAATTCTCTCCGTCTTATAAAGAATTTGATGTGAATTCACTTAAATCTGATCCCGAAGAAAGAAAACCAATTCATGAATATGACTCTACGATACGAGATCAAGTGAGAAGACACTATATTCAACAAAGGCCTTGTCAACCGGATCTAAGTTTTAAGTGATTGTTTAGTTTGTTACATTGAGAAAGAAGGATATATTTGTAGATATAAGCAACGATGCAATCATTGACCGTTTTCAGAATATAAAAATGTGTCGATGTCTAATATGAAAGGATGGTCTACTTTTGTTATATTAGCACTAAATTAATGATATTTGATCATTTTGAAATTTATACTTTGCTAATAATTTTTTGCAAATTTTAAATTTAAAAGAATTGTATGTCAAATTAGGTAGTTCATAATTGACATGACTTAATTAAAGATAATGGTGCACCCGCTATCTTCAAATCCTGGGTTCTCCTCTGAGTTGAAGAGCAGAATATTTATTCTTGCAATTTATAATAACTTAAAAATAAATCAGATAAATACACCATTTTTCAAAGTTATAAAGAAAGAAAAAGAAGAAATAATAAAATATAAAGGTTTTTTTTTTCATTTATATAATTTTTTTTAAAATATATCAGATAAATACACCATTTTTCAAAATTAAAACGAAAGAAAAAGAAGAAATAAATAAAACATAACGGGTTATTTTTCGTACATATAAATTTTTTCATAATTACCTCATTGTGTATATAAATTTTTTAGAATTAATTATCTCGTTTTCTTCCCTCACCTCCGTGTTCCTTTATATTTCTCAAATTTTATGTCATGCATATTTATTTGTAGTCCTAAAAAATTAAAAATAACTAAGATACAAATAACAAATATATTTCAATTATTAAAATTTATTTAGCTAATGAACACATATCATTTTTAATCGTTAGCTGAAAAATAGAAAGAAAGACGAAATGAATGCATAATTATCCGCGCTTTTGTTGATATCCATTTTCACAAGTCTTACACCATTTAAGAGTATCTTCTTCTTTTTCAAGTGAAACAAAAACATAAACATCATAATGGAAATGAAGTAAAATCGCATGAAACAAAAAATATGAACTTTTATAAAAGAAAACGAAATAAAGACATAATTGTCCAAACTCTTATCGATATCTACTTCTTCAATCTATCACCATTCAAGAGTCTTCTTCTTCTTTCTCAAGTCAAATAAAAATATGAATGTAATAGTGAAAATGAAGGGTAACCTTAGAGTTGAAAAATATAAATAAAGACAAAATAAATCAATACATAATTGTCTGTATTCTTGTCGATATCCACTTAATTCTACAAGCCTACCACATTTAAGAGCATTCTTCTTCTTTTTCAAGTGAAATAAAAACCTGAACATTATAGTGAAAATGAAGGATAACCTTGATTAGAATCGCATGAAATAAAACATATGAACTTCTATAGAAAGAAAAATGAAATAGACACAAAATGTCTCGATATCTACTTTCACAAGCCTATCACCATTCAAGAGCTTCTTCTTTTTCAAGCCAAACAAAAACATGAATAACAATGAAAATAAAGAACAACCTTAATGGAACAAAAAATATGAATTTATATACATAAAAATGAAGGAATACCATTAGGTATCATGAACTTTTATATTAAATATTTAAGAGTTATGAATTTATATGCACAAAAATGAAGGAATACAATAAAGTATCTTAATTTTTAAAATAAATATTTAGGAGTTATAAATATAAGAACATGAATAGTTTGAGAGTTACAAATATTATTAAGAGTAGAAATTAAATAGGTGAGTTATGGAAGCATAAATATTAAAGTTACAAATATTTATTATCTTTTATTATATAATTAATAGAGTTAAACACATAAATATTTAAAATGGAGTCTACATTTATAAGTGTCTTTTGGAGTCTCTATAAAATGCTTTAATAAAATAGTTTATTGATTTTTATGTAAAATAAAATATAAAAAAAATTATCAGAAAAAGAAGAAAATAGATAAATACTAACACTGATTGGAGAATGCACCACATCAACAACTTCTTATTCCTCCTTTATATATATATACTAGTAAAGGTACCCACACAATTTTTTTAAAAAAATATTCATTAAGAAAATATTAGCTCGTTTATTTTGAAATTATAAAATTAATCATTTTTTGTTATATTACATTAAATATTTAAAAAATTATTGAAATATTAAAATAATTATTAATAGTAAAATTACAACTGATATATAATAATTAATCATAATTTTAATTATTTTAGATATTTTGATATGAAAAGAACAATATGAATAAATTTTTTAATCATATTCCATTTATTGATTTTTAAAATTTATAAAATATGAAATATTAAATAATTGTTATTTTTTTTTGTTGGTCTTTACTTTTATATTTTTAATCAATTAAGACATGTAATAATATTCTTATTTATCATTTCAAATTTTAATTTTTTTAGGTCTATCAATTCAACTTTAACGGTTAATTACACTTTATTTTTAAAAAATTATCTTTCAATTTATTTTCAAACACTTAAAGTACTTAATTGTATCAATTACAAAATTTCTGATTTCAAATTTTAAATTTTACAACTCTCAATTCAAAAATTAAGCACATATTTATTATTTTCTTTTAAATTTTACTCTTGTTCTATTATTTAGTTTCATCATTAATATTTTTAAATATTTTAATTATATTTATTATTATATCTATTAAATTAATTCAAATAAAAGCTCTCATTCTACTATTAAAATACCCCCACCCCCACGCGCATCTTCTAATCAAATCCCACACCCATCCCCCACCTTTTATCTGCCACCATTACCCCCCCTCTTCCCCCTACCCCCCCCCCCCCCCCCGCCAAATTTTAAAATATTTTAACTTATTTAAATTTTTGTTAAAAAATTTTCCTTACTCACTTACCCCCCCCCCCCCACCTCCACCCAAAACCCCTAAAGATTTTTTAAATTATTATATAAAAAGGCTATTTTTCTTCTACAAAAACAGAGCATGATAATTGCTCGAGGAAAATGGGAAAATAGGGAATGAAAAATTTATGTGAGTGAGGGATTTAAGTTGGTTTAGGTTAATTAATAATTTTTCTTTAATTTGGTCATTTTCTTATTTTATCCTTTTCTTTTATGCTCTTTAAAAAATATGTGTTTTTATTCTATAAATAATTTTTCACCCAAAATGAATGTAAAGTAGAATATAGTCAAATGTAAGTTTTTTAATTTTCTATAAAGGGAAAAAATTAGCGTGACAAACTGATAGATTAAACGGTTGATTTTTGAAAGAAAAATAACAAAGGATCCATGCGATCTCCATAAGTAATTACCTTATGCTTCTTCTGTTATTTGTTTCCAGATTTTCAACTCTAGTCTGTCATTTTCAAAGTTTATTGATTATTCAGAAATAAATATATATGAAACCAACTTTTTTATTTAATAATAAAAAATATTTATTAACCCAAGTAACCTACCACAATTAAAAAAAAAGAGGTCAACGTCCAATATATAAAATTATTTCATGATAATCATTGATCGATCCCAATTCTTCACGTCCAAACAATACAAATTGTTAGCAAATTATAATCAAATAATTTAAACTTAAGTTTTGAATGATAAGCAAATTGGCACAAATATAATAATAAAAGCATATGTCATCCATAAATATTATATATCAATAAATGAATTTGATTGGAGGATCAAAGAATAAGCTCAAAGAAAAAAAAAAGTAGAGAATGAATTAAGAAGCAAATTTGATTGAAAAATCAATATATATATATATATATATATATATATATATATATATATATATATATATATAAAGGAGGAACATAGAGGAGGTGATGTGGCACCTCTCTATGGCCTCCATCCATATTTATCTTTTTTCTCTTTTTTTTTTGACCTTTTCTTCTATTTTTTCTATTTATTTTTTAGAAAAGTTAAATGTGTAGTAAATGCATTTTCAATTAAAGACAAAATAGTCAATAAAATGAAAGCTGAAAAGTCATGCCTTTAAACTCCACGTAACTTATATGTATTTTGAAAGAACGTATATTCATGAATATACTTAAATACTCTTAACAATGTATATGCATATTAATTTTCTATTGGAACTTTTATAGTGTTTCTGAAGCACAACTTCACACATAATCTTAAAACTTCAATAGTGTTAGATTTCTATTCCTCCATTTTAGTCCTTGCTATCTTCTTTTTATAGTAAAATTTTGCTTCCTCAAAATCGTTAATTAGTTTAGTATGTAATACTTTCTTCTTCTTCTTCTTCTTTTGCGAGCAAAGTGCAATTACTTTTTGATGATTACACATACTACAGTTTGCAGCTATTTTCACCGTTCAATCAGGTCATATATTAAGTGCAAACTTAGCTTTGAACATTTGCTAGATTTGTTGTTAGGAACTAGCAATTCATTATCACAAGAGAGAGAAAGAAATATTAAATGTCAAGGTAATATTTTTATCCGTTAGCATTATCAAGAGCAAGAAAGTTCATGATATTTTTGTTACTATGTTTTGTAAGTTACCTTCTTAATCTTTTTATTTAATATCGCCAGTCAATCATCAATTATATTATAGTTGTCTATTCTATCATAATTTCATTATCTTCTCATAATAACTATCTTTTCCTTAATTGTTCAGCAATATTTTTGCTATAAAAGAATTTGTTCAATTGCAGCAAGCAATTCTACAAAGTATAAAAGAGAGACTAAATCAAGTGTAGTTGAATGAATGAATTGTTGTATTTCTCAAGAGGGAGATGTACTGCATATCAAATCACTCATTATGAGTATATTAAATATATCCTCTTGGTTATGCTTGTAGATGTTATTATTTAGATATTTTTAAAAAGGTTAGTTTTACTTAATATGCATATGATATATATGTTTCGTCCCTTTTAATTTGTTGGTTTTGCTTTCTTTTTTGTTCGTTATTTTGCGAAAGAAAATTTTCTTCTTTATTTTTCGCAGTTGGTTACGGAGAAGACAAATTATCCGTGAATAAGAATGTCGAAAGAAAATTCTCTCCTCATATAGACATTAATTAACTTAATTGTTGGTTTCATTGATATTATATCTCAAATCATTTAAATACAAAAAGAGTTGATCTTAAATTTTGAAAAATAATACCAATAACATTATACTTTCATTCTAGACAAAGTTGATTCGTTGAGAAAAGAAATCAAGCTTAATTTTGTCATATTTAAGGTTTCAAACCATAATTCCAATTAAAAAAGTGAATTATGTTAAATTAGCTATTTAAAAAAAAAAATTCAAATAATCTCATTTTATTATGAGTTGAATTTGTTTACATGAGTAGTTTGAATATTCGGTATTATAAATAGTTTTAACATCATCAAAAATCTTGAGTTGAATTATTATCACATTTTTTTCAATTATCCAAATATATGAGTGCTTAAAATTTGATATAGATAGATAGATAGATAGATAGATAGATAGATAGATAGATAGATAGATAGATAGATAGATAGATAGATAGATAGATAGATAGATAGATAGATAGATAGATAGATAGATAGATAGATAGATAGATAGATAGATAGATAGATAGATAGATAGATAGATAGATAGATAGATAGATAGATAGATAGATAGATAGATAGATAGATAGATAGATAGATAGATAGATAGATAGATAGATAGATAGATAGATAGATAGATAGATAGATAGATAGATAGATAGATAGATAGATAGATAGATAGATAGATAGATAGATAGATAGATAGATAGATAGATAGATAGATAGATAGATAGATAGATAGATAGATAGATAGATAGATAGATAGATAGATAGATAGATAGATAGATAGATAGATAGATAGATAGATAGATAGATAGATAGATAGATAGATAGATAGATAGATAGATAGATAGATAGATAGATAGATAGATATTATGTAAACATACCTATGCACCATATACTTCTATATGTATGTAATTGTTGTATGAGTTATAATACATTATACTTCTACATGTATGCAATTGTCTGTATGAGTTATATCAGATTTTATCTTCTGAATTTTCTTTTGCATTTTGCTTATTATTGAAATAACGTTTTGAATTTTGGATTTTTACTTGCAGAGCAGGGTCAAATTCAAAGTCATGACGTAGATCTATACAAGGAGAGTCTCAAATTCGAAAAACAAGTGACATGTTTTTATTTTCTTTATAATTTTCTTCTTCTCGATTTTTTTTAGTTAATCTACAAAGTCATGCATCGCCTATTTTTTACATATATATTATCAATTTTTAATTCTATAGAATTTTAAGCTATTAATTTTACTTACGAATGATAACAAGTTTCTCTTTTATATGTGTAATATCTATTTTTTAATTTTTTTTTATACATGTAATCTATATATGATATAAAGGAATCTAATAGAAAAGGTGATGTGGCACCTCACAATGATCACTATTTGCATTTATCTTTTATCTCCTTTTTGTGGTATTTTTTTCTCTTTTTTTTTAATAATATTTTGGTCATTTTTGTTACTAATTAAAGGGTTAATAATAATAAATACTTCATCAAAAGTCAAAACCACTAAAACATAGTGATCACATGCGTTAAACTGAATTAAAATTTGAACCCGCCCAATTTTTGTTAATTTAAGTCTATTTACGGTAAAAAGCTTAATAGGTATAATTAATACACTTTAATACTCATTCATTCATTTTTAATTACTCAAATATGTTGGTATGTTACTAATTCTTTGGTTGGTATAAATATTAAATAAAATCCTATTCCACATCGGAGCAAACAAAGTTCCACTTGAAATCTCACAAGAGATCTGCAAATGCATTTTCTAAATACTTCTATGATATTATTGATAGCACCAGACTATACTGTATTGATGTACTAAGCTTTAAAATCAATAATAAAATTCTTATTCACTAATTTTCAATTCCTATATTAGTGCACTAGAGTAACAGTACAACTCTAACATGGAAAGAAGTAGAGTTTTCTAAACTCAATTTACTTTAATTTGTTGTGTATCTTTTTTTTTTCCCAATATTTATTTATAGTGTTTGAGTTAGTTTGTACATACATCAATTAATTTTGAGGCATGTGTTATCTCGCACTAGCACATGTATAGATTAATTTTGTACACATGATATTAGGAATTCTTATAGTGTTTTGTTATATATTCATAGTGTCAGTTTGTGTGTATCTTGATTAATTTTTGAGACACGTGTTATGTCATACCCGCACATGTATAGAATAACTTTGTACACCTGATATTAGAGATTTTTGTAGTGTTCTTTTCTATATTCATAGTGTTTGAATTAATTTATACATACATTAATTAATTTTGAAGTACGTGTTATCTCGTACTAGCATTTAGGATGAGGAACTTTTGTAGTGTTTTTTTATATGATATTATAGTTGCCAAGTTTGGATTTTTTTTATGTTTGAAAAAGGTGTTAACATGGAAAATTCTTATGAATTTACTTTTTGGGGTTGGGGTGGTTTGCATATAATCTTGGATTTATTTTTGGGGTTGGGGTGGTTTGCATATAATCTTGGATTTAGGATAAATTATGTGTTTTTGTTTAAGAATTTTTTCTTTTCGTATTTACTGTGATCTTATTTTGCTGTCAAGATTGGATTCCTTTGTTTATTTTGTCAATGAATTTGATGTGTGATAAATGAAAGTCACTGAAGTCTTTTGCTATATTTCTAAAGTCTATGCTTTTCATTTAGGAAAACTTGCCTAAATATGTCATATTTAAAAAATATTAACTATTCATTTATAGAGGCTGCCCACATTGATGATACATTCAATGGCCTAAACCAGTTTTTATATACATATATATATATATATACCATTTTTTCCTTATGGTCTAATGAGAAGTGTTTCTCTTCTTTTCTTTTTTTTAAATCTCCTTTCTTTCTCTCTTTTTTTTTAGAAACTTTAAATTTTGTGCTTGTTTTTTAATGTGTATTTATGTTATATCAGGCTAACAAATATGAAGTTGTTTGATATGAAGAGGTAAAGAAAAAATTTATGTTATTAATTTCATTGTTATTTATATTTTTGTAAGATTTTATTTTAATTCTCATAATTTATGTTCTAATTCTTTTGGGATTATTAATTAACACATGAATCTAATTTTATATTTACATATCATAATTGCGGACAAAGAAAAAGTAAAGTAGCGCCTTTCTTATGCTAGAATTTGTATTTTTCTTTTTGAGATCTTTTTTTTTCCGCTTATAGTTTTAAAAAAATATTTGTCAATAAAACTTATAATTAAAATTATAAAATTATCTTTGTTGAATCATTTTTTGTTATTAAATTACAGACAGGCATAAAAAAAATATAATAAATTGGAATTACATAATTGAAGGAATGTATAGTGTGTGTTTTGTGATAAAAAAGTTAGAGGTCAGAAAAATTATATGAAATTTTATGTTGTTTATATTGTCAGTGAATTATGTAGAGATGTTATTGGAGGTTGATAAATTTATCTCATGAGTTATACATATATGAGTATTATGCACTTTGTAAGTTGTAAGTTTCAAAAAGTATTCGTCATTTTTCATAAATAGGATATCAAATACTCTTTGTAGTTTTGCATTTATTATAATTTGTGCAAGTATGACATGCAGTGACAAAAAGTTTCAATTATATATCTATATTCTTTTTTTATTTCCTTAGTCTAGGTGAAAAGTTATATCACTAAAATGTATATGCACAACTCGCAACTTACATATATATTATGGAGATTTTATGATCAGATATACACCATTCAAAGAACTATATGGGAGGGATTCTCTCATACTGTATATAAAGTGCAATTTTTTTATTTAACTTCTATAAAAAAATTACTTTTAATTATTTTAAAATTATACTAATAGAAAAATATCAACTTCAGACGTATTTCACAATCGCGCATTTTCACTAGTGAATTTATATAGGAAAGGTTAATTTAAATTATGCCTTATCTAATATATTTTTTATTTTTGGTGACCTTCACAGGCCTTTTATTAATCAAAAACGGCCAAAGGCTCAATTATGTCTCAACATTGTGACATCCTTACATGGCTTAGAATTAAGCCCAAAATAATACCCGGCCCTCTACATCTTTGTCTAGTTTCCAAAAAAATCTCCAAGACTCTCCAAATGTTGCTTCCAGGTGGTTCCAACGTCAATTTCCATTGCCGTCGCCTCAACTTTTGAGTGTGAAATTGCATACCAGATGACGATGTTGTCGTGTTGCTCGCACAAACAAGTACCCGACTGGATCTTGCAGTTCTTTTCACTATAAGCTTCTTGCTATTCGTACTGTTATCTTGACAGATTGAGCTGAATGTGACAAAACCTCCATGTTTTTGTTTCAGATCTACTTGTTTCTGCCACTGAATGATCATGGTTGACCTTCAATTCCTCAAGTTAGATCCAACACTGGACTCCTCTACTGATGATGAGTAATTTTGTTTGTTGTTATAGATTAGCCTAGCTAGCTTAGCATCTTTATATTTTTGTGCAAAACCATGATATAAATATGTGTGATGCTACCTCTGCTGCTCTTATCTTCTTCGCTCTGTGACTGCATGTGATTGCCTTATGATTCTTTTTGTTTTCATCCTCATGGATGGTATTTGAGCTTTGTCAATGTTAATAATCCTTTTTTCCTATTGTTGGCACTTCATTGAAACCTTGACATGTGATTGTTTGTTGCTCAATTGCTTGATTAGCTATGAAATCTGCTAGTTGGTTCCCTTCTTGGAAAATATGTTGAATGATTTCTCCTTGAAGCTGCATGTTTTCCTTTGTGTTCTCAATAATTTCAACTATTTCCCAGGGTACTTTCCAACATCAGTAATGAATTTGACCATAGCTAGGGAGTCTGTTTCAATTATCATTCTCTTATGCCCTTGCTATTACTGTGTACCAATGCTTGTTGAATTGGTCTTGCTTCTGCTTCAACATTTGTGGTATTATTAATTTGTGCACCTTCTGCATAGAGTAAATTCCCAATGTGATTTCGTGTACAAAATCATAAGCACTCAATCCCGGATTTCCTCTGCTAGCTCCATCAGTGTTGTATTTAAGTCTTCCTTCCACCGGGGACTTCCAGATCACCAAGTGATAATACAACTTATTTTGGACCTTCCAGTGTCATGTATTATATCCCTCTATTCTCTTCCAGATCTTTTGATTCTTGGATACAATATTTGAACCATTTGATTAATTGACAGTAAGACATATTGGACCATATGAATAAATTCAACTTCCTTGCCATGTCTTATAGTATTTCTTCTCCTCCACAACTCCCATATAATTAATGCAGACATTGCATTATAAATCCTTATTATCCTTGTATTCCCTTCTTTATACCACCATGCCATGATTATCTGATGTAGTTGTATGCTTTCCACATTAATACCTGCAAAATGAAGGCTATGGGAGCAGTTAGAAAAATATGATTCATAGTCTCCTCCCTCCCACCCACACAACACCAATATCTTGAAACAATCGGGATTCTCATTATCTTCAAGTTATCATCAGTAACAAGTTTGCCTTTATACACCTTCCATAAGAAGAAATTGACCTTAAAAGGATTTCCTTTCCCCCATATGTGATCATACTCTTCCTTCTCTTCCTTTTTATTTCTGATCAAATTCCATGCAGACTGTACAGAGAATTTTCCACTTGTTGTCCCCATCCACCATGGCTTATCATTTTTCTCTTCACTGATTGTTGGACTAATTATTTCTGTTATATGATTCACCATATCCTCTGAGAGATATTCCCTAAGCTTCTCCACCTTCTATCTGCCAGCAACAATAAAATCCTTAACCTCCAACTCCTCATCACCTTGTTTATCCTGCTCAATATAGTATAAAGCACCCTATTTAGTTCAGTTGTCAAACAAAAAACTAAAGTTACCTCCCTTAACCTGCCACCATATTTGGTGCTCCACCTCCTCTCTTATTTTTATCATTTTTCTCTATATATGTGATGCACAAGAGCCTTGAGCCAATATAGGATGTCACTTCTTGCCGTACTTATTCCACATGAAATTACTCCATAAAAAAATAGTAGATATTCTAAAATTCCACCATAATTTAGCAAACAATGCCTCGCTGACATGATGCAAAGATCTAAAACCCAATCCTCTCTCTTTCAATGGATGACACAAAGTATCCCAAGCTACCCAATGTTTCCCTCTGAGAGCACCTGTACTTTCCCAAAAAAATCTTGCTATTATTTTATGAATCTGATCTATAACTCCCTTAGAAGGGTTCATAGCAGACATAAGATAGATGGGCAAAGACTCTAAAACATGATTTATCAAAGTGTGCCTCCCTCCAAAAGTAACTAACTTATTCTACCACTGCATGATCTTGTTCATAAACTTCTTTACTAAGCACTTAAAATACAGTTTTTTATTTCTTCCATAGAAAATAGGACACCCCAAATATATGAAAGGAAATTTACCTTGCCCTATGCCAGTCCACCTTCTCATTCTTTGACAAATAATTATAGGAACTTTTTCATGCAAATACAAGAAACTCTTATCTAGATTAATCAACTGACCTGATACAATATCATATTGCCTAAGTACTGTCATCATCTTCTTCACTGTATTCTTCTGACCAGAGCAGAATAGAATAGTATCATCAGCATAGGGTAAATAGTTTATTCTTTCACTCCATTTTGGCATACCATACCCTATGTAATCATTATATTCCCGCAAATTATTGAGTCCTCTTGCCAACACTTCAGCAGTTATAATGAATAATGTTGGTGACAAAGGATCACCTTGCTTTAGACCCCTAGAAGATTTTAAAAAACCATAACTTTTTCCATTAATCAACACAGAGTACCAGTTATTTGAAACTAGTCTCCATACCATGTCAATAATCCTCTCATGAAATCCAAAACTTCTCATCACTTTAGTCAGATACACCCATGAGACTCTATCATATGCTTTTACCATATCCAGCTTAATAACCACATTTTAAAATTTATTCCTCCTGTTGATATCTCTTACAATCTCTTGAGCTAGCAACACAGTCTCTTTAATACTTCTACCCTTCATGAACCCTGACTGATTTTTTGATATAATATATGGCAGAACATTAACTAACCTTTCATGAAATACTCTTGAAATAACTTTATTCATATAAGTACTAAGACTTATTGGCCTCAAATCATTAAAACTGGAAACTTTCTCTTTTTTAGGAAGTAGAATTAGGTTTGTATGAGAGACATACCTAGGTAATTCACTCCCATAGTAAAATCCATGACCACTTTAAACACATCATCCCCAATAATATCCCAAAAGTGTTGAAAAAACTCACCAGAAAACCCATCTTTACTCCGTTCAAAAACTGCCTCCTTAACATTCTACTTAGTGGGTACCTCAATCATTCTATCATTTTGCTCCTCTGTAATGAGTTTGGGAATCACCTGCAACATAGAAAAATATTTTACATTTTCCTCTTCTTTAAATTATTTCTGAAACACTCTCTCAGCTCCCATCCCTATTTCTTCCTTAGTTTTTAACACCTGTCCCTGTTCAGCTTCTATTATTTGAATTTGCAGTCTTCTTCTCTTTCCCTTCACATATGCATTAAAAAACTTGGTATTTTTATATTCTTCAACAAACCATTTCATACTTTTTTTTTGTTGCCAATAATCTTGTTTCGCATTTTGCATCTTTATTAAATCAGCTTTAGTTTTAATTAGATCAGCCCTGTTCTCTTCAGAGGGATTGACCTCCAATTGAATTTCCTTCATCCTCATCAGGTGTTGTTGAGTAGCTATCTTCTGAAATATATCCCCAAAATATTCCCTACTCCACTTCCCCAAAGCTTGCCTCATCCTTTTCATTTTTCTATGTAGAATTTGAAATGGATTCACTCCAGTCCCTTCCTGCTCCATCTTTCAATTTTCTTCAACCATTCTTTTAAAGTTCTTGTGCTTGACCCAAAAGTTAAGAAATCTGAAATGTCTGTGCACTGGCTCTTGAGTAGCACAACAAATCAACTGCAATGGTGCATGATCTGATCCTTGTCGAATTAAATGTTGTACTTCAGAAGCTGTAAATTCATTCATAAACTCCTGATTTCCAAATATTCTATACATTCTTTTAAAAATACATGCCTCCTCTATCCTACCATTCCACCATGTAAATACACTTCCAGTAAACTTGATTTCACTTAAGGCGCACACATTAATGCATTGTGCAAAATCCACTATTTCATTTTGAGTAACTGGCAACCCCCCAAGATTTTCTGCATCATTCAATATTACATTGAAATCACCTTTAACTATCCATGGCTTATTTATATCCTCAGCAATCTCACCCAAATCTTCCCATAACTCTAGCCTTTCTATAGCACTGCATCTAGCATACACTGTTGTGATGGCAATATCTTTCCCCCAATCATATGCTTAAACCTTATGGTAACTTGCTGATGAGTGGCTGATTTAATCTCTTCCTCCCACTATGAATTCCAGAACACCCAAATCTTTGCTGCTCTATTTACATAAACATTTTCCATCCCTAATCTTCTTTTGTAACTTTCTACTTCTTGAGGCCCTTGGAATGGTTACAGAAGGTCAATGTATGAATACTGATTCTTCTTTTTAAGATCAATTAATCTTTCAAAAGATTCTTGAGTGTTAACTGATCTTATATTTCAGAATAATATTTTGTGTATCATTATTAACTGTTGATGGATTTTGCAGAACTACTCCTTGTATGCCTTTGTTTTATTTGTGTCTTGTTTCTCCCACTGCGCTCTTTTTGCATTTCTTTTGTTTGCCTTGGTGATGAATCACCTTGCTTGCTTACTTCTTGTATATTATTCTGAAAATCTTCTTCTTCTTCTTCTTCTTCTTCAGATTCTTCTCCCTTATCATCTTGTATCACATCCTCTGTTTCTCCAACTTCTGATTCTTTTTGCCTTTGTTTGTCCTCTTTTCTTTGTATCATACTATAATCTGGTGGCCTAGTTCCTTCTTCTCTTTGCACCTGGGATACTTGATGCTTATTTGTTGTCGATGCTTCCTCCTCTACTCTATTCTTTTGATTTTCCATTTCTTTTGTTGAATTCTTGGAACTGCTATCATTGTGACCATCTTCTTTCTCCTTTCTCATATTAATAGTACTTTCTTTGTCTACTTCATCCTGAATAATCTTATTATCAACATCTTCCCCCTTCTTGCTTTTCTCTTCCCCTTTGTTGTTGCTATTTTCTTTGTCTCTATTTTCTTCTTGTTGCTTCAATGTCCCAGCATTTTCTTCTTTTCCTGCTTCTATTTCAATTGAGTCATCCTCAATATCCAATGCATCAAATTTGTTTCCAGTTTTCACATGTTTATTATTTTGTTTATCCCTCTGATTCCATCTTTGAACATAGCCTCCTCTGTTTGGAAATCGACCTCTCCTTGCTATATTGTGATTTCTCTATTCTTGAAATTGTCTATCATTTTTTTTATTTTCCATCTCCTTCTCTCTTCCCTGCTCCTCCTTCTTCTTGTCTTCTGCTAGTTCTGTTGGTTGAACCTCTTTATCTTCCTTTGGATACAATTCTGGATGCAAGACAAAACACTCATTTTCATTATGTCCTTGCAATTTACAATTTTTGCAATACTTAGGGAGATAGTCATATTTGTTAGGAATTCATTTTGCTGTTATTTCCCTTGACTTCTTTTTTACTCCAATTGTAATTCTTTGAGAAAAATCTCCTAACAAATCAACCTCCACCTTCACACGAGCACAACTTGGTCTTGTCTTATTGCTAATGGCCATGTCAACTTATAAAGGTTTTCCAACTGCAGATGCAATTGAGAATATGGTTTCCTTACCAAAAAAGTTTAGAGGAAGTGATAGAAGTGAAATTCATGCAATTGCTACTGATGTTTCTTCATTAGGATCAAATAACGGATCCCACTTCAATGTTCTCATTGGATAATTCCAATTTCTATGGGCAATATAAAAAATTGGTTTTGATAAGAGATGCACATAATCCTCAATCCTTGATGCTCTAATCAAAACATACCGATTGCTAAGAACCCCTATATTCATATCACCTTTTAGTTCGCATTGTTTTGGAATCAACTTCCGTAGATCTTGGATGTCAGGTCATCCATAAGAAAATTTCCCCACCACCGCATAGTCCAATTCCTCATTCGCAATCATCTGTGTTACCTCCTATTCATCCCATACAACCCATGGCTCGCCATGCAGTTACATTATAGGCTTAATAGGAAGTGGTATGACCTTAGACATTGTTGGTTTGAGCATATCGGCATATGTCATACCCTTCCCATGTTGAGAATCTTGTTGAGCAACCTCCGGTGGAGGTTGCCCAACGACCATGGTGACCATGAGTAAATCAATGAAGAAAAAATTAAGGTTTCAGTGAAGGCTAGGCTAGAGAGTAAATATTTGCGTTACCTTTTAACTTCATGCCTTATCTAGTATAGAGTTTGTTTTTTATTCAAATTTTATAAAGATCTATTACTTCTAATTCAGATTCAAAATTCAAAAGTTAATCACAATTTCAACTAACTAATTTTCAACACACTCTATATATATCTAAAAGTATTTTGTTAAAAAAATTATCTTAAAACTAAATTTTATTAAAATAAATATTATAACATACAATAATACTAAGAACATGAACTTTGCCCAAAATAATACAATACAATTATTGAAATCTTTATTGAATTAGCTGTTATCAAAATGCATTAAAATTAAAATTAAATTAAAATTTATAATATTAAAAGGCTATTTTTCTTCTACAAAAACAGAGCATGATAATTGCTCGAGGAAAATGGGGAAATAGGGAATGAAGAATTTATGTGAGTGAGGGATTTAAGTTGGTTTAGGGTAATTAATACTCCCTCCGTCCCAAATTTCCTAATCTGGTGTCCCATTTTACTTGTCCTTTTTTACTTATCAAGACAAGAATTTTTTTTTCCATATTTTACCCTTTGCATTAATTACTTTTTCTTTAAATTAAAATATAAACATCATTTAATAGGGGTACTATGGTAAACTAGCCATGTTATTTATTATTTTTCTTAATAGTTGTGCCATCCCAATTTGGGACGAGTAAAATGGGACGGAAGGAGTAATTTTTCTTTAATTTGGTCATTTTCTTATTTTATCCTTTTCTTTTATGCTTTTTTTTTTTTTTAAAGAAAATATGTGTTTTTGTTCTATAAATAATTTTTCACCCAAAATGAATGTAAAGTAGAATATAGTCAAATGTAAGTTTTTTAATTACTATTTTTAACTAAGTAATAAATTGGTAAGTAATTAACTTAAGCATTTTTAGTTAAAAATTCAAAAGGGATTCTATTACTAAGCAAATGATTTTTTTTTCTTTTAAAGGAATAGTGTATTTTAATACTCAAATATTATACATAGAGATTATTATTATTATTATTATTATTATTATTATTATTATTATTATTATTATTATTATTATTATTATTATTATTATTATTATTAATGCAGATTTGTAGGTATATGATGGCTTCTTATACCTAAGATCACATCTGCAACTCCAAGGTCCTTCATATCAAACTTGCTCTCGAGCATTCATTTTGTTGCATTTATGTCAGAAATGTCTCTACTGATGATCAACATATCATCCACATATAAACATACAATGACTTGGTGATTTGGAGTGTCTTTAATATAAACACATTTATCGCATTCATTTATTTTGAATCCGTTTGCCAACGTGGTTTGGTCAAACTTTGCATGCCATTGCTTAGGTGCTTGTTTTAGTCCATAAAGTGACTTAACAAGTTTGCACACCTTATTTTTTTTTCCTGGAAAAACAAGACCTTCAGGTTGTTCCATGTATATTTCTTCCTCCAAATCTCCATTTAGGAATGCGGTCTTCACATCCATTTGATGGATTTGAAGATCATATACCGCCGCCAAGGCAATTAACATTCGAATTGAGGTTATCCTTGTTACTGGCGAGTATGTATCAAAGTAATCAAAGTCTTCTTTCTGTTTGAAGCCTTTTACTACAAGTCTTGCCTTGTATTTGTCAATAGTTCCATCCGCCTTCATTTTCCTTTTGAAGATCCATTTAAACCCTAAAGGTTTATTTCCGGGAGGAAGGTCAACCAATTCCCACGTATGGTTGCTTAAGATTGAATCTATCTCACTATTGACTGTCTTTTTCCAAAAGGATAAGTCTGACGAAGACATCGCTTCTTTAAATGTTTGAGGCTCATTTTCTAAGAGAAATGTTACAAAATCCGATCCAAACGAAGTTGACGTTCTTTGACGTGTACTACGTCTTGGATTTTTTTCATTATGTACATTCTCACTTGGTTCATCTCGAGGTCGTTTGGAACCTCCACTAGACTGTTCGTGTCTAATTTTATACGGGTAAATGTTTTCAAAGAATTCAGCATTGTCTGATTCAATTACCGTATTTTCACTAATATCCGGATGTTTGGATTTATGAATCAAAAATCGACATGCTTTACTACTTTTAGCATATCCTATGAACACGCAGTCCACCATTTTAGGTCCTATTTTAACCCTTTTAGGTATAAGAACTTGAACCTTCGCTAGACACCCCACACTTTGAAATATTTCAAGTTAGGTTTCCTTCCTTTCCATTTTTCGTAAGGAATTGATTGTGTCTTACTATGGAAAACTCTGTTGAGTATACGATTGGCCGTAAGGATAGCCTCCCCCCATAAGTTTTGCGGTAAACCAGAACTTATAAGTAAGACATTCATCATTTCTTTCAAAGTTCGGTTTTTCCTTTCCGCAATTCCATTGGATTGAGGTGAATACGGGGCCGTAGTTTGATGGATTATTCCATTCTCTACACATATTTGTGCAAAGGGAGATTCATATTCTCCGCCCCTATCACTTCTTATCATTTTGATCTTTTTGTCTAACTGATTTTCAACTTCAATTTTATATTGCCTAAACACATCTATTGCTTCATCCTTACTATTTAGCAAGTAGACATAACAATATCTAGTGCAATCGTCAATAAAAGTTATGAAATACTTTTTCCCGCCACGAGATGGTGTTGACTTCATATCACAAATGTCCGTGTGTATTAAGTCTAAGGGATTGGAATTTCTTTCAATGGACTTCTAAGGATGCTTTGCATACTTCGATTCTACACACGTTTGACACTTTGATTTATTGCACTCAAAGTTTGGTAAAACTTCTAAGTTAATCAGTTTTCGTAATATTTTGTAATTAACATGGCCCAAACATTCATGCCATAAATCATAAGACTCAAGAAAATAAGACGAATTCAAACTTTTATTCATTTCAACAGTCATTACATTCATCTTATAAAGGCCCTCCATGAGATAGCATTTTCCTACATACATTTCTCCTTTGCTAACTACAATTTTTCCAAAAATGGTTACACATTTGAATCCGTTCTTATCTAGGAGTGAAATAGAAATTAAGTCCTACGTAACTCCGGAACATATAGCACATTGTTCAGTGTCAAGACCTTGCTGGAAGTAATCTTTAGGCAAATTTTTCCTGTTCCCTCCACCTTAGCAGTAACGGAGTTGGCCATGTAAAGAATTTCTTCTGCTTGAGCTGGAGCAAATGACGAGAACAACTCTTTATTTGCGCAAACATAGCGTGTGGCACCAGAATCCATCCACCATTCACGTGGATTCCCCACCAAGTTGCATTCCATGAACATAGCACACAGATCGTCATAATCTTTGTTGGACTCAATCAGATTCGCTTGGTCCTTTTTCTTCCCTTTCTTTAGGGCTCGACAGTCTGTGGACTTGTGGCTAATTTTGCCACAGTTGAAGCATTTTCCCTTGAACTTTTTCTTGGGTTGATTGCTTCCATGTTCAACTTTCTTTCTTTTCTTCAAGTTGTTTTGGCCATCTTCTACAATATGTGCTTCATTCATTGTAGAATTTCCCTTTGACCTTCTTTAGGCAGCTTTATTGTCCTCTTCAATACGAAGTCGGATAATAAGATCTTCAATGGTCATCTCCTTGTGTTTATGCTTTAAGTAGTTTTTGAAGTCTTTCCACAAAGGTGGTAGCTTCTCAACTATCGCTGCTACTTGAAAAACATTATTCACAATTAAACCTTCTGCTAGGAGATCATGTATGATGACTTGCAACTCCTGTACTTGAGAGACAACATATTTGCTATCAATCATTTTGAAGTCCAGGAACCGTGCAACAAGGAATTTCTTAATTCCCGCATCCTCCGTTTTATATTTCTGTTCAAGTGCCCTCCACAGTTCTTTTGATGTCTTGGTTCCACTATAGACATTGTAGAGGGCGTCTTGGAGACCACTCAGAATATAGTTCCTGCAAAGGAAATCCGAATGTTTCCAAGCTTCTATAATTACGAAGCGGTCTTTGTCCGAGGTTTCCTCGGGCACCTCAGGAGCATCTTTGCTAGTGAACCGTTGTAGACATTGAGTGGTGAGGTAAAAGAACATCTTTTGTTGCCACCGCTTGGAGTCAATGCCAGAAAATTTTTCGGGCTTCTCCGCCGGTGCCATCATTGGCGGAGCATTTGTACGACTTGATGTGGCAATATTATTTGCCCCCACAGACGTTGTCACATCCATCATTTGACTTTCAGTTGTCATTTTTCCTTTCATCACAAGACAGAAAACTTAATATTTTTCAGAATACTATTTATAAAGTTAAATAACTTGAAACAATTCTTCTTGTTTCTAGTTAACGATGAAGTTTTTATTACTTCGAATCGTCAACCGAATGAACCTTAACTTGTGATGAAGATTTTATGTCTTCTAATCACTAGTTAAATTCAAGCGGAGTAGAAAACCTAAGCTTTAATCTCCAAAAACAAGCAATACAGATTCTGTAAGATTATTTCCTTAAGATTGTTATTTTCCACAATACGGGTACGTAGAATCTGTATAATAGAATAACAACTTCAACTCGAGTTCAAGTATGAACAAGAACACAGTGAAGTTGAACAAATACCCTCAACACAAGATCAAAATGATTTTTCCAAGAGGTGTATTTTATATTTCAGAAATATAGATGAAACAGAAATCGTTAAGGCCAAGTCGTCCGAATTCACGGACTTTCCTTAAGGAAATAATTCCCCTCACTGTACCCGAGGTTGCGGAATTTTCCCTCCCAGGATAAAATGGCCAACAATTCAAGTATAGCGGTACCTCAAATACTTGAATTCTTCGAACGCACTCTCGGTTTGATTGATCACAAAGAGTATTTAGAAGACAAGAAGATTTATGTGTAATCAGAAATTTTTCATGCTGTAACCTGTGGAAGAAAACAAGTTATTTATAGCCACAACATGCCCCTCCGAAAAGGTGGCATTGGTTCTATTTTAGAGGTGTGTCTTTTCCTGAAAATGCATGTTTGTTTATTTAAAATAGTGCAGTAATTTTCTGAAACAGTACACCTTTTCAAGAACAAGTGCACCAGTTCGAAACACAACACTGTTTCATATCGAAATAGTGCAACTGTTCACTGCATGCATGCATAAATAAATGGAACGTTATTGCTTCGGATTGAATTTATTTGTTTCTGTCAAATAAAATTTGTCCAAAAAAATAGATCTCATCGATCATTTACCGAATCCAAATCCGAGCCGAGCGACGATGACGGCGCAAGGCATCTCTATTTTCTTGTCTCACTTACCATGTGAAGTAAGTGTTTCACTTTGTAAACACTTTAAAGTTCTCTTCTTCCACCAATGTGGGAGAAGAGTAAACTTTCCAACTTAAAGAGTACACTTTCCAATTTGGGTGTCTCCTTTCCTTCACTTGATTGTTCCATTTTCCATTCAACACACACATGTATATATATAGAACCCAACACAGGTAACTTTTAATATTTAAGCCTTCCCAGATATTTTTGTCATTACAACATAGAGCACTGTGAAGGGTTTATGTTGACAAAGTATTTGAAAAAAAAAAGTGTTGGGAAATGCAATAGTATGTTGATTGAAAATATTGCATCTTTATCAAGCCTGTCTTTGTAAAGCTATTTGTCTAGAAAAAATTACGTAATATAGTTACTAAGTTCACCGACAACTTAAGGTGAGTGTAGAAAACTATTTACATCAGATGATTTACGTATATAGATTGTTTGTTTCTCTATATTGGTCTTTAGAGTTTGTTGGGAGTGCAGAATAGGAATTGGAATTTGAGGCATATTCAATTTTCTCAAAGCTCCAAGTCTCGCTTTAACCGATTTTTGAAATCGTGTAGTCTATTCTATTTTTATCTGAAAATCAAGAAAAAACTGAGATGTTTGAGATAATTTGGAGTTTTTATTCTCAGTATCTTCATTCATATGCATAATATTCAAGGGTTCATGTGGGATGAAGAGAAGGTTAATAGGGAGCTTAAGAAATACATGACAAGAGCCTTCCATAACCTCAAGAGCATGTGTCATTCATACAATTGCAATCTTCGGATGGGTGCGTTCACATTGGGGGTGAATCGTGTTGCTCGCGCCACACAATTAAGAGGTTGGGAGGCATAATTGCACTTTTTTCACAGTATAAGTACACATCCTGCAGCAGATTATTCAATCCGTCTTTCTTCCCTGTACGAACCATAGAATGCTCTACAAACTGAAATGTGTACTTGAATTCTTATTAAATACAGAAGTGAATGAGTTGTCGATTGCTTTGGATTTATGTGTTTTTCATTTGAGAACTTGCAGCAATTTGGTTCAGGTCCGTGACCGTCCTTCCTCTCATTTTCTAGCACGAGGATTGCCTGTTATGGAGCAACTTATACTAAGGGCATGTTGAATGCATATTATTGCATTGGTTCATCTTTACTCTTATATGGAAGGAGTAGTAGATTTGAAATACCTCTTCTATTCCAATTTGTTTGGCGCTATTATCTTATTAGTCCGTTTAAAAAAGAATAACACATTTTTTAATTTGGAAACAACAAAATTTAAGCTTTTCATTTTGCTTTTAATGCATATAGTTTTAATAGTCTCACAAATGTTGTAACATGTTTAAGATCACAAGTATCAGAACATCTTATAGCTATACAAATGTTATAACATGTTTCCAGCCATAAGTTTTAAAAGTCTTCATTTCTTTCTTAAATGTCCCTCCGAGTCAAACTTACAAACAAATTGGGTCGAGGGATAGTCGTTTAACCTCCGATAGTATCCTATCTGGTGCAATCAAATATGCCATAATTATATGGACATACATACTAAAAGCAGCAGGTTTCTAAATTTTTTACTCCAAACTCGTTGGGGTTCAAGGACCCAAAAAAAGAACAGAACATGTTGATACATTGCTGGTGCCAGTAGTTTATCCCCTTCTCTGATTAAATAAGTCATTAAAGTGGAAGCAGATATGGTCAGGAAGACATGGGCTGCCATGCCCCTGACATTGCAGAAAAAAGTTGCAGAATTGGATAAGCTTTATTTATTTCAGCATGGGCCGTTTGCATCTTACCCTATCACCATCTCATTTAAGAGGAGAAGATTAGTAATTTGAGCCAAACCAGAGAGTTACTAACAATAATGGCTGCTTTTGCTATTACTTCATTTACCACATACACCTTGCACCTCCCATCACTTCAAGAAGAAACAATGGCCTCATCAAGCCAAGTCCATAAAGATAACAAATGTTATGACTCCAAAAGTTGAAGAGTAAACGTCGTTGAAATCAAAGACAGATCTAATTTACTGATTGATGATAATGCAAAACCCACAAGGAATAATGATGAAGTACAAGGTGATACAAGTTCATCTGAGTCTCAAGATCTAAGGTTTTCAGACGAGCGATGGAAAAATGGGACATGGGATCTCAATATGTTTGTGAAAAAGGGCAAAATGAATTGGGATGCTGTCATAGTTGCAGGTAAACAAAGAACAAATATTTCAACTAACTAAAGCACAAAGATGTCTGAAGTGAATTAATTTATTCTTTAATGATGTTGTAGAAGCAAAGAGGAGGAAATTTCTTGAACTGTTCCCAGAAGCACCAACAAATCAAAAACCTGTGGTCTTTAGAAGTTCTGTCATACCATGGTGGGCATGGATGGTGCATTCTCACCTCCCTGAAGCTGAGTTGCTAAATGGTTTGCATTTATAATCTTATGAAATCTTAGAAATTTATTTGATAAAAAAAATTATCTAGCAAAAGCACACAAAGGATTATACTCCCAATGTTTCAATTCATGTGACATGGTTTGATTCGGTACAAAGTTAATCAAGTATAGAATTTCTAAAACTTCGGTCTTAAACATTGTCATAACATTTTTGTTGCAATAAAAGCTTCTCATCAAAAGTAAAATGAGAAATTTTTAGTTTGATTTTCAAATATAGAAGCATATAATTCTTTTTTAAACGAACTAATACAAAAATAGTGTTACATAAACTGGGACAACCAAGGGAACATTACTTATTTCGAGTAAGTTATTTGTAAGTTTATGACTTTGCAGGAAAAGCTGCAATGGTGGGGTTTTTCATGGCCTATCTAGTGGATGTTCTAACGGGGCTTGACGTGGTAGGCCGAATGGGAAATTTCTTGTGTAAAACTGCTCTCTTGGCAACAGTTGCAGGTGTAATTTTGTTTAGGAAAAGGATAAATTTTGACAACTTAAAGAAGCTGGACGATGAAGCAACATTTTATGATAAGCAATGGCAAGCATCATGGCAAGCATCATGGCAAGATCAACCTTCTACTAATGGTGATTCCAAGCAACACAGAGAATGACCTTTTTTTTTGCTTGTAGATTTTCCCTGCAGAAGATATCCTGATGGAGTCTCAGAAAATTCTTAATGAGATTAGGTGGTATTGGAAGGATAATTGACTTGTATTGTATTTGTCAGACCAAGACTGCCCAATTATATACCAGAAATATGTTATATTTGGGAGATTTACTTTAATATTTGTACCGTATACCCTCAAAATTTGGAGTAGAAATACTCCCTGACCAAGAAAAAGATAATGAAGCAAATTTGAATCCGCTCTCATCTGCGTGACATCATCAAAACTAGATTGGACATGGCAGCGCGGCCTAACATGCTTTGTTTTGATGTAGTGAAAAAGTTTATTGTGTTATAAAATAATAAAGAAAAAAGAAAAAGAGTAGAGAGATCATCAGATTGATGATTTACAATGAAGGAAGCCCTTCTATTTAGGAGAAATTTACTCCTAGTTTCTGACTGACAGATACTTCAAATCCTGATAAATATCAACTAGATCTTGATAAATCTTATTAGATCTTATCTGTAATCTTAATAGACATGCACTATAATGTAAATACATTTATAACACTCCCTCTTAAATGTCTAATTGATAGATAATGTATCTCGTTGAAACCTCACTAGAAAACAACCAGTAGAAAAAAAATCTAGTGAAGGAAAAAGAGTACACATCTCTAACAATACGTATATAGACTGGCTCATTAAAAATCTTACAAGTAAAACCCAGTGGGACAAAACCTTGAAAGGTAAAAAGAGTAAACACGTATTTTCTCCCCTTGATGAGAACATCAATGAACTTTTGCATTCCGATCTTGTGCACCATCTTCTTGAAAGTTACAATTGGAGGAGACTTGGTGAATAAATCAGTAACATTATCACTTAAGTGAATCTGTTGCACATTAATATCGCCATTCTTTTGTAGCTCATGTATACAGAAAAACTTTGGCGAAATGTGCTTTATTCTATCTCCTTGAGTCCTCCCTTAAGTTTTGTTGTGCATGTTACATTATCCTTATAAAAAATCATGGGTACTTTTTCACAATTCAAACTACATTTTTCGTGAATGAGATGTATCGTGGACCTCAACTACACACACTCTTGGCTTGCTTTATGAATAACTATTATCTCAGCATGGTTCGATGAAGTGGCTACGATAAACTGCTTTGTATATCTCCAAGATATGACAGTATCCCCACATGTGAACACATAGCTTATTTGAGATCGAGCTTTATACGGGTCAGATAAGTACCCAGTATCAGCATAACCAACAAGATCAAGACTGCATGTTTTAGAGTAAAATAAGATCATGTGTTTGATCTCATTTCGATGTATCCTAGTAGGGACAAAACTATACCTTGCTAACAAATTAATTGAAAAGGCTATATCAGGCCTTGTAGTATTTGCAAGATATATTTTGTCAAGGAAAAATATTCAACATTTCATGTGTGACATCTTTAAGTGTGTGGAGTGCAAATCAAATAAGTTTTCACTTACCAAGATGCACCCCTTCATGTCACTTGATAAATATTTCTACGTCAGCATGCTTAAATAAACGTAGAGTTTGGATCCTCATAATCTTTCACAATATTATGCCAATATTGTATCAAAGATATTGATGATATATCATTTCGTATTGATTCACAGTATGACATAACATTTTGAGATCTCATCACGTTATTATTTTCAGGTACCCGAACCTCTCATAAGATTTCATAAAGGGTTATGTCGTAGGCTCTTCAAGAGAACATTGCCTTTTTATTATGATTATTTGCTCCTTATTCTTTTCAAGAATTCTTTCATTTGGAATCGATTAGTCGATCATGCTTCACGCATGCATAGACATTGTCTTTTAGGGACACAAAATAAGAGCACTTGCAGCTTAAGATGCTTTCGACATTTAACTTGAATTATCTTTTGAATGAGGGTCTGATGATAATTCCTAACGTATTTCTTAGCTGCTTATAATCTCCCCCTTATGTTAGAATAACTAATATACATCCTCCATCTTCTTTGAGGAATCCCTCTTTGTGCATCATGGTATATTCATTAATCGTATACTGCATATCAAAACTATTAGATGGAATATATAGTTGGTTCCAGACCTTGAACTAATTGAGAGAGAAGAAATAATCATAATATATTGGTCTAATGCATACAAGTGTTATTATATGCAATATATCATATTTCAGACCAACACATGAAACTTTGCTCTCATTAGCAATGGTTTAGCTATTTGTCGAAGACATTCAATGACAAACCATCATCATCAAGATTATCTTGATTACACAATCTGAAAGTTATGCTCATAACTCAATTTTATTGAGCAAACAACTTTATGAATGTCAAACGCAGGTTGACAATGAATGCACACGTGATCATCTTATTAATGCATCTTTTCAACATATCACATGATAGGTGAACGAACCCTTAGTCACCTTTTATACTTTTCAGATTTTGAGGGATCCAATCCCAATATTAGTTGGTCCAACCAACTTATCATGAGAACAAGCAACATTAAAAGTAATGAAGAATTTTCTAATTCTTCAATATATGATCAATACTCAGTATGCACATCTTTGGGATGTCGCAATCGTTTATGTTAATTTATGAACTTTTATTCTAGAAAACTTTAAGTTTACCATGACATGTACCTTTTACTTTAGTAAATTTCATATTTACTATTACATGAATAGATTTTAGATTTACTACTTCAGAAATAGATTTCAAAATTATCAGCCTCTTTCGGAGGTGAGTTGTGATACCATCACAATCAAGTGCACGTTTGCATTAATAAGCTTCTCATTCCCTAGGAATGGAATATAATCGTGCCTTAAGCCTATCAAATTATGATAGCTTATAGCATCTTTTAAGATATTGCTAATTTAGGAGAAAATCAAGGCATACATATAGTTGTAGAGAAATTTTCTCTAACATATATTATAATCATAATAAGTGTGAAAATATTATCACTTTTGATAATTATTATCATATTATCCCTCCACGCTTATATTTATACGTTGAATCACTTGTCTTCTTTCAAACATATTAAGCATTGTTGTCACATTCACTTCAGGGAATAGAGCATATTCAATAAGACACATATCATGACTTTTCATGAAATACACATTATTTTGCCTCAGTCATCATTATATCATCAATATAATGCATTGAGATTCAAACTCAACATCTTATCCATATAAAAGCGTCTTAAGCATAAATCGATATTAGGACTTGAACGCAATATTTATATCTTTCTTTTTCGGTGCGATAAGATTTGAATCTACCGTCTTATTCTTGATAGGTTGAAGCTACTAGGACATGTAAATTGTTACCGGAACCAGATGCCTACATCAAAGAGATATGTAATGTATTAGCAAACCTAGGCAGAAAAAGAAGTGCAAGATATAACACACTGGTAATAATAACAAGTTTATATAACAAATTTGCTTAATAAGTTTGTATGATAAACTTTGAATCTTTCTCCACCAAGCATCAACTTCCGTGTTCTATTTACCAAAAAAGTAGGCAAACAAAATGAATTTTTTATTTGATACAGTACGGGATACTTGACATCTTTAATTTCTAATAGTGATTTGCACAACTATCAATATGTAAATTCAATTTTAATATGATAAAAGATTTTCAAACTCAAATACTTATCTTTAACTTGTGATGGTTGAGTCTCATGCTGATAACGTGTTATGAAATATAAAGAAATAACAAGAAGAATAAATAGAGAGAAAAGGAGAGACTTACTTATTTCTCTTGAGGGATGAGTGATCATCAGATTGATGATTTACAATGAAGGAAGCCCTTCTATTTATAGGGGAAATTTACTATAAGTTTCTAACTAAAACACAAATACTTCAAATCCTGATAGATATCAACTAGATCTTGATAGGTCTTATTAGATCTTGATCAATCTTATCTATTATCTTAATAGACATTCACTATAATGTAAATACATTTATAACATATTGTTGGTTATAACTCTACTTTTTCATAATTATGAAATTACATTTTTAATTTCAAGTTGCGGCAGATTAGATTTATTAAAGAGTTTTAAATATTTATTTATTCAAAAATCTTTTTAATTGATTTAGTAGCCTAAATTTAGGCTTATTTTACGGTAGTGGATAGTTAGCAAGCTATATGGGCTAAATTTTAGGGGGTTTACCTAACACTAAATAGTTAACTCAACTTATAAATAAATGAGATAACTACATGACTTAACAAATATAGATTCTTAGTTACCTTATTTAGCCTAAAGCTATTAACCGGGTCGGTCCGGTTCAAACCGGCACCGACCCATGAAAATTAACTGATTTTGGTCTGGATCCGATACCGGGTCAGTGTTAACGGGCCGGTCTTGTCCGGGCCTAAACAGTAAATTTTTCTCAAATGCATCGAAACCGGCCCACTTATGAATTATCCAGTTTTGACCGATCAAAACAGGTCAATTTTTTTTAAAAAAAATTAAATTCATAATTTCATATTTTTTTCAATATATACACACCTATATACATTTTAAAAACGTTAAACAATATACTTACAATATATGTACACTAAATATATACTACTTTAGAAAAAATATACACATGTATACTTTAAATAGATACTAGTTTAGATTCTATAGGAAATATACGCACATATATACATACAATACAATATATACTACTTTAAATAATATACATACAACATATATACACTAAATATATACTACTTTAGAAAACATATACACATGTATACTTTAAATAGATACTAGTTTAGTTTCTATACGAAATATATGCACATATATATGCACAATACAATATATACTACTTTAAACAATATACATACAATATATATGCACTAAATATATACTACTTTAGAAAATATATACACATGTATACTTTAAATAGATACTAGTTTAGACTCTATAGAAAATATATGCACATATATACGCACAATACAATATATATACTACTTTAAATAATATACATACAACATATATACACTAAATATATACTACTTTAGAAAACATATACACATGTATACTTTAAATAGATACTAGTTTAGATTCTATAGGAAATATATGCACATATATACGTACAATATATACATTACATATAATACTACTTTAGAAACATATACACATGTATACATTAAATATATACTATTTTAGTCTATAGAAAATATATACACATACATGTAGAATATATACTACTTTAAATACCACTTGAAATAATATACATACAACATATATACACTATATATATACAACTTTAGAAAACATATAGACATATATACGTTAAATATATACTACTTTAGAGTCTATAGAAAATATATACACATATATGTAGAATATATACTACTTTAAATATCACTTGAAAGTTGAAATATATACATTACATATTATAGTACTTTAGAAAACACATATATACATACAAGATAATAATGTATGCTACTTAATATAATAATAGTTGAAGTTTTGAACATATATACATTATATTTGAACTTAAAAGATATTTAGTTTTTCATTATGTGTATATATGTTTGTTATGTTTATTACTTAGTGTAAAGTTTGATAGTAATATATTAAAATTATTTAATTCAAACTAGAAATTCAATTTAAATGAAAAAAATTACAAAGTAAGGAGTGAATGAATGTTGTATTTTATTGATTGCAAAATATCCAACACTTATAATTAACATGAATGAAAAATCTACAAATTTTGCATTATTTTTTCCAACTCGTTCATGTTAATATTAACGGAAACTTCCATAGGATAGTCAAAATCAATGGGGGCAAAACTATGCATTGGACTTGATTGTGCTGAGTTCTCCCTTGAAGTCAGAATTTCTTCAAGATTCTGTTTGTCTTTCGGCTCCACCTCCATTCTTTAATTTCTTCGTTCCGCTCTAATTCAATCTCTAAGGAAAACTAGAATATTCATCGCATTGCTTCCCAATGAGTGTCCGTTGTCTCCAAGCTGTTGTCGTCCCTAATAAAAGCGTTTTCTGATCCAACGATTGACATTGAAACATTCAATATATCTCTAGCTAATATTGAAAGTACATGATTTTATCTTTCACTATTCTTCCACCAATCCAACGCGTTGATCCTTGTTCTATGATCCTCTATCGGCTGTCGAAGATAATACTTAAGCTCTTCTCGAGAAGTTGTTGTGTATGTTGAAGTCTCAACCCTGTCCCAAACATTTAAATCATAAAAGTAATCAGGAAAACCACTATGTGCCGGCCTTTTAGAAGATGATGGCTCCTCGAGAGCGACAGTTGGACTGATATTTATCGGTACAACTACATCAAGTAAATCGACATAATGGTTATATAATGCTTCTATGTAAATGTTCGCATCACTCATAGCTGTAAACAAATCTGGTTTTTCTTCATGCTCTATATCTAAGGAAGTATAAATAATAGAACTAAAGTCGCACATAGTATTATATTTCATACATGGATTTAGTATAGCACGAACCAAATAAATTGGGGGAAGCGGATAAAAATATTTCTTAAATTTAGCAAACATAGCACTAATAGCTTCTTTGTAACCTTCTCTATTCTTATATTCTTTAAGCAAACAAAAAATGTCGTCTAAATAAGCTAAAAATATTGCAAACAGTAGGATAATAAACATTGGAAAATTCAACCGTAGCTATATAAAATTTTTTCAAAAACTTAACAAGATCATCAATTGCAGCCCAATCAGAATCATGTAGCATACATTTAGGAAAAGAATCAAAATATTGATTAAAAGTCATTGTAATAAGAAATTTATAAGCAAGGCAAGTTTTTAAATAAGTATAAGTAGCATTCCATCTAGTATCACATTCTTCCAGCATTAATATCGGTTTAAGTCCATTTTGTTCACATTTAACTTTAAATTCTCTTACTCTTTTTCTTCGATTATTTTCTTGAATAAATCCAACAACAAACTGGACTTTTTCAATATAAAGCTCAAAAAATTCAATACCATCTTTTATAATTTAGTTATATATATGACAAACACACTTAACACGAAATATTTTAGGTAACGACGGAGAAAGGTCAGCTTTTAATTTGTCAACAACAACCTTGTTGTTATATGCATTATTAAAAGAAATTCATAAAAAAAAATTTCAATACCATAGTATTTTGCAATTTTAGTAATAGATTCAGAAATAAATTTTTCAGTATGTCTACGATCTTCATCATACCAAAAAGCTAGAATACGTTTTTGCATAACAAAATTATTATCTATCCAGTGATAAGTAATGGTTAAATAATTATTTTTATTAACAACATGACCAAGATCCGAAGTTAGAGAAATTCTACATTGAATATTTTTTACTAATGTAGATAAATAATAAATATATTGTGCATGGAGTCTAAAAATATCGGTCCGATAAATACTTCTAGGAATACCATTAAACATAGGATTATAAGTTGCTTGAATATAATGAATAACAGCATCCGAAGAAGCAAAAGTGAAAGGCAAACAACCCACAACTATCATTTTTGCTATTTCTTTCCGGTCCTTTATTTTATTATAATTCTTAGTTAATTGACCGGTTGTTGGGTTCAATCTAGTTTGTGTTGGCCCACCAACAGCCTCACCACCTTGTGTAATAAGTAACTCTCTAGCGTGATTATCTCTTATATGTTTCATCAACGAACCCGTACCCCCTTGATTGCCTCATTTTTTATGCTCATATACAATTTCACAAATATTGCATTTCAGCTTAGTTTGTCCTTCTATTTTCGTAAAAAAATTTCATGCAATACTAGTTCTTCTACGAGCTCTTGTGGCATGGGGAGGATGGGGAGGAAGATTAACCGATTCAGATCTAACATTAGCATTTCCTACTTCGGATGTGTCACCAATGTTTTCATCATCATCATCTAAATTAAACGCATCTACTTAATTTTCTTTTTCTATACCATAATTTTTCTGAGCTTCTGCATAATCTATATCGTGAGCACCTACACCTATTTCTTCCTCAAAAGGTTGACTAACAGGTACCGGATGCACACAAGTATATCTATTACTTGAACTACCTTTACCGAAACCGCCACCAATTCATTTTTTACTACCACTATCACTTTTGGGATAATTTTTTTTGACACTTTTACCGAGGTTTCTTATTTTATCCATATTATAAAATAAATTAAAAAATATTCAAAATACACAATAATAATAAAAATAAATATTCAATAATTAATACACTAATTAAAAATTAAAGGTAAGAGATGGAATGACAATACCAAATTTTGGAAGTATTCGAAAGTTGTGAATTTAGAAAACTTCCACTTGTATTTGTAATTGCGAAATTAAAAAATAAAATTGAGCACTTTAGGAGATAATTAAAATATTTGAGAGAGATTGAGATTTGTGTGAAAAATAAATTTTGAATTGGAGGTATTTATAGAAATTTTTTTGAATTATAAAAATTGCCAATTGACCGTTGGGGTCCAAACGACTATAATGTCGTTGGCCCAACGATCCAATTTTGTTGTTTGGGGTCCAAAACGGCTAAATGCTATTTAAAAAAAAATTGTGGTCGGGTCGGACACCTGGTGGGCCTGATCCAGGTTTGTATTGGGATGGGCTTACCGGACCCGTCAATGTGGACGGCCCAACCCGGGACCGGCAACCCTATAACCCGTGGGATCACCAGGCCAGGTAAAATTGGGTCGGGCCGAAACGAGCTAGACCCGTTTGACAGGTTTAATTTAGCCTAAGTTTCAATTACTTACAATTCATAGCTCCCTCTTGCCTATTAATTATCCCTAAACAATTCATAACCCCTCTCATTTATTTTCTCTCTTTCTCTATTTTCTATTACTCTTTTTTTTTCATCATTTTTCTTTTCCTTATTTTTTTTTCATTTTTTTTCCTTTTCATTTTTCTCCTTCTTTTTTTTTTCTTTTTTTTTTCATTTTTATCTTATTTTTTTTTGTTGTATTTTATATTTTATATTTATTTGTATCATGCTATATATTTTAAATAAATTTATTATTTGTAGTTGGATAGTTTAACCGTGAATATGTACAATTTATCATTTGTATTTGTATACAAAAAAGTGTATGAATTAATTGTATATGTTTGAGTCTTAAATATATAAATATGCAATGTGTCATTCAACGTAAATGTATCATTAGTATTTGTATTTCAAATTTATCATATGTATTTGTATATAAGAAAGTATTATTTTGCTTGCGTGTGGTAAAGTTGTATAAACGTGTATCATTTGATGCAAATGTAATATTTGTATTTGTATACTTTATCATTTTATAAATACAAGTGTTCGTAGATAAAAAATAAAAATCCTTTTAAAATTGTGTAAAAATACAAATGATTTTGTCAACTATAAATTCAAATATAAACAAATGAAACAAATTAAATTACAAATAAAAATATAATATGCGATCAACTTACAAATATAAATACAAAATAGTTCTTTAAAAATACACGTGCATTGATAAAAATAATACACGAACACAAATAAAATGAAACCACAAAATATAAACATAATTTTCAGTCAATTATAAAATACAAATACAAAATAATTCTTTAAAATGCAATTATGAATTGTATAAAATATAAATAATAGTGCAAACTAGCTGTGAACAATGATATTTTATTAAATTAAAATTCGTACGAAATTTGGATTATCTTAAATTCAAAATATATTAATCCCAAATAAATATTGCGAATCAATATAATTGAATTGATTATTTAAGTCCAAACACGTATGGATTTAATTAAAGTCCAATTTTTATTGGACTAGCCCATTGATTTGGGCTATAAATGATGAACCCACCTTGCTAAGCCTAATATATTGTCACATTCTAGAGGCCCAAATAAGCGCCACGTGTCGAATGACATGGCATGCCAAGTCAAGTGAAGGAGCCAATAAGACCATGCCACATGTCAAAATGATGCAGCAAGCCTAATGAAATCAAAAACTCATAAAAGGTGCCACGTCACATAAATTTAATTGGTCAAAGGAAGTCCATCTTCATCATGATTCTTCCTTTTCTACATCTATAAATAGGGGTCTCATAATTCAGAAAAAAGCCCTAAGAACTCTAACAAGAAGCAAGAAAAAGCTCGTTGATCAAACACCGCAATTTCTCTCCAAAGCTTAAGAATTCAAATCAAGTTCATCAAGATTCAAGATCAAGACCGCAAGATTTAAGAACAAGCTCAAAAGCCCTTGAATTCAGGCACAAGTGAAGATCAAGTCTATCAAGTCAACAAATCAAGTTCAAATTCAAGATCAAGCTTCAAACCCTTGAATTTATTTTTGAAAAGACGAATCGGAGGATTCATAGAGATTGTAATACTCACTTTGAAATCAATAAAATTGATTGTTGCATTATTTTTCTTGTCTCAATTATTTATTTTTGGTCTCAAAATTTTATTGTCCAACATATTCTTGCACGCCCAGTGGGACAATATCTACCTCTTATCTCAACTTTTCTAACTTCAAAGTTCAACAACACTGAAATGACTTCCAAGAAGTTCAACTCTCAATCAACTGCTTCCAAGGATGTTGATTCAAAGTTCTCTACTGAAGTAGAAAACATCCTTGGTGTTGCTTTTGGAAGCTTGGGAGTTGTCACAAGGATGCAAGGCAGGCTTGCTAGGACAATAAACATATCTAGTGTCGTCCCCGCCAAATCTAGTTTTTGGATATTCAACCCCAAAAGAAACGAAGTCCAATGTAAGTGCTTCAGAAGGAGGAAGCAGTATGGTGAAATCGCTTAAGAAGTCTCTAGCTCTACTTGAGCATTCCGATTCTAAATACTCTAGCGTAAAGAACGATGGTCATTCAATAAACGCGTCATCTCCACTTATACCACATAAGATGAGCACTTCAAAAATCAAATTATGCGATAATCCGTGTTACTCTCCAATATCTTCAGTGATCATGCAAGCAATGATGACTGATGCCTCATTTATGGAGGAGCAACTTGCAAGTCTGACAAAAGCAATTGAGGGCCTGACCAAATATGTTCCAAATCAAGACGCTCGATTTGATAAGATAGTGGATAGGATGAAAGTCCTGATAGATGGAGAGTCTAGCCATGCACCTAGAAAATCTCCAGAGGCTCACAAGATAGAACATCCTGTGAAACAAACACCACCAACTAAAGAGGTGCAAGTTTTTCTAAGGAAATAATCCCGATTGAGAAATTGAAGGAATTTCTTGAAGGGACCCTCAAAGACAAGTATGATGTTGTCACTAAGTCTTCTCTTGCGTATGCCAAGCCCTACACTGTGAGAATAGATAGCCTCAAAATTCCTTCCGACTATCAACCCCCCAAATTTTAACAATTTGAGGGCAAAGGTAACCCAAAATAGCATGTTGCACACTTTGTTGAAACATGTAATTATGCTGGAACTTACGGTGACTATCTTGTCAAACAGTTTGTTCGTTACCTAAAGGGAAACACCTTTGATTGGTATACGTACCTTGAGTCTAACTCCATCGATAGTTAGGAGAAATTAGAGCATGAGTTCCTAAATCACTTTTATAGCATAAGGTATACAGTGAGCGTGGTAGAACTCACAAATGCTCGGCAAAGAAGGGATGAACCAGTCATCGACTTCATCAATAGATGGAGAAATGCGAGCCTAAAATGGAAAAATAGGCTTAGTGAAAACTCCGCAATAGAGATGTGCGTCCAAGGAATGCTCTGGGAGTTTCTCTACATCTTGCAAGGCATTAAGCCTAAGTCCTTTGAAGAGTTAGCTACTCGTGCTCACGACATGGAGTTGAGCATGTATTTTGCTGGAAAGAGAGAAACGGCTATCCATGATCCTCGAAGGGGAAAGGATAACCAGGAACCTAAAAGATGGGGCAAGTTTATCCCAAAAAATAATAACAAGGAATCTATGAATATTGACGTGCCTTCTGTGAAGGTCACCACGAAGGTGAGAAAGAAGCAAAGTATGAAGAAAACTTCTGGAGCACGTCTAAATCAGAAAAATTTAAAAGAGATGCAAGAAAAGGAACATCCCTTCCTTGATTCTGATGTTGCTGAGATTTTCGACGAACTCCTTGAGCATAAGCTCATTAAACTCCCAGAGCTGAAGCGGCCCAACGAAGCTAGAAGGACCAATGACCCTAATTATTGTATGTATCATAGGCTTATGAGTCACCCTCTGGAAAAGTTCTTTGTCTTTAAAGACAAACTCATGCAATTGGCAAATGAGAAGAAGATCCTCTTCGACAATGAGATGGCCAGTTCTTTTCAAATCTATATCACCTTTGGCTCGCTTGATCCAGTCCAAATATGTGTTAAAAACATAATAAAAAACTATTAGAGCCTGACAGGTCTTCAGTTGATGAAGGCTATGATGAAGGTTGGACTCTGGTGACCAGGCACAGACGCAGGAAAACGAGTCTACGAAAGGAGTCATCCGAGTATCCAACTAGAAGGATGATGGTGTAGAAACCAAAGAAATAGGAGTTGGTTGAACTTTTGAAGAGGACGAGGGTAATAGAGCTTCATTATAAAAAACCACGGTATCCAGTAATGTTGGATGAATTCTTACCAAGTTGGTTTCTTGCAAAGACTGCTCAAGTCAACCTTGAGGCATCTTGTTTTAATACTGCCAAAGAAGGGGCAAAGGGTAAAAATCTACCTATGGAAGTTTCTTCATCTTCTGAAAAGCTTGTTGAAACTCTTAGCTAGGAGGCACATTTATGTGATACAAAGATTACATTTACAAATAACGATCTTCTTATTGGAGGAACCCTACATAATTGTTCATTGTACATGGTAGGTCAGGTTTTAGGAAAGAAGATAAATGAGATCTTGATTAATGAGGGACCCGGAGTTAACATCCTGCCTATTGGTATAGTGAAGGAACTTGGAATCGCTATCGACAAACTGGCCAAAATTTGTATAATCATCCAACGCTTTAACCAAGGGGGCCAGAGGGCCATGAGAGCTATCAAATTGGGGATTCATGTGGAGGATTTTCAATCAAATGCATTGATGTATGTGATCGATGCCAAAACTTCATACAATATATTACTTGGTAGGCCTTGGGTACACGAGAACAAAATTATCTTATTCTCTTACTATCAATGCTTGAAGTACCTCGAAGGCGGAGTGGAAAGAAAAATAGTTGCTGATGATAAGCCATTCACTGAAGCTGAGTCACACTTTGCCGATGCAAAATTCTACTTAAAGAATTATGTTATGAATGAGAAAAAGGTTGAAGATGTCACCAAGACCAAGTGTGATGATCTTGTATCTAAGAAGGTCGCGGTGACTATCGAAAAAGTCACCACTAAGAAGCCCCTCTTCACTTCGAATAAAGAAATCGTCACACCAACGAAAAAAAGGCAACCCTTGTTCTTCTCTACGTACCAAAGGTAAAGAAAGAGAAAGATCACCCATCTGATGCCCAAGATAATGTGCTAAAGAGGCTAACTTTACCTATCAGGAGGATTAACGCAATAAATCCATCCTCAAGACTACTTGGAGAGTTTGTGGCTCAAAATCCATCACAAGATATGACACTCTCTACGAAGCGTACGAAAGAGTGCTTCAACCCAAATGTATACAAGCTATTTGTAAAGGCTGGATATAATTCCAATGAGCCATTAGGTTTAGCAAACTTTCGTCAAAAGGTGAAACTAGGCAGGCATGTGAAGGCCTAGGATACACACAACCACCTCCAATTTGCATCTCCATAAGAAGGGCTGTTAGTAACTACATCACTGTAGAATAATAGTCTACTGCATCTAACAAAAGGCCTTCTGTCTTTGACCGACTCAGAGAATCAACTGCAAGGACTTCTGTGTTCAAAAGGTTAGGACCTCTAAATAAGAAGAAAATTAACAAGCTTTATAGAAGTCATTAAAGCATGATGATGCATTCTTCACTTAAAATACAAAAAGATTTCCAAAGTTTAATTCCTTTTAGAATAAGACGACAGATGAAACTGATAGTTTTATGCAATAAGGTGTTAAAAATAAAGGCTCATACTGTGGTTTAGACCAAGGAACATGAGGAAGATAAAGAAAGTGTTGGCTCTTCATATCATGTTACGACCCAGAATGAGAAAGATGTCCCATATCAAATGAAGGTTGATAAAGAGATAGAAGATGCTTTCTGGTGTTATCATCTATTAATCAACGATGATGACCCCCAAGAGGAAAAAGATGTTGGAGATACTCCATCGCAAATTGAAGAAGGAGTGAAGGCCACAATATATCCCTTGAAATAATTTAATCTTGGAACCTATGAAGACCCAAGACCAACTCACCTAAGTTCCTTTCTAGAGATGGAGGAGGAAATCGCTTATATGGTCATACTTAAAGAATATATGGATATCTTTCCTTAGAGTTGTAAAGAAATGTCTGGCTTAAATCCAAAAGTAGCAGTCCATCAGTTGGAGGTCAGGAACGGGGCTCGTCCTATTAAGTAAGCCCAAATGCGCTTTTGGCCAGAGTTGGTTCCATTAATTGAAAGTGTGGTCAACAAAATTATTGAAACTGGATTTATTCGTGAATTCAAATATACCATGTGGATTTCAAGTATTGTTCCAGTACGGAAGAAGAATGGCCAAATTTGAGTGTGTCGACTTTCGGGATATCAACAACGCCTGCCCTAAGGATGACTTTCCAACCCCCATACTAGAGTTGATGATTGATACCACCACTGGTTATGAGGTAATGTCCTTCATGGATGGTTCATCTTCCTATAATCAAATCCGTATGGCACCAAAGAATGAAGAACTCACTGTATTTCGTACGCCCAAAGGTATTTATTGCTACAAGGTGATTCCTTTTGGTTTAAAAAATGCTGGTGCCACTTATCAAAGGTATATACAAAATATATTTGACGGCCTACTCCATAAAAATGTTGAATGCGACGTGGATGATCTAGTGCTGAAGTCAAGAAAGAGAGACGACCACTTAAAAGACCTAAAAATGGTGTTTGAGTTACTTCAAAGATATCAACTTAGGATGAATCCATTGAAGTGTGCCTTTGGAGTTAATTCTGAAAAGTTTATTGGCTTCATTGTACGACACTGAGGAATTAAAATTGATCAAGGCAAGGTCGATGCAATTTTGAAGATACCCAAGCCTCGAAACATTCATGAGTTAAAAAGCCTTCAAGGAAGGCTAGTATATTTAAGGAGGTTCATCTCAAACCTGGCTGGAAAATGTCAACCATTTAGTCATGTCATGAAGAAGGACACTCCACTTGAATGGGGCCAAGCTTGTAGTAATGCCTTTAAGAGTATCAAATCATACTTAATGAAGCCATCAGTTTTTGTGGCATCCATACCTGGGAAACCATTGATACTCTACATCGTGGCATAAGAAAGGTCAATTGGAGCTCTACTGGCTCAAGAAAATAGTGAAGGCAAGGAAAACTCTCTTTATTATCTGAGCAGAATGATGACGTCGAATGAGCTAAAGTATTCTCCAATCGAAAAGTTGTGTTTGGCATTGGCCTTCTCAATTCAAAAGATAAAACACTACTTTTAAGCTCATGTTATCTGTCTTGTGTCTAGGGAAAATTCCATCAAGTTTGTAATATCGAAACTAGTCTTTAGTAACTGACTTGCAAGACGGTACCTTCAATTTCAACAGTTTGAGATTGTGTACGTTCCCCAAACGGGTGTAAAGGGACAAACATTGGCTGACTTTTTGGAAGACCACCCGATACTTGATGACTGGGAAATAAGTGATGAACTTCCTGATAAAGATGCAATGGTTATTGAAGCCAGACCCCCGTGAAAGATGTACTTTGATGGTACCACACATCGAGATAGAGCTGGTGCTGGTGTGGTGTTCATCACTCCATAAGAAGAGGTCATCCCATACTCTATTACCCTAACAAATCGTTGCTCTAATAATGTTGTTGAATATCAGGCGTTAATACTTGGACTTGAGATGGCAGTTGACATGAAACAATTGCAATTATAAGTCTTTGGTGACTCCCAATTGGTGATCAAGTAATTTTTAGGAATCTATGAAGTTAGAAAGTTTGAGCTATGGCCATATCATGATTATGCACAGAAGTTGATAGGGTGGCTTGGAGAAGTAACCCTCCAACATGTGCCAAGTAGAGAAAATAAGCAAGTTGATGCCCTAGTTTCTTTGGCCTCAACCCTGATTCTTCTAAATCAGATGCGAGTTACTATCCTCCAAGAATAAGTAGTACCGCCGTCAAATGAGGATGTCAAAAATAAGGTTGAATACCTTGTTGCCATGTCTGAATCTGTAAAAAAATATTGGCGATAACCTATCATTGATTACTTATGTTATGGGATACTTACAGAGAATCCAAGGAGAAGGATTGACATTTGTCGTCGTGCACCTCGCTTCCTTTATTATAAAGACACACTATACCAAAGATCGTTTGAAGGAATACTCTTGCGATGTTTGGGAGAGAAAGAAACAATTCAAGCTTTGCAAGAAGCGTACTCAGGAGTTTGTAGATCGCATCAGTCTAGACAAAAACTCTATTTTCACATTAAAAGGATGGGATAATATTGGCCAATGATGGTGAAAGATTACTTGGACTATGATAGAAGATACAAAGCCTGTCAATTTCATGTAAATTTTATACATCAACCTCCTGAGGTACTATAATCAACTGTAGCATCTTGGTCATTCAATGCTTGGGAAATAGATGTTGTTGGTCTACTACCAAAATCTTCTGGTGGACACTTATACATCATGGTCGCAACAGATTACTTCTCAAAATGGGCCAAAGTTGTTGCTCTCAATGAAGTAAAGAAGGAGAATGTTGTGAATTTTATTCGAGTGAATATCATCTACCGCTTTGGAATCCCTCAATTTATATTAACTGACAATGACAAACCATTTGATAACAAGTTGATGAACAATATTTGTGATCTCTTTGGCTTCAAGCAGCGCAAGTCCTCTATGTACCATGCTGCCGCTAATGGTCTAGCTGAAGCGTTTAATAAGACTTTATGCAATCTATTGAAAAAAGTCATCTCCAAGTCCAAGAGATATTGTCATGAGCGAATGGAAGAAGCTTTATGGGCATATAGAATGACTTACCTCACATCGACGCAAACAACTCCATACTCACTTGCTTTTGGAGTTGAAGTTGTCCTACTACTTGAGCGTCAATACCTTCTTTGAGACTGGCTATTCAAGAAGGGCTCACCGATGAAGAAAATGCTAAGTTCGTCTTGCAAAGTTAGAAACTCTTGATGAGAAGAGACTAGAGGCTCAACAAAATCTTAAATATTATCAAGCCCGTCTATCTCGTTCTTTCAACAAAAGAGTTAGGTTGAGGTACTTCCAAGTTGGAGAATAAGTTCTTGCAGTAAGAAGACCCATTATTACTTCTCGCAAGTCTGTAGGCAAATTCACCCTAAAGTTGAATGGACCTTATATCATACAAGAAGTATATTCAAATAGAGCTTATAAGCTTGTCGATCCAGATGGCGTGAAAATTGGTCTTATCAACGCCAAATTCTTGAAGAAGTACTATCCTTAAAGGAAGATGCCACATTCCTTAAGGCATGAGTATAAACTGCATGTCCACTCCTAGAATACAAGAGTATAAACTGTGTACGGCTCAAAAAAATATCTGCTAGGTTGAAAACCTTGAAAGAGGCAGCCTAGGCAAATGTTAGGACACACACAAAAAAAACACTCACCCAGAACTATGTTGTGACTTGATCCTCTCCACTGAGGTACGTAGGCACTTGGAATCTCATTCTGAGTTCAGTTGCATGAGTGTAAAAAAAAATATGTTCCTGCAGTATCTGCCATATGGATACCAAGTATGAAAATATTTTAATTAAATCTTGGACTCACTCCAAGTATTTGTGGCTCAATGAGGGCAAACTCCAATGAAATATGAGCTTCATTCACATAAGATAAAGTCTTCAAACTCCCTAAATTTGGAAGTTGAACTACTCAAAATGCCAAATTTAGGAGTGAAAGTTGACAAAATCTTCAAGTCTTCAAATCAAGGCCTCCAAAATTTTCATCTCTTAAGGTGAGAAAGATTTGTCCCTTTGCACCTTAAACTGGTCTCTTTACGGATTTATATTTAAGAAGATATAAAAAGGTTTCCATGCCTTAAGGTGGACAAGCTTTACCCCTTTGCACCTTAAGCTGGTCTCTTTACGGATTTATCTCTAAGAAGATATAAAAAAAGTTTTTATGCCTTAAGGAGGACAAGATTTGTCCCTTTGCACCTTAAGCTGGCCTCTCACAAGTTTATCCTCAAAAGGATCTCAAATTTTCATGCCTTAAGGTGGACAAAATTTGTCCCTTTGCACCTTAAGCTGGCCTCTCAATGGTTTATTCTTAAAAGGATCTCAAAATTTCCATGCCTTAAGGTGGACAAGATTTTTCCCTTTGTACCTTAAGCTGGCCTCTCATAGGTTTATCCTCAAAAGGATCTCAAGATTTCCATACAATAAGTTAGACAAAATTTGTCCCTTTGCACGTTAAGCTGGCCTCTCAATGGTAGTTTATTCTTAAAAGGATCTCAAAATTTTCATGCCTTAAGGTGGACAAGATATGTTCCTTTGCACCTTAAGTTGGCCTCTTACGGGTTTATCCTTAAAAGGATATCAAAATTTTCATGCCTTAAGGCGGACAAGATTTTCCCCTTTGCACTTTAAGCTAGCATTTGAATGGATTTATTATGGGACCATACTTGAAACCGAACTTGTCAGGTCTCAAGGTGACGGAGGCAAAGTTAAACTTTCGCACCTTAAGTTGACCATTGAAAAAGGTCCATACTTAAAGAAGACCATTGCATAAGTGCATCAATGAAAGGGCCCATGCTTAAAGAATACCATTGCATAAGTGCATCAATGAAAGGGCCCATACTTAAAGAATACCATTGCATAATTGTATCAATGAAAGGGTCCATACTTAAAGAATACCATTGCATAAGTGCATCAATGAAAGGGTCCATACTTAGAGAAGACCATCGCACAAATGTATCGGTGAAATGGCCCATACTTAAAGAAAACTATTGCATATTCAAGCAAAATTTTTTGGTCTTAAGGTGACGGAGGAGAAGTTAAACTCTCGCACCTTAAGATGGTATCCATTATCTTCAAACAAAATCTTTCGGTCTTAAGGTGACGGAGGCGAATTTAAACTCTCGCACCTTAAGCCAGTGTCCACCGTCTTCAAGCAAAATCTTTTGGTCTTAAGGTGATGGAGGCGAAGTTAAAATCTCACACCTTAAGTTGGTGTCCACCATCTTCAAGCAAAATCTTTCAGTCCTAAGGTGATGGAGGCAAAGTTAAACTCTCGCATCTTAAGCCAGTGTCCACCATCTTCAAGCAAAATCTTTCAGTCTTAAGGTAACGGAGGAGAAGTTAAACTCTCACACCTTATGCCGATATCCGCCAATTATTGCATATTGATATTTATTTCAACCCTTCAAAAAAGAGGGTAAAGACCAAAAAAAAAAGAGACAACATAAAGAAAAAAACAAGTAGGAGAGAGATTGGTACCTGCCAGGACGTTTCGAACTTGAATGTCATGTATCACCGACTTGAATTGAGATAAAATATTATAGTGAGGATGAAGTCCTCAAAATATGTCTTGCAACAATCAGAATACCCTTTGGTAGTGACATTTCTGTATCAATATATAAATTATTTAGTGAGCCAGCACAAATCTAATTTTTCTACTGGAAAAAATTTAGGATCAACTTCAAAAAATTATCTAGAACAATTTCAAAGATAATGAATTATGAATCTCAGATATGTTATGTATTAATGTTTCTGGCATCTATAGAATTAAGCGGATCATGATTTCGATACTCTCACATTGAGATATGAATTTTTGGGTGTCATCATGCAAATCTGAAACTGCTGGTGCATCAAAACTCAATGCTGATTTCAGAATAACACCTGAAAAGATTTTGATTGTATTAAATTATGAATTTTGGATATATTATCAATCTTTGTGTCTAGTTTCATAAGAATTAAGCTTCTTGTGATTTCATCCTTCCTACTTCAAGATATGAAAGTTTTAGTAAAGGCGCGCAAATCTAAAAATTTTAGCATGACAAAATTCAGGGCTAACTTCAAAAAATTGCCGAGAATTATATTGAAGGAATTTAAAGCTAAATTTTGTGTATGTTGTAGATCTAAAAGTCTAGTTTCTGGAATATTGAATGGTTTATGATTTTAATATTCCTACAATTAGATATGAATTTTCTACCACTAACATACTGTGCTGAAAAAAAGTGACGAAAATAGGAGAAAAGCAGGAGGGAAAGAAATTACCTCAATATTATTGATGGCTTGAAAACCTCAAAATTGATATTGAAAAAGTGGAAAAACTACATCCTTTTATAGAGTTGTAGGATGGATGTTTCCTTCTCCAATATAAATTCAAATTGGAATAGTTTCCATCTCCAATACAAATTCAAATGAGAGGTTGTTTCCTTCTCCATATAAATTCAAATTGGAAGTTGTTTTCTTCTCCCTTATAAATTCAAATTGGAGATTGTTTCCTTCTCCTACACAAATTTAAATTGGAGGTTTTTTCTTTCTCCCATACAAATTCGGATTAGAGGTTATTTCCTTCTCCAATCTAAGTTCAAATTGGAAGAGTTTTATTCCTGGTTAAGTAGGTCTATAAAAAGTCTTCCAAAATCTATTTGAAATCGGATATCATGTCTTACCAATGGGTCTTAAGGGTAGAGATTCATGAAAAAAATAAGAGAGATTTTGAGAGGCAATATCAATATGGTTCAGCTTTAAATTTTCTCAACTAATGAATGGGGTGTTCATATGTATGAAAATTGTTGAAGCATAAGGAAAACATGCTTAAATAATCATACTTCAAGGCTAGTCTCCAAAATATTAAATGTCTTGACAAGTCTTGAAGTAGGGCGCATTGTGAACAATGAAATTTTATTAAATTAAAATCCTTACAAAATTTGGATTATATTAAATTCAAAATATATTAGTCTCAAGTAAATATTGTGGATTAATATAATTGAATTGATTATTTAAGTCTAAAATGTATGGATTTAGTTAAAGTCTAATTTTTATTGAGCTAGCCCATTGATTTGGGCTATAAATGATGAGCCCACCTTGCTAAGCCCAATATATTGTCACATTCTAGAGGCTCAAATAAGCGCCACATGTCGAATAACGTGGTATGCCAAGTCAAGTGAAGGAGCCAATAGGACCATGCCACATGTCAAAATGATGCAGCAGACCTAGTGAAATCAAAAGCCCATAAAAGATGTCACGTCACTTGAATTTGATTGGTCAAAGAAAGTCCATCTTCATCATGACTCTTCCTTTTCCACAACTATAAATAGGGGTCTCATAATTCAGAAAAAGAGCCCCAAGGACTCTAACAAGAAGCAAGAGAAAGTTCGTGGATCAAACACCGCAATTTTTCTATAAAGCTCAAGAATTCAAATCAAGTTCATCAAGATTCAAGATCAAGACCGCAAGATTTAAGAACAAGCTCAAAAGCCCTTGAATTTAAGCACAAGTCAAGATCAAGTCCATCAAGTCAACAAATTAAGTTCAAATTCAAAATCAAGCTTCAAGCCCATGAATTTATTTTTGAAAAGGCAAATCAAAGGATTCATAGAGATTGTAACACTCACTTTGAAATCAATAAAATTGATTGTTGCAATATTTTTCTTGTCTCAATTATTTATTTCGATCTCAAAATTTTATTGTCCAACACTAGCAAATACAATTACAAGTGCGAACTATAAAATACAAATACAAATACAAATGCGAACTATGACATACGAATACAAGTGCGAATTATAAAATGCAAACACAAATGCGAACTATAATATATATACAAAAAAGCGTGAACTATGAAATGTAAATACGAATATAATTATATCAACAAATACAAAATATAAATGATGATGTGAATACAAATACAATAAACAATTATCATATTTTTGTTATTATTCGTAACTTGTACTCGAGTAGCCATATTTTTTGAAAATACAAAAAATATAAGATAGAAAGAAAAAGTACAAAAAATAAAATAAAATAAAAAACGAACCAAAAGAACAAAAGAAACAAAGAATAATAGAAGATATATAGAGATAGAAAAAAGAAAAAGAATGAAAAGAAAGAAAAAAAAAGGAAAAAAAACAAAAATATAAAAGAAAAGAAGAAAAAAGAAAAAAACACGAAAAATAAAAAAAAATGAAAGAAAGAATCGAAAAAGAAAAAAGAAATTAAAAATAAAAAGAATCAAAAGTAAAAAAAAAAATCAAAAAAGAGAAAAGAATAATAAAAAAAAATGATGGTAAATACAAATACAATGGTGCGGTTATGATATTTCCATCATCGACCATGGCTTGTATTCGATGTAGTCATATTTTCAACAAAAAAAAATATAAAATATAAAATGTGATTAATGCATTTATGTTTTTTATGAATACATAATATTGATTTAAAGAGAATACAACAGATGTGAATCGAATACATCGGCTATAAACGGTAATATTATAAACTGTGGCTATGAAAGATGAATTTTGTGTAAAATAGTTTCTATTTTTGAAACTTCCCCAATAAAAAATACATAAAACAATTTTTCTTAAATCATGGAAGAACTATATATCTTTTTAAAGGCTTGTTGATATTATTCCCAAAAATATCTAGCAAATTTCTCTCACCGATGAGAGAATAATACATCTAAAATACTATCCACTACAATTTATATAACCAATATTAATTGGACAAAAGGAAAAAACGTTAATCGCAATATTATCTATACAAAATAAAAATATTTCAATATTTTTAATACTTTCAATATATATATATATATATATATATATATTCAATTTTTATATTTTAAGAATAATTTATATATAATTCATATAAATATTACTTAAAATTTTCGTAAATGAAATCTGTATAAAATAATTATGAAATGTCACTATTCCGCTCAAGGCTTACTTATGCATATTTTAGTGTGTGTATTGTGTGTAAAATATGACATATTTTGTTAGCTTAAATCGATTTTTATTTGTTATGTGTCTAAAATTTTTATATAAACTAATGTATCTTTAATTTTTTATTTTTCATTTATACATGTTTGTATGTAAAAAATTTGTATACAAACTAATATGAATCATGAATGAGAAGTTGTTTGCTGAATTTGCTATTTCATTTTTAAAAAATCATGAATATTACAAACATGTTTTATGTATGGATTGTGTCTAAAATATGCTTAATTTAATTAGTTTAGGTGTACTTATATTTTCTAGGTTCTATATTTCATATAAAACTTGGTGTATCTTTCGGCATTGTTAGATGCTTATCAACTTGTATTGTTCGTTAATAAAAAAACATAAAAAGGCATAAAACATAATTTTTCAATAAAACTTCAAATAACAATTTTGTATCAACTGTGTATGTAAAGTTATTCACTGAATTCAATATTTCCTACCCTCAAAAAAAAAAAAATCATGAACGAAAACATGAAATTCATGTTGACTAATATATAAATTTGATTCAAGAATAAAATTTATATTGCAAATAAACAAGGAAAAAAATAAATATTAGTGTATACAGATATTAAGGAGAAAATGTAAATTTCAACAATTTGAGAGAAGTTTATGGGATGGAATTGGAAGCAATCTATAAGTATCTCGATTTTAGGTATCTCTGGCTGCTGAACAATATCTTTCGGTATAATCATATCTCTGGTTAATCCTATTTTTACAATTTGTATAACTGGTTTGATCTCGTCATATAATATCTCTACTGGTGCAGTATAAAACTTTATAAAAAATAGATTTCCTTTGGTTATTCTTTTATAAGTGGTGAATGCTCTATATAATTTTGGTATATCTGTTAGTTCATTTCTTTCATGGGTATATACGGTATTTAATAATCCATAACTGAAACAAGTTTTAACTAAGCTTGGGTTGGTTTTTGATAGTGTGATTAACTTGTCGTAACCTTGTAATTTTTGGGTTATATAGTTTGTGTTTGGTTCTTGAATATCTGTGGCTCTGGGTTTAAGGTTTAGATAAGTCTGTATTTTGTGGATATTTTCTATGTATGCTCGGGTTATGTGGTTATAGGCTTTTTTATCTTGGTTCAAACTTTCTCGATATGTGGTAATTAGTGGGGGTATGTACAAGGGGTCTTTTTGTGTTTTTGGTATAAATGTTTTTTCAAATATCTTTATTCATGTTCAAATGTCTTATTTTTAATATCTTACAAATACAAGGATATAACTACTTTAGTAAATTTGATTGTAAATCAAGATTTTACCACTTAAAGTTAGATGGAAATTCTAAGGAATTAACCGCATTTACGGTACCACAAGGATTTTATGAATGGAACGTATTACCATTTGGATATAAAAATGCAGCAGGTAGATACCAACACTTTATGGATAATTATTTTAAACAATTACCTAATTGTATAGTATACATACATGATATACTACTATATACAAAAACTAAAGAGGAACATTTAAAATATTAGAACAATTTACAGAACAATTTACAAATATAATAGAAAAATCGAGAATAAGTTTAAGTGAAAAGAAAGCCAAAATTATGAAAACCCAGATAGAGTTTTTAGGAATACAAATAGATAAAAGTGGAGTAAAAATGCAACAACATATAGTACAAAAAATAATAAATTCAAAAGAAGAATTAGATACAAAAAAAAAATTACAATCATTTTTAGGATTAGTAAACCAAGTAAGAGAATATATACCAAAATTAGCAGAAAACCTAAAGCCATTACAAAAAAAAATTAAAAAGGATATAGAATATAATTACAACGAAGAAGATAAAAAACAAGTTCAGAAAATAAAAATACTTTGTAAAGAGTTACAAAAATTACAATTTTCAGACGAAAATAAAAACTTTATATATATAGTAGAAGCAGATGCTAGTGAATATAGTTATGAAAGAGTACTTAAATATAGATATGAAGAAGAAAAATTAGAACATCATTGTAGATACTACTCAGGTACGTTTAATGAAACAGAAATAAAATGGGAAATAAATAGAAAAGAATTATGTTCATTATATAAATGTTTATTAGCATTTGAGCCATATATTGTATATAACAAGTTTATTGTACGAACAGATAATACACAGGTACGCTGGTGGTTAACAAAGAAAATACAAAATTCAGTTACAACGAAAGAGATTCGGAGACTAGTATTAAATATATTAAATTTTACATTTACAATTGAAGTAATTAGTACTAACAAAAATGTTATTGCAGATTACATATCAATACAAAGCTACACAGACTGATATAATAGAAGATGATGCTTTAGAAAAAATACTCAAAACCCTAACTACAATTTCAATGAAAGTGGACAGTATGAGTAATGAAATAGAAAAGCTAAAGACTAATGAAGTTAAACTGAAGTCTAAAGCTATGAATCAGCTAACTCAGCAGTGTGCAGAGTTATGTGGATCGGAAGACATCAAAATTCCAGAGCTAAAAGGAGACTTTGGGACACTCCATAAAACCCATAACGTTTATCAATCTACAATTGCAGGTACATGGAAAGGAGTTAGTGGACAAAGATATCAGAATATGAACATGAATAAGATATTTGAAAAACCATTTATACCAAAAACACAAAAAGACCCCTTGTACATACCCCCACAAATTACCACATATCGAGAAAGTTTAAACCAAGATAAAAAAGTCTATAACCACATAACCCGAGCATACATAGAAAATATCCACAAAATACAGACTTATCTAAACCTTAAACCCAGAGCCATAGATATCCAAGAACCAAACACAAACTATATAACCCAAAAATTACAAGGTTACAACAAGTTAATCGCACTACCGAAAACCAACCCAAACTTAGTTAAAACTTGTTTCAGTTATGTATTATTAAATACCGTATATACCCATGAAGGAAATGAACTAACAGATACACCAAAATTATATAGAACATTCACCACTTATAAAAGAATAACCAAAGGAAATCTATTTTTTATAAAGTTTTATACTGCACCAGAAGAGATATTATATGACGAGATCAAACCAGTTATACAAATTGTAAAAATAGGATTAACCAGAGATATGATTATATTGAAAGATATTATTCACCAACCAGAGATACCTAAAATCGAGATACCTAATTTTTATGCAAATAAACGACTTATTGGAATATCTGTAATTATTCAAGAATTAACAAATAATTATATCAATGAAAACCCTATATGAACCTATTATTCAAGAGATCATCAAATGATTTATTCAAATTCAAGAGAACTACGACAAACAGATATGAAAGATGCTAGACAATGGATTCTGACATTACTCAACCCAGAGAAACAACCAACTGCAAGAGTAATTAGGAAAGGATTTATTTCAGAAGAATTATTAACAAGATATTGCAAAATGATAGGACACAAATATCCAGACCATCTATGTTCAAGATGTAATGGAGAAGATAATATTATCCCAGAAGTTCAACTAGAATAGAAGAAGATAAGGACAACAGCTGGAAGATACACGATAAAAGATAGAAAAACACGGAGCAATAATAGAAAGATAAGAAGACAGAGCAATAATAGAAAGATAAGAAGACGGAGCAATAATACAAAGATAAGAAGACAAAAACATTAAAGTGAAGAAAGCGACATATGGAAGAACAAATAGCTTTTCTTGACTTATTTACGTAAGTTAGGCCATTATGTAAAATATTGTATAGTAAGCCATTATTGGTCTTAACTTTTTAGGACCTATTGTATAGGTATAGGTATTTTGACTTTTTAGTATTATTAGTTCTTGTCAATAGGAAAAGTAAATTATTACTTTAGGATACGTGTAAAGTAGATAACAGTTTACGCATTTTCTTTTAGGCTATAAATATGTAAGCCATTCGGCAAGTTAAATGGAAAACTTTCATGTGTTGAAAGCAAGCCTTCCTTCTTGTACACAAAAACTTTTTGAATATTTAATAAAAAACAGACATATTTCTAAGGAAAAACTATGGATAAACAAAGCCCAGAATTATCAAACCTACCAGAACAAGTATATTTATTTACGATTATGAATAGCTAAATTCATAAATTCCTGACAATCATGATATGATAAAATAAATTCATGTTAGTTACTTTATAGTAGAATTATTCGAAGAATAGCATGTTAAGAAGTTTATTAGCAAAGTGGAAAAGGAGAAAATTTTTTAAGAACTATGTCATCCTAAAGGTGAAACCGGTGAGGCAAGAAAGCCGTGATAGGGGAGTAGCCAGAGTAGAGGCGCAGTTTAAGAGAAAAGTATCCAGATTACCATGCTAATAGTGACCGAAGAACATGTTATTTAAGAATAATCTAGTATATAGTAATCTAAAATGATCATATTTTGTTATGTGTATAATTGAAGGGAATATTTTGAAAAAAGCATCATATGAAAAATGAATACTTATTTATCTGACGAAATGGTAGATAAATTTAAAATACTTGTTTTGTATGTACTTAGGGATATAGAAATTGTAGATATAAGAAAAATCATATTGAAAAAAATATTTGATAAATATTTTATGACTAGAATAAATTACATACCACACCTACCTACTTACTCTTACAAATATCTACATGCCAAACCTACACATCAACCATGATAAATTACGCATATTTAGAATATTGGAAAATAGACATGAAAAATATACAATTAATAGAAAGACTAATGAAAATAAATCTAGAAAAATATATGAGAACTAAAGATACAAAATATATGGAATTCCTTAATGAAAATATAAAAGAATTATTAAGATTAAAACAAACAACCAGTAAATATTATGATAAAGCATTTAATAAATCATAAATTACTAAAATTCAATTTCAAGTTATCCAAGTTATTCGTAGAAACCTAAGCATCATATGAACAATATGACAAGCTATATATTTGATGAAATTAAGATACTTGTTTTATATATCATTAAAGACTTAGAAATAGAAGACATAAAGAAAATAATATGGGAAAAAATATTTCATTAAGTCTAGAATGATTAAAAGATATGCATGATCTTAGTTTATATTATTCAACTAGTTATTACTAGATAATAATAATTATTATTCAGATTAAAAATGCTAGAATATATTAAAAGAGTTAGACAAAAACAAAGTTGGCTATACAAAGAAATTAATTATAGAAACCAGCTTAGAAAAGGAAGAAAACAATTAAAAGAAAGATTAATTTGGATAGATAAAACCATGAAACAACTAGAATTAAAAGACAGTTTAGAATATGATTTAAACATAGAATTATTCATAGAAGAAAAAGACAGGATAATTAACAAAATAGATAACCTAGAATTTAATATCATATATAGTACAATTAGAATAAATTATTACAAAGAAATTTGCAGTATTACAACTACTTTAGGATAAAATGATAAACTATGAATATTTAAAATATTGGAGACAAGATATGGAAGAAATAAGATTAACAAAAATACTTATGAAAGAGAATTTAATTGAATATTTTAGAACAAAAGATATAGAATATTTAGAATACCTTCAAAATAATATACAAGAATTACAAAGACTAAGAGAAAAAACTAAAGAATATTACAGTAAAACATTTAATCAAATACCATTTAATCACCCCCAACATATGAACATCAATAAAACTAAAATAAATAAATTAAAAATAAAAATGTTTAGAAAAGTTAAGAAACATCCACGCACAAATAAAAATAGATCCATTAGAGTTATAATATATCTATTTATGTTATCCGCACCCCCCAACACTTGGTAACAGTAGAACTAGTTGTATTTTTTATAAATAAAAAAATCTCTTCCCAACAGCTAGAGATACCATGAAGGAAATGAACTAATAGATATACCAGAATTATATAGAACATTCACCACTTATAAAAGAATAACCAAAGGAAATCTATTTCTTATAAAGTTTTATACTGCACCAATAGAGATATTATATGACGAGATCAAACCAGTTATACAAATTGTAAAAATAGGATTAACCAGGGTATATACGGTATTTAATAATCCATAACCAGTAGAACTAGTTGTATTTTTGATAAATAAAAAAGAAATAACTATATTAGGATTGCTGAATTAGAAAAAGAACTACAAATACCAAAAGACCTGTATGAAAAAAGACAAAGAAAAAGAAGAAAAAAATAAAGAACAAAAATTATTAAACGAGATAAATCAATTTAAAGAAAAAATAGAAATAAAAAATAAAGAATCAGAAACCACTAACCTCAGGAAGTAAAATATTTACAGCAAGATGTAAAAATCTATACGTATTAACAACAAAACATAAAATAACGAGAAAAAATAAAATTAATAAAATAAAATGGTACTATATGAGAGAAATTTATGAGAAGACAACACTATTAAAATATTTGGAAGGATTAATTAATTAAAAAAAATATTATTTAAGAAAATGAAAGGAGGAGAAAATTTAGGATTTCTTATAATCTTTTTACCACCAACATCGAAGGAGTTGAACGAACGTAACTTTTGAAAAGACATAGTCATTTCACCTTTTTTTTTTCCCCTACTTTGTTAGGTGGAGAATTTGAGGCGATTACACGGTTAAAAAAAGTGAGAAACATTAGGAAGAAAATTAAGAATTTGTTATCCATCCTTTATTTAAGGAATTAGGAGAGGGAGAAAATTAAGGATTTGTTATCAATCCTTTTTATTTATTTTTTTCTTTTTAAACTTTTGTTAGGCTTTATCAAAAATCTATTGTTATGTAATGCAATTTAAAAAATATTGTTATGACTTGCAATAATTAATCTAATATTATATATATAATTTTTTTTCCCTTTTATGTGCCTGTATTTTTTATCCAGCTGAAACAATTAACTACATCCAACCAAATTTCTTTGTATTAGAATGGGTAAACATGGCATTTTCGAGTGCATGTGCTAAGGAGATAAGCTCATATAATCTTGACTGAGTTGGAAGCCAAAACTAGTGATTTAAGACATTCAAATTTGAGTACAAGTCTAAGAAAATCAATGAAGGCCTCAAGAGTTTAAGGAACAATTGGATGTGAATAAAGCAATATGAAGATGAAGAGATTCAGAGTAGAAATGAATTAAAACAAAAGAAAAAGAAGGAAAGTCAAAGACAAACATATCAAGCCATTTGAGCATGAATATTTTTCACTTTATTTAAAAAATTATCTCACTTTATTAAAAAATCTTTATTTGGCCATAAAAATACTAAATACTGGACTTGTAAAACAACTAAACACTTGTTTTCAATATTCACTTTTTTTTTTTTTTTTTTGAAAATTTTCTATTTTTTATTTTTATAAATAACTCTATTTAAATTATATTTTATTTTAAATTACATATTTTATGGTTTTTTTTTTTCAAAAATAAATTTAAATATTTAAATTTTTATTTGCAAAAATTACAGCCAAATGAATTTCAACTCCAATTTTAAAAATTTCAAATAAAGTGTTTTTTTTTTCTTTTGATTCCATGGTCAAATGCCTACGTAATGATTTTCTAACGATTCGTTGGAACTTGGAGAATTCTAACAATTGAAAAAAATTTCAACGTGATTTAAAGATGACAATATTAAATAGTGAGAAAGAAAGAAAAGTATCTATACAAAGGCCAACAAAGGGGCAGCATCGATGGACTTGTTCGTCCCATAATGAGGCAGAGAGTAGTTTTTTCACTGCGTATCTTGCACAATTGGGGCTTCAGTTGTGCGACAACGCAGTTTAATTTCAGAGTTGATTTTTTGGACTTCGTTTAATCAAGAGTATATTCGTCCAGAACCTTTTGGGACATGTTATAAATAGATCCTAAATGCTTTTCAGCGTGGATTTTGAATTAGAGAGCTTGAGAGGAGCATAGGAGTCCCGAATTCACTACTTTCCATTATGTTTTGACACAATTTGAAAGTTTGAATCAATCGTCAGTTGTAATGTCTTCTAATTTTTGTTCTCCTATGTTTTCGTCTTCTATTATAGGGTAGATTTTACGTAGAGTTTTTGACAGAAATGGTGTATTGATAATTTATTGTGGATTTTGATTTTTATTTATATGCTTAAATTTGTTGGAGTTTGAATATCATTGAGAATTTATTCACAATTTTATTTAAACGGAAGAGAAATATTTTAGCGAATAAATTTTTATTAGTTTGTTTGGTACAAATTCTGATTTCTTTAAAGTAATCGAAAGAACTTGTTGAAATAGTTGATAGAACCAAGCGAAAACATATTTGAAAGAAAATTTTCCTTTAAGACTCAACTTTAATCGCTCTTATTGCATATCTACATTTACCAATTGTAATTAGTTTATTTTTTTAAAGTTTAGATTAAATATAAAAAGAAATTCAAACCTTAGGAATTCTCTAATTAACTATCGAATTCATGTGAATTGATAGGACTTAAAACGTGAATGTTGACAAGAATTATATTCTAATAATTGTCTTATCCACTACCTTTACTTTTCACTTTGATAGTAACTGTTGCTTCTTTGCTTTATTGTATTTATTTATATTTTTAGTAGATTACATGGTTTATGTAACGTCCGAATCCATTATTACTAGAAAACATCCGAGATGGGTACGGGGTACGGAAATTATCAGGATTACGTTCGTAAATTTACGTGGGGCTACACAAATCTAAATTTTGAAATTTGAAAAGTATTGGTCGGGCTAACGTCATCCCACTGTAGCGAGACTTAGAGCCCGTTTGGGATTACTGTTAAAAAACTGCTTATTTGAGAAACACTTTTATAAAATGACTTTTTAGAAAAATGCTTTAAAAAAAAAATAGTTTGTGTTTGGTAATTTCATTCGAAAAGTGTTTTTGATAATCAAATTGTGTTTGGATAATTTTTTTCAAGAAGTATTTTTTTGGGACAAATGACCAAAAGGACATATATCAATAGACTTTTATTACTAAAATCAAATTATAGAGAAAAATTATTTTAAATATCTATTATAATATTTTTAATTTTTTTTTTAAATTTAATTAAAAAGTACATACTCTAAAATTTTCAATCAATATTTATATACATAAATACATTTTAAAAATTAAATGGTGATATATTACTTAAATAATTTAAATATTACTTAAAACATCAAACAAAATGAATACAGAAGTTATTTCATAAACTAAATCACTATAAATGAAACAATTAACGACAAAAATAATTAGACCTTCATACATCACAAAAATTCTCAAACAATTTCATCCCTAATTTTAATACGCAATGTCTCCATACTTGTAGAACATCTGTCTTGTATTTCTGAAGGTATACTAAAAGGCTGATCTACTTCTTCGATCTCTGTGATGATGCCTTCGTTAGCATAATAGTTAAAGTCTTTTTTAATATATTTTTACGGTGTCAAAATATACTACGAATAAGCAGTCATCATATTCATATATATATATATATATATATACACACACACTATATTTAAACAAATATGTCACTTTTCATGAATTATTTATTTAAAATTAACTATTCGAGAAAAAATTTATATGTGATATCAAAATACAATTTTGTAACGTGATTCATCTGTCAATTGTTATCATTAATAATAATAAAATAATTTATATATTCTTTAGTCATCATCATCAATGATGTTTTCAAATTTATTTAAAGAAAATGAGTGAAAATAAAATACTAATATATAAATCATAAAGAATTATGACGTAAATATAAAATATAAATTTTTAAAAATCAAACATTAATCAAACTTGTAAGATATGTTAATTAACTAATAAGGTGTGTATATATATGTGTGTGATAGGGATATTTTTGTCATAAAAAAATAATTTTCTGCTTCTGCTTATTTTGAGAAGTAGAAACTTTCTGCTTCTTCCCAGAAGCAGAAAAACTGCTTCTGCTTATTTTTAAAAGCACTTTTGCAAGTTTACCAAACACCCTTCTTTTTTAAAAAAGTATTTTTTCCTCAAAATAAGTGCTTATTTTGAGAGATAAGCAATCCCAAACAGGCTATTATTCCTCTATAGCAGCGTCGCTATAGCAATACCTCCCGCTATAGCAACATGAAGCAGTCCAGAAATCCACTTAAGCGAGTTTTAATTATTTTTCTCCATAAGTTGAAACCAACGACATGGGAGGGCTCTAAAAATCCTTAGGGTTGCCTCCTATGTCTTGGAGCTATGGAGAGACGAAAATGGGTGTGAACCGCGTGCAAACCCATGGATTTTTGAGGAATAACACGCTCGTGATCTTGGCATAAGAGAGCATTCGCATTCGTTCGTCTTTCCTATAGTTGGTTGACAACTAGGTAAGCTAAGGTTAATTGAGTTGTGTAGACCTGAGTTAGAGAGCATAAATATAACGTAGGTAGATAAGAAATTTCATGATTAGGCCTTCGAACACGGAGTTTGAATGACTAAAATCGATTAAAGTTAGGTAACTTACGGAAAGGTGGTTGTATCATTTGTCTTATCATGATATGCTATAGTTATTCGATAATTAGGTGGTTCATTATTATAGACTCGTAATTAGGGTGGTGAAAAGGGTGAATTATCGATCACTAGCTTAAAACCCTATAGTGATGATATTGGACAGGGTGTTGGTAATTTCTGAAGCATCTAAGGTAGTAACTCGATTGGTTGTCTAGAATAGGGGAACAAGTTAAGTGGCATGTTTAGAGATTTAGACAATATGGTGTGTGATGGTATTGTAGTTTAATCCATTTTGTACTATATGTGTATGTTAGTATGGCTTGTTAGTGCATACTGTTTGGTGTTGTCAATTCAATGAATTTATCTTGTTGCATGATTTTGACTACCTTATTATTACATATGGGGTGTTTTGGTATTTGGGCATTCTCACGATTTATTGGTGGAATTAGATTAGCAGACACTTGTGTCTGGGATTTAGGTATATGGACGAAACTTATCTCTTGCAGGTCATGAGTAGAGGGTGGTTACAATACCCTTAACGTGTATGTATAAGGTACATGTTAGTTTGACGGTCTCATGAGTGGATCGGGTAATACATTTATATGTGTCGTTGTATTTGGTGTTTGACTTGACTTGGTTTGACTTGACTACTCATTCTTATTGGTTGCTTGACTTGTTATACTATCTCTGGTAGTGAAACGACAATAATGTTTAAGGTTGAAGAAGGATTTTTGTATACGCAGGATAGTGTGAAAGATAGTTGTACGTTATTGGTTAAGTCTGAGTTAATAACTTGGGGTCTTATTGACGGTTTACTTGTCTGGGTGGGTCATTTCTGTAATGCTAGGTTGACTTATTTAAGGTCTCAACACGAGTTAGGGACATCTTTGATGTAGTTGTTTCTTTATGATTTGTTGTAGTCTTTGGTAAAAGGCCACTTTTAGTGGTTTAGCGTAGTGGAGCTATAGGGTAAGAGTGGTACCTTAAAGTCCATAACCAGGAGGTTAACTGGAGGTAACTAGGTCATTTTGGGGGAAATAGGGGAGGTAAGGCTAAGTAGTTATTAGGTGTCCATAATGGGGAAACATGTGACGCGGGGTTATGTAAAGGGGAATAATAAGATGCATGTTTCTTTTGAATATTTATGTTATATTTGTGTAATCCAATTCGGGTCGACCGATGAAGCTTACAAGTATATGTGGTCAATACTACTCTTGCAATATCCTTTTCGGGGTATAGTCTATTTTAGGGATCAATGTTAGTTTCATGATTGCACGACTAGTGATTCTTCAGCAGCTCCCACCTCTCTTACTCATGGTGGAAGTTGTGTCCAGTTCTACTTATCCTTAGAAGCTTTCGTACCTGTTTAGACTAGATACTAGGGTAGTTTATACTTTTGCATTTATTTTGTAAAAACTTCGATAATAAAGATAAGTTATTGTTTAAATAAAGACTTTCATTTAATTTCTTAAGGGGGGTGGTAAAGGGTGCTTCTATCTAGGTGGAGTAGAATAGGTGCCTTCATGATTTAGTAAATTGGATCATGATAATTTGGTATCAGATCCTATATTATTGGTCTTCCAGTACAAGAGGAATTGTTAGTAGAGTCATACAGATTGGTGTGTCAACATCCACACTTAATCTTTGAGGAGCTCCAAGGAATTTTAGGAAATTATTTCACTTCCTTCCTCCCTCTGGTGCAGTTGTTTGGTTGTTGTATAAGTTGAGTCCAATTGGCATCTCTCGATTTCAATTAGTATCTCTACCCGATAAGTGAATGTCGCTCGACTCTTCTTAGAAGGATACAAGCAATATAAATTAGAACCAACAAGGTTCCAATTGGTATCTGGCCATATGGGCTCTATGTAACATATTAGATAATCAGGTCATCATGTGCACAATTAGAAGTTATGTTAATGAGGTATGAAAGAATGATAATTGAGTTTGACATTCTTTGAATTCATGTTTTATGACTGTAGTTGCTTGATTAGCTTGAATCTGTGCTAGGTGAATGTTGCAAGTTGCCATGTACTATGTAGTGTCGGATAAAAATTTGACTACGTCTTTGTTGTTTGGTTGATAGTGATGTAAATGTTTAAATTGGTGCATAAGGTTAAGGGAGTTGGATACTCATGTGAAGTCATAAAAGCTTGAGTGATTGTGAAATAGTGCATCTATATGGGGTCTGACCTGTTGTTGTTGTTACAAAATTGGAAATCTATGTTGATCCTAACCTAACATATTAATTGGGTGATTGTTTGTTGGAAAATTTAAATTGCATTTCATAGGAACAACGATCTAATCCGATATTTCTCTTGTAAATTATGGGTTCTTGAGAACTTATGTGTTACAATGTGGTGTTAGTTATCTATTTTATTGTGGCTGGGCTAGTTGCTAGGGAATTAACAAAGCATAATATTTTCGTGATTACATTGCTAGTGTTAAAAGAGTTTTGGGAGGAGACTTAATTGAAATTATAAAAATTTGGACAACTACTGATCTGGCCACCGTAGCAACATGAGGCGTGATTATAGCGAGAATGTCGCATTAATGAGCCTTTCTCCACTTTAACAATGTTTCTATAGTGGGAGTCATGTTGCTATAGCGATACAGATGGGGCAGAGGCAGTGCCCAGTTTTTCTTTTTTTGACCCTCATTTTTGGCTTGTTTTATTTAACGTGTTGAGTACGAAGCATAACATGAACATAGAAATTTCTTAAATACAGTAAAAAGCAAGTTATTTAATTAATACAGGAAGGAAAAACTATCATCCATGTGAGAAGACTAAAGGAATGAAAAGTGAAACGTCTAGTACATACCCTAAACGAGGGCAAACCAGCTCATAAAACATATATAAAGGGGAGGAGGGGTAAAAAGACCTAGATGGGTGTCTTATCAGCCGCGGGATGCTGGGGCAGGGTCATCTTTTTTCGCATAACTCAAAAATGAAAACTCCCTCAAATCCTCTGGCTTCAATAGGGAAAAATCCTGGTTTGTAGCCACACACCCAAACATGACTTTCATGGTCTTCCATATTTGGGCGATCAAGTGATCCCGGGGTCACCTCTTTTCTTCTATTCATCAAGCTCATGTCCTTGGTAGTGTAAGAGGATCTAGAACTAGAGGGGTCCTGCTCGATGGACCTCCTAACCGTGACCAAATTTGCCTCTAGTTGGTTTCTAGGGATCGAGGTCTGAGTCTAGGAGGGAGGGGAATCATCATAGTCCTCGTCAATATCAAAGACCTCCTCCGCCACCCTACTACTCTTGGCCTCACCTGCCTTCCTATTTTTACTCATCTTGGACGTAAGCTCACCAAGAGAGGATGAAAAGGAATGTCCATATCCACCTCTATATTATTATGCTCCTCGGGTACCCAAGCCCGCCTGCATAGCTCCAAAACCAAACCAGGGAGGAAGGGGATCTTTTTACTGACTCGATAAAAGTCCTTCCACTCTATCACGATTTGGATCCACACATTCATCTTGATGCATCAAATAACATACTGTTATGACCTGAATCAGGGCCTGGCCGTGACGGATATCTCAAGTCCACCGAGGACCAGAGAACACCCCCGTTGCCTAGTTAAATAGAACACAATTCACCTAGTAGCGGATGAATTCTGAATATATAAAAAGATAGAAAAATATAAGCTCAAAAGAATTTGAGAATATCAACAACCAACCCAACCACAGTAATCCACAAAACCTCTAAGCAATACCAATCATCAAACTACATCAAGACATGCCTCCGACGATACCCAAGATGAATTCAAAAAGAAAATAGTCTATGGCATACTAAGCCAATAAGTAACGGGACTTCCGAAAGAAGGAGGATCACCACTTCAAGCTGACACACGAATAACTTTGGAATCACCTATCTCTGCACAAGAAAAGTAGAAGTGCCTTCGGACCCTGCATCTCGTGGGGCTACAATGTCCGGGGCCAGTTAATGGAGTGAGGACTAACATATAACTCGGGGATACGGGTTAAAATAATGCCAAGGCAAAATCCAAATCAAAACCATGCACGCATCATCATACACATATATAAGTAAAATGCCGGGATAGGGAACAAAGATAGCATGATAGTGAAACATTATCTTGAACTATGTAACTCAATCGTCATAAATAGGCACCCATGGGCTATATGGGTTCAACTATCCTTGATAAAAGGGCCCAATGCATGTTAGCCGTAGGAACTGGAGGTATCAAGGAAGACCAAGAAATGACCCGACCCCATGTCAATCCTAGATTCAAATATATCAATAGTGTGAACCATGTACACGGTCATCAAGACCAACCTTCACGTCGACAAATATGAGTTTCTAGTACAAGTCATTTGAGACCCACACCTTCACGACTTAGCTACATAACCCCCATTAAGCCCACTTAAAAAAAGTTTCACATAACCCATTCATTAACCAAGGAATTAAAAATTAAGGCACTCCATAGGTATCGTCATACCGTTTAGCTTGCAAGCTCATAATTATGTCAATAAAATTCCATTAACTTGGGGGAATTTCTCGACCCCCTTTTGTTCATTAAATCAAAACATAGACAATAAGGCCTTCAAAAATCCATGTTCATTATTTAACCATTTATGTAATGCAATAGTATAGGTGAGTAAGTCAAACCAAGTGACAATTCCACAATTCAAAGCCATTTACATAAGTGGGTTGAGGGAACGCAATTGTTCAAAATAAATTACCAAGTTCAAAATATCAATTTGGGGGGGGGAGGGAGATACCCCGACTCTCACTCCATTTCCCACACCCATGCACCCCTATAGTTCAAAATATTTAATTCAAAGCATGAAAAACTCATGAAAACCATGGAAAAATAATTCAAGGATCAACTATTCCACAACCCTCAACCCATATTTAAATCCGCACAAATAAACCATTTAAAACACATACTTTTCATAAAGTAAGATTTGGGGAAGAGTAACATGCTCGTGATATCAAGATTTACGGAGAGAAATCAACCTTTGGAAGCTCTATATGCTAATTTCATAAAACCCTAGCTTGACCTTGCCTTAGGGATTTGAGAGAGTGTTTATGATTGATAAAGGTTAGAAATAATGGCCCCAAGGTGTTTTATGTACGTGGTGTCTAAGTGGGTAAAGAGGGAAATGTCAAAAGTTTCCTTCATTAAAAGCTGAAAAATTATCGCTAGTGACTACGGGTCACTATATGACTCATCACCACGAGTCGTAGTCTAGACAATAGCTAAGTGACCTCTCTCTGGTGACCTTACGACTCGTCAAGAGACCCTACGACTCATAGGGTCCTAGTCGTAACCAGTACAAAAACATTTGGGCCATCACACTGGTTTCATTACAGAAGGCACACTACGACTAGTTAGGTACAACTCGTAGCCAAGATAGAAACAAAGAGAATCTTCAATGGTCACCCTATGACTAGGGTTCTATGACCCATATATAAACCTTACGACCCGTAGAGAGAGTCATTGCTTGAGCAGTAATCTCAAAGGTCAAGAAATTTCAAGGGCCAAAATCCGGGGTGTTACATTCCCCCCCCCTTAGGATCATTCATCCCCACATGATGAGTTAATACATTCATTAGCACAATTTAACACAGGACACAATTACACTTTCCTTTAATAAAGACAGAAAACAAAAATATTTAGGAATACGCATACCTCAAGCACGGTTATCCAAAGTGGGAAACAAGAACAAATATTTGGACTTCATGTCCTCTCATCTTTCTAAGTAGCTTCATCAACCTTATAGTTCCTCCATATAACTTTCACCGAAGCCACATCCTTAGTCCTCAAATGAATGACTTGCCTATCTAAAATCTCAACCGGGACTTTCTTATAAGATAAAGAATTCAGAACACCAACACTCTTCAAAGGAACAATCATGGAAGGATCACCCATGCACTTCTTCAACATCAAAACATGAAACACCGGATGAATGGAACCCAAACTAGAAGGCAAATCCAATTCATAATCCACATTTCCCACTTGCCTCTAAATACGATATGGGCCAACATAATGGTGACTGGGCTTCCCCTTCTTTCCAAACTGCATCAATCCTTTCATGGGAGACATATTCAAAAACACCAAATTATCCTCATCAAACTCCAAGTCCCTTCGCCTCACATTTGCATAGGACTTTATTTGACTTTGGGCAGTCTTAAGTCTATTCTGAATCATCTTCACCTTCTCCATGGATTGGTGAACCAAGTTGGGATCGCATAACCTATTTTCACTAACCTCAAACCACCCAATAGGATACTTACACCTCTTACCATAAAGGGCCTCGAAATGAGCCATCCCAATATTGGAGTGAAAGCTATTATTATATGCAAACTTAATGAGAGGCAAATTATCAACCTAGCTACCACCCAAATCAAGCACACAAGACCTTAGTATATCTTCCAAAGTCTGGATCGTACTCTTTGCTTGAACACCCATATGAGGATGAAATGCAGTGCTAAGGTTCACCTTAGTCCCCAAACCTCTCTAAAATGAGTGCCAAAAGTAAGACGAGAACTATGTACCACGATCAGATATAATAGAGACAGGTGCACCATACAACTTGATGATCTTCTGAATGAAGAGCTTATCATGATCATCTACAGAATAATTAGTCTTTACTAGCAAAAAGCGAGCTTGGTCATCCTATCCACGATAACCCAAATCAAATCAAACAGATAGCGAGGTCGCAAAAGATTGGTAACAAAATCCATATTAATCACTTCCTATTTCCACACGGGTAACTTAATCTCTTGAGTCAAACCACCGAGCCTCAAGTGCTCTACCTTCACTTGCTGATAAACCATACACTTGGCCACCAAATTTGCCACATCTCTCTTCATGTTACTCCACCAATAGATCTCCTTCAAGTCATGGTACATCTTCATCAAACTAGGATGAACAACGTACCTCAACTCATGACCCTCAACTAAGATCCTTTCTCGCAGCCCATCAACATCAGGAACATATAATCTGCCTTGGTACCTGAAGATACCATCACCAGCAATCTCAAAAGCCATCACCTTCTGGTGACCCACATCATCCTTGATCTACATCAAATAGGGTCCAAAGTCTATTTTTCCTCCACCTCAACACCAATATATGACTTTCTCACCCCTTGAACAATCACACCACCATCCTTAGAGTCTAATAGATGAATTCTAAGATTAGCCAGTAAGTGAATATCTTTCACTAAACCCCGCTTCTTCTCATCCATATGAGCCAAGATCTCTATGGACAACCTTCTAAGAGCATCAACAACCATATTAGCTTTACCTGGGTGATAATAAAGACTTATATCATAGTCCTTGAGCAACTCAAGCCATTTTCTTTTCCTGAGATTCAAATCCTTCTGGGTGAACACATACTGCTAACTCTTATGGTCTAAGAAAATATCAACATGAACCCCATACAAGTAATGCCGCCAAATCTTCAAAGCGGAGACTACAACCAACAACTCCAATTCATGGTTGAATAGTTCTTCTCATGCACCTTTAACTGCCTAAAAGCATATGCCACAACCTTGCATCGCTGCATCAACACATAACCCAGTACCATATGAGACGCATCACAATAAATAATGAAACCATCAGTACCCCTGAGAAGGATTAAAATAGGAGTGGAAGTCAACTTATTCTTTAACATCTCAAAGCTACCCTCGCAAGCATCCGACCACAGAAACTTCACCTTTTTTTGAGTCAACTTAGTCAATGGAGCAGCAATCATAGAGAAACTCTCCATACATATCCTATAATATCCAACCAAACCCAAGAAGCTCTGAATATCGATTGGAGTCGTGGGTCTAGGCCACTTATTAGCCACCACAACTTTTTATGGATCCACTATGATCGCCTCACTAGAAACAACACGACCCCAAAAAGTAACAATATTCAACCAGAACTCACACTTTGAAAACTTAGCATACAAATGTTGTTCCTTAAGGGTCTGCAACACTATACGGAGGTGATCGACAAATTGTGTCTCTCTTAGAATATTCCAGGATGTCATCAATGAACACAATGATGAACAAGTCAAAAACTAATGAAATACCTAGTTTATAAGATCCATAAATATCGTTGGGACATTAGTCAACCCAAAGGACATGACCAGAAACTCATAATGGCCATGTCGGGTATGGGAAGCACTCTTAGGGATATCCACCTTCCTAATCTTCAAATGATGAAAACCCGACTGAAGATCAATCTTAGAGAAACACTTAGCACCCTAAAGTTGGTCAAATAGGTCATCAATCCTAGGAAAAGGGTACTTATTCTTCACTATCACCTTATTTAACTAGGGATAATTTATACATATTCGTAGGGAACCATCCTTCTTATGCATGAAGAGCGAATGGACACCCCATAGAGAAATACTAGGGTGAATAAAACCCTTATAAAGAAGATCTTTCAACTAGTCTTTAAGTTTTTTCAACTTTGCCAAAGCCATTTTGTAAGAAGGGATAGAGATATGATGGGAATCTGGTATAAGGTCAATCCCAAAATCAATTTCCTTATCGGGAGGAATATTAGGAAGATCATCAGGAAAGACCTCAGAAAACTCATTAATCATGAGAATCGATTGCAATAAAGGACCCTCTGAATTAGAATCTTTAACTCAAACTAGGTGACACAGAAAACCCTTGGAAATTAATTTTTGGGTTCTTAGATAAGAAATGAACCTTTCTTTAGGCACTAGGGAACTTCTTTCCTACTCAATCACTGGTTTATTCGGGAATTAAAAGCTGACCCTTTGGGTCCTATAATCAAGAGATGCATAGCAAAAATGGAGCCAATCCATCTGCAAGATAACATCAAAATCTAACATCACCAACACTATCAAATCCACCAATATTTCCCTACCACAGATAGATACCACATAACCCCTATAGACACTCCTAGCCATAATAGAGCCACCCATCGGGGTAGTTACAAAAAAGAAATTAGGAACAGACTCAAGACTAATACCAAAGTGAGTAGCCACATAAGGGGTCACATAATAAAGGGTAGACCCAAGATCTAGCAGACAATATACATCACAAGAGAAAAGTTTTATCTTACTAGTAACAACATCAGAAGATACCTCAAAATCCTATCGGGTGGAAAGAGTGTACAGACGATTCTGGCCAGTACTGGTACTAGGAGTAGCACCCTTTGGTGTAAGAGCTGAAAAAACAACAATCGGGACCTTATTAGCTCTAGCAGCAATATCGCCTGAAGTACAGTTTCTCTGAATATGGCCAGGCTGGACATATCTAAAACACTTGTTTCTCCTTTCTTCTCTCATCATAAAAACCATAGTGCAACTGTCCACAAATATGCAACGAGGATATGATGGAGTTGATTGAGCCCCACTGGCCTGAGATTAGGCACCTTATGCCTTAAACCCAATGTTTCTCTGAAAGAGGCGATCACTGGATTACTTAGGATATAGAGCATTAGCCGTAGAATAAGAACCAGAATTTCCCCACTTCTTCTTAGACCATTGCCTGCCATCTCTACCACTATTCTGTTGCTCTTCACCTTGCTCAGAATACCTAGACCTCTTACCTTGCCTCTCCTAAATTTTAACTTGCTTCTTCTATTTAACTTGCTTCTTCTTTTCATCTTTAGCCTGTTTTATGTACACCACAAACCTAGAGATATTCATGTCACTGTTCAGTAAGGAGACCTTGCACTCCAACACTAAGTCTCGAGATAATCCTAAAGCAAACTTCCTTATATTAGTCCTCATGCTAGACACTAGCTCAGGAGCATAACGGGACAACTGATGAAATCTTAGGGCATATTCTTTCACAATCATCCTACCCTATCTCAGATTCACGAACTCCTCAGCTTTAGCCTCTCTCAACTCTTGAGGAAAAGAATGATCTAAGAAAGTACCAAAAAGCTCATCCCATAATGGAAAATCCATATCGTCACCCTTAGACTGATCTCACTCTTCATACCATTGATATGCCACATTTTTAACTGATATGTGGAAAATTCCACACCCTTAGAGTTAGAAGCATGCATCACCCTGAATGTCTTATCCATCTCATCCACAAAACCCTGATGATCCTCTTCTACCATAGAGCCAGTGAAGGTCGGGGGATTGAGCCTCATAAACTGCACAATTTGAGTAACCTCAGAAGAACTCACAACAGTACTAATAGGATCCAACTAAAGTGACTAAGATGCCACCAATTGGGTCAATAGATGGATAAAATGACAGAACTCAAAATTAGATATGTTTCTGTGAGGCGGTGGGGCATGATCACCCTAAGCTCGAGGAGCTCAAAGAGGACTGGTAGGGATAGGTGGAACTCCATGAGGAGTAGTATAGTTAGGACCTGGGACACTAGACCGGGTCTGAACTCCATAAGAAGGATGAGTTCCATCCACGCTATCCTTACGTGGGACAGAGGAGTTTCCACGAGCATCAAATCTTTAAGGAGACATGATCTAAAATGCGAACAAATAAAATTAGAGGAGATCTCAATATCATAGACTCAACATCCCAAAAATATAATGCAAGAAAGGAAAATATTCCTAAATGCCTTATAGCCCTTCCCTTATAAGTGTGACACGCTACACACCCATAAATGAGACTCTACTAAATACGATTTTATGGACACCCAATGACACTAAACCTGGCTTTACTAACTTTTTCATGACCCGAACCAAGGCCTGTCCATGATGGGTATCTCAAGTCCACCGAGGATCGGAGAACACCCTTGTTTCCTCGACAAAAAAAACACAACACACCTAGCAGCAGATGATTTCTAAATATATAAAAAGATAGAAAAACATAAGCTCAAAAGAATTTGAGAATATTAACAACCAACCCAACCATAGTAATCGACAAAGCCTCTAAACAATACCAACCATCAACCTACATTGAGACATGCCCTCGATAATAGCCAAAATAAATCCAAAAGAAAAACAGTCTATGATATACTAAGCTAAGAAGTAATAGGCCTTTTGTAAGAAGGAGTCTCACCACTTCAAGATGACATACAAAAAACTCTGGAATCACATATCACTGCGCAGGAAAAGTGGAAGTGCCTTTAGACCCTATATCGCATGGGGATACAACATTCAAGGATTGTTAATTAGGTGAGAACTAGCATATAACTTGAGTATAAGGGGTAAGATAATGCCAAGGTAAAATACAAATCAAAACCATGCATACATTATCATAAATATACATAAGTAACATGCTGGGATAGGCAAGAAGGTTTAGCATAATAGTAAAATATTATCTTGGACTATGTAGCTCAACCATTATAAACATGCACCCACAAGCTATATGGGTTCAACTCCCCCTACTAAAAGTGCCCCAGTACATGTTAGTTACATGAACTGGAGGCATCAAAGAAGAACAGGGAATTACCCAACCCCACATCAATCCTAGATATAAATATATTAATAGTATGAACCATGCACACGGTTATCAAGACTAATCCCCACGTCGGCAAACATGAGTTTCCAATACAAGTCATTCAAGACCCTCACCTTCACGGCTTAGCTACATAACCCTTATTAAATCTAATTAAAAATAGTTTTCATAGAACCCATTCATTAACAAAGGAATTATACATTAATGCACTCCATAGGTATCGTCATACCATTTAGCTTACAAGCTCATAATTATGGCAATATAATTCCATTAACTTAGGGGATTACCTCGAACCCCTTTTATTCATTAAATCAAATTAGAGGAAAACCTCGACCTCCTTTAGTTTATCAAATCAAATTGGGAAATGCTCCGACCCCCTTTGTTCATGATATCAAAACATAGCCAACAAGGCCTTCAAAAATCTGTGTTTATTATTTAACCATTTATGCAATGCAATAGTATAGGTGAGTAAGTCAAACCAAGTGATAATTCCACAATTTAAAGCCATTTACATAAGTGGATTGAAGGAACACAATTGTTCAAAACCAATTCTCAAATTCAAAACATCAATTTAGGAGGGGGGATACCTCGACCATATTACAATTCCCACACCCATGCACCCTATTAGTTGAAAACATTTAATTTAAAGCATGAAAAAATCATGGAAACCATGGGAAAATAATTCAAGGATCAACCATTCCACAATCCTCAACCCATATAAAAAACTATATTTAAATCCATAAAAATAAACCATTTAAAACATATGCTTTTCGTAAAGTAAGATTTTTAGAAGAGTAACATGCTTGTGATATCAAGATTTTCAAAGAGAAATCAACCCTTGGAAGCTGTAGATACCATTTTCTTAAAACCCTCACTTGACCTTGCCTTAGGGATTTGAGAGAGTTTGAGAGAGTGTTTATGATTGATAAAGGTTAGAAATAATGTCCTAAGGTGTTTTATGTACGTGGGGTCTAAGTGGGTAAAAAGGGAAATATCTAAAGTGCCCTTCATTAAATGCTAAAAAATTATCGCCAGTAACTATGAGTCACTATACGACTCATCACCCCAAGTCGTAGAATGGAAAGTAGTTGAGAGACCCCTCTCTAGTGACCCTAGGACTCATACCATATGACTCGTCAAGAGACCCTATGACTCGTAGGGTCCTAGTCATAACCAAGAAAAAAATATTTGGGCCATCACACTGGTTTCATTACAGAAGGCACACTACAACTCGTAGAGAGTCCATATGACTCGTTAGGCATAACTCATAGCCACGATAGAAACTAAGATAATCTTTACTGGTCATCATACAACTAGGGTCCTATCACCCATATAGACACCTTACGACTCATAAGAAGAGTCATAGTCTGAGAAGTAAGCTCAAAGGTCAAGAAATTTTCAAAGGCCAAAATCTGAGGTGTTACATATACCCACCACCAAATACCAAGGGTAGGTCACGTCAAAAGTGGTACTCGATATCCGAATCTTTTGAGTCACCAGGTTCATCCACATTCGATCATCGACTAAAAAATAAGTACTAGTAATACCGTCGGTGAAAGGCCAGTTGTCCTACTTCTTGAACTCCTCTGGAACTAGAGTCTGCCACGGCTATATCATGTTCATCTCCCAAGCCTTGGCTAAATACTTGACATTAGAGACATGGGTCACCCTAAGCGCTTCATTGATAGTGCAAATGCCTACTGGAACATCCACTCCCCAGATATAGATAATGGGGTTAGGGGAATTCAAAAGCACGACAAAGAGTATAACATAAAACTCCCTAACCTAACTTAAGCTCTGTTAGGGGAAAATATCACCAGTAGGCCTCAACTGAATTCCTGAAGTTGGTTGTAGAACTTCTTCCCTTCTCATGTCAAAACCTCGCTTATAGAAAAGCCCAATTCTCCTATAGTTATGATGTTGTATCCGACTAGATTTATCAAGAAATCAGTTGTAGGTGGGGGCATTGTCTTAGTTTTCAGCCATTGGAGATAATTGACTTACAAATTTTGGTAATAAAATCCATTGGACATCATAAAGCTTCAAGAAAAGAATTGAATTAGAAAATTAAAAAATTCATATCCTTAGCTAGTAGGATACTGCATGCAGCCTCTCGCTATAACGAAAGGCATGTCACTATAGCAGGACTTTATTCGATATAGCAGTGTTGCTATAGCGACGAGGTTGCTATAACGACTTTCATTTTTCCTAACAGTTAAGAGTTAGCAATGACACCTCTTGACTCAAAAACTATTGAAAATCATTTTCCCCAGGAGTCAAGAGGTCAACAATGGCACCTCCTGAATAAAAAATTATTGTTTTCTGTTCTCGACTCTAGATTAGTGTTTCAAAGGTATCCTAGAGCTATTTTACAAAAAAAATTAGGCATGATAACTCAAACATCTTGCCTAAATATTCAATTTAAATCCAAGAAGAATCCTTCATATTCTCTTCCTCTTCAAGCACAATTAAATTGTAAACTCTGAGTTTCTTATGCTCAGAACACGATAGAAGCATTATAAACGTAAGATAAGAAACCATGCTTTGGATTTTTGGCTCAACCGGAACCAAAATAAAAACCTGAAAGATTGTAATCTAAAATCCATTTATTTAACAAAATTCAAGCCTAAATCATATAAAATTTATGAGTAAAAATATAATAGAGAGTAGGGGATCAAGTGCTACCTTATTCCGATGATGAGAGTATAGTAATTAGGGGAGTGGGGGAGAGAATTTTTGAATGAAGGAAGGAGAAATGGGTAATAAACCCATTAACTTTCTTTAAAATTGCTTCAAGTTAATATAGAGAATAGTTTTGCTATAGCGACATCACAACAACGGTTGGAGGTCGCTATAGCGGGATCCCGCCTCAAATCCTACAAAATTTTTGGGCTTTAAAATTTTAAACACCCCATCAATTTTGATTATTTGATGAGTCCTAGGGTACCTTAGGCACTTAAAAAATGTTTTTTTCTATTTTGCATCGTGCCATGTTTAAGCACAAAAAACATTTCTTGTTAGACGAGTAGTGGAATTTTGGTACTAGAAGTTTAGTAATCAGAGGGTTTGGGTAATTTACTCTCATAAATTTGACTTTTATTTCAATCCAAAGTTAGGGTCCAAGTATCAGAAACTAGTTACCTATTATCACGGGGAGGATATTAATTTTAAATCTAGACTTGGGCCAGTCGTTCTTTGTGATTATTCTAAGATGAATAATAAGTAAATTGGTATCTATTTTAATGATCTAAACTATCATTACTAGGAAATGTCTCGAGATGGGTGTGTGACAGAGATTATCAGAATTATGTTCATAAACTTACATAGGGCCGCTCAAGTCTACATTTAGAAATTTGAATATAATTAGTCAAATTAATGACGTCCCACTGCAGGGTGTGTGATAGTATTGTGTTTAATCCAATTTGTACTTTATGTGCATGTTAACTACTTCTTAGTATAGCTTGTTAGCTCATGTTGTTTGAAATGGTCAATTTAATGATTTTATCTTGTTGTATGATTTTGACGTACCTTATTATTATTCTGGGATGTTTTGATATTTGGGCATTCTCACAATTTATTGGTGGAATAAGGTTGGTAGACACTTGTGTCTGGGATTTAAGTACATGGACAAACCTTGTCCTCTATAGGTCATTACAAGAGGGTGGTTACAATATCGCATGTATGTACAAAGTACATGTTAATTTGACGATTTCATGAGTGGACTGGGTAATACATTTATATGTGTTGTTATATTTAGTGTTTGACTTAACTTAACTTGGTTTAAACTAGTTTATTTGATTTGACTTGACTACTCTTTCTTGTTGGTTTCTTCACTTGTTATACTATCTTAAGTAGTAAAATGACAATGTTGTTTAAGATTGAATAAAGATTTCTGTATACGTAGAATAGTATGAAAGATAGTTATAAGTTATTGGTTAAGTTTGGGTAAATGACTTAGGGTCTTATTGACGTTTACTTGTTTAGGTGGGTCATTTCTATAGTGTTAGGTTGACTTATTTAAGGTCTCGACATTGGTTAGGGTCATCTTTGATTTAGTTATTCTTTATGATTTGTAGTAGTCCTTAGTGAAAGGCTAGTTCTTTTGGTTTAGGGTAGTGGAGTTGTAAAGGTAAAAAGGGTACCTTGAAGTCCATAACTAAGAGATAACTGGGTCATTTTAGGGAAAATTTGGGAGGTAAGGCTCAGTGGTTATTAGGTGTCCATAATGGGGTAACAGGTAACATAGGGTTAGGTAAAGGGGATAATAAGATGTATGTTTTATATTGAATATTTATGTTATATTTGTGTAATCTAATTTGGGTCGACAAATAAGGCTTACCAATACATATTAGTTGTAAGGATACAACTCATTCTATACCCTTTTTGTGGTATAGTCTTTTTTAGGGATCAGTGTTGGTTTCATGATTGCACGCTGGTGGTCCTTTAGCCACTCCCACTTATCTTACTCATGGTGGAAGTTGTGTCAAGTTTTATTTTTCCTTAGAAGATCCTACACCCATTTAGACTAGATTCTAGGGTAGTTTATACTTCCATATTTATTTTGCAAGTTGCCATGTACTATGTAGTGTCAAATAAAAATTTGACTATGACCATGTCATTTGGTTGATAGTGATATGAAGGTTTAAATTAGTGCATAAGGTTAAGGGAGTTGGGATACTAATGTAAAGCCATAACTTCTTGAATTATTGTAAAATAACGCATTTATCTGGGGTCCAATTCGCTGTTGTTGCTGTACAATCTTAAATCTATGCTGAGCCTACCCAAAAATATTATTTGGGTGATTGTTTGTTTGGAAATTTAAATTGCATTCCATGGGAACAAGGATCGAATCCGCAGTAACAGGGGTGGTTTAAAAAGAATTTTCCCTTGTACATTATGGTTTCTTGAGACCTTATGTGTTGTAATATGGTGTTTTGTCACGACCCAATTTCTTAGGTCATGATGACGCCTACTATAACCCGCCAGTAGACAAGCCAAACCCATAGTATGGAACGACTAATAATGGACTACCAAATATATAAAGAAAAGAATTGCAAAATAGATGAAAAAAAGAAATAGTTACATAATATAATCCCAAAATCTGGTGGTATCAGTACAAGAGCTTCTAATATAACAAGAGTACAAGAGTGAAATATAAATAAATATACTGATACAATTTATCTCCGAAGACAACATAGAGACGAGTCTAATACATAAGGAAGAGATAAGTAATACTCTGAATGTCAGGAGCTCACTCTAAGTCTCCGAATCATGACTTCTCCGCACTATATGTACATCAATGATGATAACCCGTACTATGATGTGCAGGCTGCAGAAGTGTAGTATGACTACCAAATGAATGTTACTCAGTAGAAAACTACCAACTGAGCTCCATAGATAAAGCAGATATCTATAAAATATAAATAGAATAAAAACTACACTCAAATGATAGCATCCATATAATACAACCAATAAGGTAATAAGGATAAACTATCCTATTCATGTCTATGGGACTAACATATTAAGACTAGGGAAGTAACAAGGATAAACTATCCTATCCTGGTCAATTCATGAATCTCGATACTATACCATATATCACTGGCCAATATGCAAAGTACAAGTGGAAGAAAGATACATATAAATATACAAGGTCAAGGAATGAGTATACAATATAAACAATTAAAGGAAGGGATATACGATAGTTTCATAGCTATATATATCTAGGTATATATATATATACACACACACACATATAGATATGAAGTCAACTCAAGGCATAACCTAAATCATCATGTCTTCACTTTTAAGGCCTCATTATAATCCTATTAGGATCTAGTGCTATCATACTCAGGGTTTCTAATCCATATGTCTAAACATAAGACAAACATGCATAATAATGCAATCATAAGATAAAAGAGGCCAAAAACTTACCTCAAATTTCGATACAGAATCAATGACCAATCTGTCATAAACTAGCCATAATAATGATTATAACAATGATAATAATAATATTAACAACAACACGAGTAACTAGCTATTCTGGAACAACCAAATACCTAGACGAGCCTATGCGTACCCCCACCGCACTAGGCTCGAAAGGTTCAATCAACATAAAACAACACAAGGCATAGTCATCCCCCATATCTATGCAACCGTCCCATACCAAAAGATAAAAATAGGTTCATACTGGTGATAGGTGATGCACATTTAAGAATGAATGAAATAGGATCCACAATATCATAATCATCATCAGCATAACTGTCATCATCATAATCAAACTTTGGCCTTTTCGGGTATATAATTGTCATGACCTAAACTAGGTCCTGGTCGTGATGGGTATCTCAAGTCTCACGTGGACCGGAGACCACCCTCGGAACTTAACCAAATCAAACACACCACACCTAAAGTAGGATAAATTCCAAACATATAAAAAGATAAGAGAATATTAATTTCATGATATTAAAATAAGTCTATAACCTAAAACAAATGATATCGACATCAATGTCGATACCCATACCAATATTGATACCAATACCAACACCGCCTATGCCAACAGTAGTCTGACAAAGCCTCTAACCAAAACCAAAGAGTATCTAGTCGGGACATGCCCTGACCATAGCCAAAAACCAAATCCAAAGTAATAATCAAAATATAAAGGAAATCCTAAACATAAAATAGGGTCCTTTGAAGTATGAAAGCTCACCACTTCAATCTGACTCGCTAGCTACTCCCGAATCAAAGTCACTGAGCGGGAGGAATAGAAGTATGACCAGTTCCTGCATCACATGGGGATACAACATCTGAAGATGGTTAGCGAGGTGAACGCTAGAATGCAACTCGTGGATAAGGATAACATAATGACATGATCAATAATTTAAAATCATTCAAAGACAGTGTACATAACCAAATGCATAAACATATACATATATATAGATCTATCACATGCTAGGATAGAGAATAAGGCTTAGCATGTGTTTCAAAACTTTAGCTTGAATTGTGCAGCTCAACCATCATATAATAGTGCCCATGGGATATATGGGACCCAGATCTCACCCCCTGAGCGGGCCCTAGTGTGTGTAGACGTACAGACCAAAGAATAATCTCATATATATGCATATTGGGGACTCGAACCCTCCAATATATACTAAGGTGACTTAAGAAACCAGTCATATGATGATTTACCCGGGACTCAAACCTTTCTAATCATGAAATAATAATAATAAGAGGGACTCGAACCTCTATGGTCACTTTGACCCCTATGTTGGCAAATGCGGTTTCCAGTATTGGTCACTCGGACGTCCACTTTCATGACTCAGCTACAAAACCCTTATTAAAGCCCAATTAAAATAATTGTGACACATTTCCATTCAATGAACCACATTACACTTTTAGGCATACATTGTCGTTATACCAACTACACTTGCAAGGTAACATATCATGCCAAAAAAATTTCCATTAACTTCGGGAGAACAATTCTCTTTGTTCATTAATACACATTGGGGAACACTGACTCCCTTTGTTCATTATTTCAAATAATTATTTATTTCATGCAATAGTTTAAGACTAGTTTAAGTTTTTCACAAATTCCCATAGTTCTCATAACTAAAACCAATTTTCACATTATGAGGGTGAGGTTATAACCACTTCAAAGCCACAAGTTTGGAAATAACACAATTCCTTAGTTAATTCACCATACCTATTCACCCATAAGTTCAAAACCATATTAAAAGAATGAAAATCATATGTATAGACTATGAGAAACATTGTTCAATTCATAACATTCAAAACTCCCCAATCTTTGTTTTCAAAACCAAATAATAATCTTATGAAATATAATTTAAATGACATGCCTTTGCAAAATTAACAATGACGGAAGAGTAACGTGCATGAAATAGTAAGATGTACGGAGAGAACCACCCTTAGGAGCCCAATTTGATCAACCTCTTAAAACCCTAGCCTTAACTTGAACAGGGAGCTTGAGAGAGAATTTGAGAGTGTTTAATCCTTGAAAGTGTTGAATGAATGCCCCAAAAGTGTTTTACGGACGTGGTTTCTAGAGGTTTTTTAGTGGAAAATGTCTAAAGTGCTCCCAAATTAAAAGCTGAAAAAGCATCGTCTTTGGTCATGAGTCAATCCCTTGACTATTACCCACACCTTACGTCTTGTGACCATAAGTCATAATTAGGACAATCTCTAGGAACACCAACACTGTTATCCTTATGACTCAACCCACTAACTCATAACATGACCCTACAACTTTTAGGGTCCTACTCCTGAGAAATATAGAATCTAAATAAATCAAACATTGGACATTCTATGATTTGATACTATGACTTGTGACATATCTGTATGGCTCTTATTGAGCCACTCATACTTAGAGTGGAATCAATCCTCAAACTTACTGGTTTGGGTATGAATTATCTCAATGAGTTGTTAAGACACCTTACGACTCTAAGGGTCCAGTTGTAACCAAGGCAGTGAGCCTAAATCTCAAGAAATTTTCAAGGGCCAAAATCTAGGGTGTTTCAATAATCATCACAAAATCCTTCGGCCTTGTCGGGTATCAATATCATCATCACAATATTTTCAGCCTTACCGGGTATCATCACATCATCATAATATCCTCTAACCTTGTCGAGTATCAACATAACTATCACAATATCCTCCTACTTTGTTGGGTATTAATATCATCATCACAATATCCAAATCAATGTTACATAATAGTGAAAAATCCCTACAAGGGCAAAGTGAAGTACAAGACCCACGAGGGCTAAAGTAAATGATAAGTCCCATGAGGGCTAAAGTAAATAGATATGAAAAGAGAAACAAGGTGGATATGTTTCATAATTCATCGTTCATTATCAATATCACATCCTTAATAAGTATATATATATATATATATAATAGGTGCACGGACTCAAGTTGTGGCTCAAAGAGTGTAAGTCCACAAGTCCATTTCTTGAGGTGAACTTCAAGATTAAATCATTATAAAGTGTAGAAAGGGTAAAAATATCTCATGATCGAAGTAAATAATAGTGTATAATCATGGATCAGAATCGGTCTCGTTCAATTCTTTAGAACATCATTGTTAGCCCTTTTTAGTTACATAAGTTAGCCATTTAGTTAGCGGTTATTATTGTGCAAAAATCCATTTTAAGGTGGAAAGTGGGCTTTAGCCCTTAGTTAGTGACAACAATAATAAGATTATAATCTAATTGGAATCACATCAATTACCGATGCAATAATCATGAATGTACCGAATCTATGCATGCCATCACCGGTATTCAAACATTAGAATCATAAACATCATACCACATCTTCCTCCGTACCATACCAAAGAGATATGTATATAATCATATATATATATATATATTAATAAGCTACAAAAGTATCCTTTACATGGATAATTAATTCACGAATATCCAAACTATTATCATAACAAGGGATTTGGCCTAATATTATGTTCAAAAAAATTATAACATCGTAATCATGACCTTAGGCCCACATACATATCTGGAACTCATGTCAATACTCATAATAGTAAGACATCTCATATTTATAAGTCATAGCCTATCTATGAGGCATAACATATCTATAATCCATAAAGCTTATTTGTGATCATCTCACATCTAGGAGGTGTAATATATCAATAAGCACCTCGCATCTAGGAGGCATCTCCTATTTATTGGCCATACATCATGACTATGAGGAATACCATCTCTATAGGTCAACTATCATATCTAAGAGGGATAGCATCTACATAGGCCAAATACCATGACTAAGAGGAATTATCATCTTCATAGGCCAATTATCATAACTTAAAGGAAATGGCATCTTTAAAGGCCCAATATCATTTTTACAAGGAAATCATGGCCATAAGCCATTTAATCATTATCCAGAGAAAATATTATCACATTTCACCAATCCATAAAGTAAGGTTATTATAAAGGCTCAATAGTCTCAACTAAGCCTAGCATCCACATCTAAATCCCCAAGGCTAACACAAATCTTGGCCTAAATGGGTGGGAAATTCCAAGTTCAAATTCTTGATTTCTATGTTTAGGCAAACTATGCCTAAAACTAGGCTATGGTGTCTAGTTTAATTTCTAAATGTCAAGGAATCCATAACTAATCCTAAGATAGGAAATCCGCCTAGAAACATGGACATTCAAGCCACTCTACCCAAATTACTTTTTCAAGCCTACTAGACTATAACCATCAACAGATGAGCCAACTCTCAACTGTATTTAAATAGAGGAAGAGCATTATATTATCTAGAGATATAGTGAAGAATCCTCAGAATGATAGCTCTTGCATGGAAGTTACCACTCAGAGTGGTAAAGTATTATCTGGACCTTCTGTGGGCAAAGTTTTGATCAATGATGTGATTGAAAAAGAGGTCAATGATGATAAAACTCATCCAGTGGAGTCTGAGAAGCTGGATGGTAAAATGAGTACATCGAACCATCAACAGGTTGATGAGTTAGGGGAAGCAAAGAAAAAGAAGAAGGAGGCAGTGGTTACTACTCTTCCAAAATGACCACTGCCCTTTCCTCATAGATTGAAGAAGAAAGCGGATGATACAAGGTTTAACAAATTCATGGCTATGCTAAAGCAACTGACGATGAATGTGCCTTTAGTGGAGGCATTAGAGCAGATGCCTAGGTATGCTAAGTTCATAAAGGACCTGGTGATAATGAAGAGAGCAGTGAGCTACAAATTGGTAGATAACCTTCATCACTATTGTGCTATTTCAATAAGGTCTTTGGTGCAAAAAAAAGCAGACCTAGGAGCATATAATATTACTTGTACTATCGGGTCTCTTGATTTTGCTAAAGCTTTATGTTACTTGGGAGAAAGTATTAACATGATGCCGCTTGCCGTTTATAAGAAGTTGGGTTTGGGGGATCCTACACCCACAAACATACGACTAGTGATGGCGTACAAATCAATAAAACGACCAGTGGGTATTTTGTATGATCTGCTAGTAAAGGTGGCCAACTTTATATTCCTTGCAAATTTTATTATTCTGGATTATGAGGTAGACTTTGAAGTGCCCATAATCTTGGGTCGACCTTTCCTTGCAACTGGAAGCGTATTTATTAACCTACGAGCAAATAAGCTCTTATTCAGGCTTGATGATAAAGTACTTTGGTTTGATGTGTGACAATCTATGAAGTATCCTAATGAAATGAGTGTGTTCTCTATTGTGGATATTTATTACGGGGATGAGCGAGAAGTGCTGATAGAGGAGAAATTTACTGTCGAGTCTTTGGCTGCTGTCTTGATGAATTTTGATAGCGAAGACATCAAAGAATATAAGAAGACTATTTGTACCTTTACTGGAATGGGATCATATTCGTATGCTCCCAAGAAGTTGGATCTAGATCTTAAAAATCGCCCAACACCACCGGCGAAGCCATCTATTGAAGAGCCACTAGTGTTGGAGTTGAAGAAATCGCCAGGCCATCTATGGTATGTGTTTCTAGGTAGTGGAAACACTTTACCCATGATTATTGCAGCAGATCTAGGTGATTATCAAGTGAAATCACTTATCTTTGTGCTTTGGAGGTACAAAAGGGAGATAGGCTGGACTATTGCGGATATTATTGGTATTTCTCTGGGTATTTGCACTCACAAAATCCATCTTGAGGAAGATTGCACACCAACCATTGAGCATCAACACCGTCTTAACCCACCTATGTAAGAGGTGGTTAAGAAGAAGATTATCAAATGGCTTGATGCATGAGTTGCATATCCTATTTTTGATAGTAAGTGGGTAAGTCCGTTCTAATGCGTGCCCAAGAAAGGGGCATGACTGTTGTAGCAAATGAGAAAAATGAGTTGATTCCGCTCAGGACTATGACTGAGTGGAGAGTTTGTATTGACTATTGCAAGCTTAACTCGTGGACTTTGAAGGACTACTTCCCAATGCCTTTTATGGATACAATGCTTGATCGGTTGGCGGGAAGAGGTTGGTATTGTTTCTTAGATGGTTATTCTGGCTATAACCAGATTTCTATAGCCCCAGAGGATCAGGAAAAAATGACATTCACCTACCCGTATGGGACTTTTTCCATCAAACAATGCCGTTTAGTTTGTGTAATGCACCCACTACCTTTCAACGGTGCATGATGTCCATCTTTTCCGATATGGTTGAAACCACCTTGGAGGTATTTATAGATGACTTCTAAGTAGTAGGTGATTCTTTTGAGTTGTGTTTGGTGAATCTGAGAAAAACTTTGTAGCGGTGCGAGGAATTCAATCTTGTGCTTAATTGGGAGAAATGACACTTCATGGTGAATGATGGAATTGTCCTTGGTCAAAAAATTTCAGCTAAGGGTATTGAGTTTAACTGAGCTAAGGTTGAGGTTATTGAGAATCTACCACCTCCCATTTCAGTAAGGGGGGTGCGTAGTTTCTTTGTTCACGCAGGCTTCTATCGGCAATTCATAAAAGACTTCTCAAAAATTGCAAACCCATTTTGCAAACTTTTAGAGAAGGAGGCCAAGTTTATATTTGATGACAAGTGCTTGAAGGCATTTGAATGACTTAAAGGGAAATTGGTTGATGCTCCTATCATTGTAGCTCCAGATTGGTTAAAGCCATTTGAGATTATGTGCGATGCAAACATAGTAGCACTTGGGGATGTACTTGGTCAAAGAGGGATAAGTTATTTCATCTCATTTATTATGCAAGAAAGGCCTTAAATGGAGCTCAAAAGAACTACACTATTACTAAACAGAAACTTCTTGCAGTTGTCTATGCCTTTTAGATGTTTTGGGCTTACCTATTAGGAACCAAGGTGGTGGTTCACACAGACCATGCCACCTTAAGATATTTGATGGCCAAGAAGGATACAAAGTTGAGATTAATCAGATGGGTATTGCTCCTTCAAGAATTTGACTTTAAAGTCAAAGACAAGAAGGATGCGAGAATCAAGTTGCGGACCACTTGTCTAGACTGGAGGGAGGTCAAGCATTTAAAGAAGAGCTAGAAATTGATGATGCATTCCCAGATGAGGAAATCTTGGCTGCTGTGTTAGAAAGAGTGTCGTGGTATGTAGACTTTTCAAACTATGTGGTGAGCGAGGTTATTCCGGAGAACCTTTCTTTTCACCAAAGAATTTTTTTTTGCATGATGTGACACATTACTTTTGGGACAAGCCATACTTGTTTTGGCATTGTGCAGATAATATTATAAGGAGGTGTGTCCCAGAAGTAGATATGCTGAATATTTTGGAAGCTTGCCATGCCTCTCCGGTTGGAGGTCACATGCAGGTGACCGGACTGTTAGGAAAGTGTTGCAGAGTGGATACTATTGTCCAACCTTATTCAAAGATGCTTATGAGTTTGTACAGAGATGTGACAAATTCCAATGGCAAGGGTTAATATCAAAGCACCATGAGATGCCTTTGACAAAAATGATGGAAGTGGAGTTATTTGATGTTTGGGGCATCGACTTCATGAGGCCTTTTGTGAGATCATATGGGATGAAATACATTCTGGTCGCCATTGATTACGTATCTAAATGGGCCGAGGCTATTGCCTTGGTCGATAATGAAAGGAAGAGAGTTGTTGCATTCCTTAAAAGGAATATATTCTCTTATTTTGGGGTACCACGCACAATTATAAGTGACAGCGGGTCACATTTTTACTATCGAGTATTTAGGGATGCCTTAGCAAAGTATGGGGTTAAGCAGCATAAGGTGGCAACCCCATACCACCCATAAACTAGTGGGCAGGTAGATATTTCGAATAGAGAGATCAAAGTCATTCTTGCTAAAACAGTGAATGCAAGAAGACAAGATTGGTCTAGGAAGCTTGGTGATGCCTTATGGGCATATAAAACATCTTTCAAGACACCTATCGACATGTCACCGTACCAATTAGTTTATGGAAAGGCATGTTATTTGCCGATTGAATTGGAGCATAAGAAATTATAGACACGTAGGAGTCTGAACTTGAATTGGAATGAGGCAGCGGAGTTGATATTGGGGAAGTTGAATGAGATGGATGAGTTTCGTCTTGATGCGTACAAAAGAGCAAACCTATACATGGAAAAGATGAAGAGGTATCATGACCGGAGGATTGCAAAGTGAGACTTTCAAAAAGGTGATTGGGTACTCCTCTTCAACTCTAGATTGAAGCTATTTCCAGGTAAACTTAAATTAAAGTGGTCTGGCCCATTCAAAGTTAACCAAGTCTACTCATCTGGAATAGTTGAACTTGAAAATGAGGATGAAAGTGTCTTCAAGGTTAATGGGCAATGAATGAAGTTATATATCAGTCCAATGGACTCAATGAAGTGCATAGATACTATCTATCTTGATGAAGTCTGAGTAATCGAGATCACTGAGTCGTGCCACGATATTAAATTAGGCGCTTGTGGGAGGCAACCCACAAAGTGTTGTTGTAATCATAGTTAGAGTTTATTTGTTGTTTTTTTGTGCGATCTGATGTGTTTGTGAAGTGCTCAGGACTGAAAATGTAGAAAGAAAGGAGTTCAACAGTTGAAAAGAAGATTACGGGAAAATCGATGGACCGTCAGGGTCTCGACGGACCATCAAAGCCATGTTTACAAAATGCCATTCTAGATAAGGCTTGACAGTTGAGTCAGCGGACCGTCGCTGGTCCGACGGACCGTCACTCCCTCCATCAACCAGATGCTGAAATTTAAGTTCACTGGAATAGACTGACGGGCAAGTCGACGGACAGTCGCATCACCGACGGACTGTCGGACAAGCCATCCCAGCAAATCATGGTTTCCTAGTCTCTGGTAAGTTGCAACAACCAACCAGACGCACCGTCGGGCACCCGACGGACTGTCAAGTAGACCGTTGATGAAACCCTAAGTTCGGGTCAAGTCGGGCTGATCTGAAATGTTATTTAAATCATATGAAACTGACCCAAATATCTTTTAACCGATAAGAACAAGTGGTTATGTATGTTGAAACCTTTTCAAATTCTGCAACTATTTAACTCCCTCTGAATTCAAAAAATCTGAAGTTAATTATTCCCTTTTAGGTCTCTCCCTCTTCTTTTTCTCCCTTATTTAAACAAATCCATCTTTCTCTCCCTCATTACAAAATAAATGAGTTCTCTCTATAAGCAAGTTTTTAGTTATTGTGTGGGGTGAAGTTCTGAAAATTTGAGTAGTGAAGAACATTCTGAAATCAAGGTATGATCGAAATTCTGTCAAATTTTGGTTTTAATAATGAATTCAATTGCAAGAAGATTTCAATGCTTCAAAAAGAATTACATTTTATTTTCTTCTTTTACCTTGCTGATGATGTTCTTGATTGTCAAACTCTAATATGCTCTATTCTGGGTGAAGTCTGAGTAACCCATGTGTTTATGTAGAAATGGTTTCTCTTAAATGTGAAATTGGTGTCATTGCTGTGCTAAAAATCGAGATTGTTCACCAGGTGTTTGACAAAATGTCAAAGTAAAATTTGAAACTGAAGAAGGGGTTGTGACGGCCACCTTGGTGGACCGTCGGACTTGCGATAGACCATCGGGTGGACCATCGTAAAAGTTCCAAGAATGTTACTTACTGGTTAGGGATGATGGTCAGTCCGGTGGACCATCGCAACATCGATGGGCCGTTAGGATGACCGTGAAGCCACATTCTCATTATTTTTTACCTAAAACATGATCCCTTACTTTTTTTTCAGGTATCATGGCACACAAACTCCCTTTGATCAGAGGTGGTTATCGAGCATAAAGAAAAGCCAAACCTACCAGGAGCGAGGAGGTACCAGCCTTCAATACTAGAAAAAAAGATAGGGCTATCCCTACACTCTCCCAATCTGAAGAGGAGAGTGAGAGAAGTACTAGCAGTACCAGTTCAAGCCCCAATGAGGAAGGAGCCAACACAACTAACCCTAACCCATTGAGGTGGAAATTGGCCCTGTTAAGATGGATACTGAGGAGGCAAATATAATTAAGAGCAAGGAACCTCAAATGAGGGAAACACTGAGATGGAAAATCGAGGGGTCAAAGGATAAATTCCTTGATGGGTTGGAACCGATAACAAGCAGGTCAATTAAAAGGCCATTCTCTAAGGAGTACCAGATAGTGACAACTGAGTTACATAAATATCTTGAGCTGGAGCATCGTTTCAATGAGTACGAATTGGCCTGGATGAGCAAACCTCTAGGATCATATTAGCTGAATTTGGTAAGGGATTTCTTTGCTAATTATTTGGTATTGGTAGAAGATTGTCCAAAGGGATCAAAGACCTCAAATTTTCCCAATAGGGAGTCAGTCCCAGTCTAGGAGTTAACATAGATATATCAGCTCAAACAATCAACATATTATTGTTTGGGACTGACTATGAAGCTCCACCTGCTGTTCGTGATCTTGAGTTCCAGCTAACATCTGCATCTACTCAAAGACCTTGGTCGGATGGGCTGCTGACTGATGATGGTAACCCCTCCTGGGCAACCAACCCACGTGAGTGCATTGCGAAGTCTTCCCTTAACTTTCGAGCTAAGTTCTAGTAGGCCATTGTTCGACTGAGGTTGATGCCAATAGTTGGGGTAAAAATTTAGATAGTCACAGGGTTGTACTGGTGGCTAGTTTAATTGTAGGGCTAAAGATTAATTTTGGACAGATAATTGCTGATGAAATATTCGTGAGGGCGCATAAAGTGGCAAGTACACTACTGTTCCCGTGTTTGATCATGGAGTTATACAGACAGGAGAATGTGCCTTTGATCTGAGGTGTTGATAACTAGGTCTAAGCGACACATAGTCAGGATATTGAGAAGTCTAAGGATGACTCAAAGTTTGAAATGCGGGTCAGCAAACCTCCAGCCTATCAGACTCAATCAACACCAGCCCTGGATACTTTAGAAATTCCCTTAGGTATGCCATTTTCCATCACCATGTATATGCCGCCCGATTATGTGCCACCAAGTATATCTGCAGGGCTAGGGTATGCACCACCAATGGGTGGGGAAGATTATGAAGAATATAGGTTGACGCAGGAAAAATTTGCAAAGTCTGTGAAGTTGCAAAAGAAGTTTCAGAAACAACTGGATACATGGGCTTCACAGTTCGAGCCCTTTGTTGATCAAATTATGGCAGAAGCAATCCACCAATTCCAAAACATTCAAATGAGGATGGATCATATGGAAGAACGTATCAACAAAAGGATGGATGCAATGTCCATTCCAGATCTTGCTAAATTTATGGCAGAGTTTAAACAGGCACAGGATGACATAGAAGAATTGAAGGGCAGACAATCTCAGCAGTCCATTTTTGACCCATCCCTGGTAATGAGTAATGAAGATGAAGTAATTGTTGATTTGATCGGAAAACCATTGAAAGATAAAGGCAAGAAGCAAGTAGATGAAAGTGCCAAAAGAAAAGTTGCGGGAAGAAGAAAGAGGGAAACAATGATACCTAAAAAGAGAGAAAAGTATGATATGAGGAAAGCCTAAAAAATAACGAGGAGAGATGAAGATAGAAGACTGAAAAAGACAACAGATGAAGCTGCAGGAGTTTCTACTAAATCTGCCCCAACAAGGGGGCATGGTTCGGACCCAACTCGGGATGTGAAAACTCCAATTCCAGAGGATGAGATTATGAGTACCCCTACCACCATAGGGGTCAATGTTGCAGTAGGTGAGGACACTGGAGCCTCACCACATTTCACATATGCCTCAGATGAATAAGAGGCAGTACAAGTATTCCACTCTTCTGTACTTTAATTCAATGTATTAAGGATAAAACATTTATTTTCTGTGGGGGTGGGTGTACTTGTACCACAATATTTTTTGTTGCCACTATTCTTTTCCTCCCGTGTTTTATCTAGTAGAACTGACATGTCTAGGATTGCATTTTCTTTTCTTAGGTTGTGATGTAAATATCTATTGTTAATATTTATTTATAAAAGTGTCTTTTATTTTAGCATCTTGTTGTGTATATGGATAATAGATGATGTTGGCATAAGGCTATGAACATGTTTGTGTGATTATTTACTCTTGTCATTTAGCATATGTGAGAAGCCTTTAGTGATTCTGTAATTGGCACTAACATGTAAGATATGCACACTCATGTGATGGAAATTCTAAGAGCAGTAGAATGAGGTTGACTCAGTTGCCTTTGTATGCGAGTATTTGTGTAAGTTCTTACATAGTGTAATACCTAGAACTTACCCGGTTCATTGATGTTGTCTTGTGGTTGATTCTATAGGATAGGATAGCAGGCTTCATTGTACATTAAGTCCACTTAGCCAAAATAACTTACCCTACCAAAAATATTTTCCATTTTTTGAACCCTTTTTGAGCTTGTATTAGTTTTCTTCATCACCAGTAACTCTACTTAACTCTCTTTAGGTTGTTAACACCGAACTTTGGCCCTGGTCTGATATTGGACATTATGCACCTTAACTTAGGCAAAACACCTAAGTTGAGGGTGGCTATTGTTAAGATGTTATCCATCTAATGAAAAGTTAGTTTAGAACTTAGTTTAAAAGTATTTTTCCCTGGTCTGTTCAAGATATTGTGCACCTTAACTAACTGCATTAGCATAAGTTAAGGGTGGCTGATGCTTATATATATAAAAAGAGAGAGAGAGGGAAATGAAATGGTGAGAAAAATGGGGAAAATATGGTAAAATGTGAGTGAATAATAGAGATTATAAGTGAGATGGTAAAGCGGTAGCCTTTGTAAGTAGAATTCAAGGGCAAAGAGAGTTAAATCTAACATTTGAGTCACTTCTTCCAAAAATTTGCCCTCACCTAACCCCGAAGCCTCATTACAAGCTCTAAAAGACCTTTTTGATCCTTGCGAATCAACCATAAAGGAGCAGTAGATGATAAGGGCAAGCCTATGGGTATGTATGCTATGCTTGTAACTTCTTTGTTGAGTGTGAGAGTCTTAATTGTGTCCACTAGATATAATGAGTAGTGAGCTTCATTGGCTATGAGGGCGTATTAAGTTTCACTTAGTTTTGCTGGTCTCTGTGGGATATAATATCCATGATTGTGTGTGTGTACTAAATTAGAAATAATGCTGGTTATAGATCCTGATGTGTTGAGCCTATATGAGAGGGATGAAAAGTGAATGGTTGTGTGAAACCTAGTTTAATAGTTGATTGCCTATCATTGTATTGTTCATGTATGCAATTTGGTGCTGAGTTGCTTGAGAACAATCAATTATTTTAAGTTGAGGGTGTTGATATTCCAACTTTTAACAAAATATTTTATATCTTTTTCAAGAGATAATTGTATGTTTTCAAGAAACTGTTGTTGTATTTAATACTTGATTTTAGTATTTTTAGGTTAAGGAGTTAGTTGGAGGAGAAACGTGGAAAAATAGCAGAAAAAGATCACTGACGGTCAAACTGGCAGACCATCAGCCATGCGACGTACCGCCAGGGTGACCGTTAGAGTTAAACAGAAAGGAAATAGTGAAGGATCTCTGTGAAGGTCCAAGTGGCAGACTGTAACCTTCCGACGGACCGCCAACTTGGCCGTCAGGCTTAACCAGGATACATGATTCCAGAAGATCAAGTGACGGCCCATTCAATGGACCGCTGAGCTAGATACGGTTCTCCAACATGACCTTCAACCCCTAACAAAACATGACATTCTGGGAAATTCAGTAACGGTCCACTCGACGGACCGTCAGTCTACCAATGAGCCATCGATGTGACTGTCAACTTGCATGCAACTTTTTCTGAGTTTAAATTTTAAATACTCTGTACCTTGGAACATATAAATACCTAGTTTAGGTTTTATTTAAATATCTTTGTCATATTTTCCAACTATGAACATTACTGCAAAGTAGTATTCTCTAAAAATCAAGATAGAATTGTGGATCTAAACATTTTATGCCTACTTTCTTTAAAAAGGTTCAAGAATAAATCTTGTGGTTTTTGAGTTTATTTATGAGAAACATAATGAATTTTTCTTCTTCTTCTATAGAGATGTGTGGCTAAGCTCCCATAACTAGGGTTATGGGAGCGTTGATGTGAAAAGTTGATTGGGGTTGTAAAAATATTTGATTTCCATGATTAAATGAAGTTGTATAAACCCTTCTACACTATAATGACCTTTCTTGGTTGCAAACTTGAAGGGTGAGCTCAAGAACATCACTTGTAGGAATAGAAAAGTGCTTGTTGGGAAAAAAAGAGGTTTACATGGAATCTAAGGACTTTAACCTTTGGGTTGAGGGTTGATGCCTTAACAGGATCAACCCACATGAGAGAATAATTGAATAAATTAAAGCATTCTTTAAGTTTGAGAGGATTGAAGGATAATATACTTATCTAGATCAAGAGACTAATGGGTAAATTATAGGATTCAATAACTCTTGCAATTGAAGTGATTAATTGGAAAGTCAAAATAATTCACAAACTTAGCTGCTTGAACATCTTGGTAACCGTAGCTCTAGTTTGTCTACTCTCATTGAATTACTATTTTTAATAAGAATCATTGATTGGAACACATTCTGTTACACATAGCGAAATATATTTTACAAATCAAAACCACCCTTTTAAATTGGAACCTTTGATCAACAATCTAGTAACAACTATAATACTAAGTGAACACATTATTCCTTGTGGGATGCGACCCCAACCTAGTTGGGTTATATATTTGACAATGACCGCTTACTCTCTCGTAAGAGAGGTATAATTTGGGTGTATCAAGGTCCACATAAAGAAAACATATTTTTGAGGTCAACCCAACATCCATACATGAACAAGGAATCATAAGCTTTAATAAATGGGTGAAAACAAAGCTAATTTTGGGCTAAAATCAAGCCCTAAGCTAAATTAGGGTTTTAGGTCCAAACTAAGAAATTCTACTATGAATTTGAAGGATTCTTACCTTAAATTCGAAGATATTCATGTTAATAAATGATTATCAAGTTTCTATGTCATTCACACAACTTAATTTTATGTTATCTCACCCATGTAGGGATTTTGGCTCTCAAGGGTAAAGAGAAAATGACCAAAATTGCAGCTTGAGGGTCTTTAAATACCCCTACCAGGTGAAGAGGTGCCGCGATTTCCATTTAGATGGTTGCTATCATGCCAGCATAATTTACCTTAGCTCCCACCAATATCTATTAAGCAATCACCATCCACCTTGCTCGATCGCCGTGGCATCTGCACCAACAAACTTGAAAATTTTCTAAGTTTGTAATAATGCCTTGGGATTTATTCAAAATCTGATTTTTACAAATAAACTTTGAAACCATGCTATATTTGATGTTTCAAATAAATTGGAAAAAATAGCTTTTCTGTTGGAGGTCGTGTAGACTAATTGTAGGTCCTATACCCATTCTTTCTGATTTTCCAACTTTCCATCCAATAGGTCAAAATGAGCTCGAGTACATTAAGACCCAAACCAAAGGTCTATGTAGCCTAAAATTGATATTACAGTGCTACTGGGGTAGTCAAAATTTGCATCCAAGAGCATTTTACTAAAGTTTTTACTCGATGACCATTTGAAACTAGCGAAGACTTCTAAATAGGGAATTGGTCCTAAAAACCAAAGAACTGCCTGGTAAATAAACCATCAGTTCCAACAAGTCATAAATGACTTAGGGTAGCTATGGAGAATCCTTAATGGGGAAGACAAGTGGAAATATGGAAAATGACCATAAGGGTTATTACGTGTTTGTTGTTTGTTTTAACATGGCTGGGTTTGTTCCTTAGGAATTTTCAAAGCTTAATATTTTAGTGATTGTATTACTAGTATTAAATAAGTTTGGGGAGGAGATATAGCTAGAATTATTGAAAATTGGGCTGCCTCTAATTTGGCCTCCGTAGAAATATGAGGCATCGCTATAGTGACAATATTGCTATAACGAGACTTTCTCTGCAATTGTTGGAGGAATATTGCTCTAGTAACATAGGCGGGGCAGTGGCATTGTCCTATTTTCCCCAATTTTTACCCTTATTTTGTCTAGTTTTATTTAACGTGTTGAGTTCGAAGCATTGGATGAACATATAAATTTCTTTATAACGGTAAAAGAAGGTAATTTTTAAGGTGAGAAGGAAAAAAATAGCATCCATATGCAAAAAGTGAAGGAATGAAAAGTGGAATGTCTAGTACATACCATAAATATGAGCAACCCAACTTATAAGACATATGTAAAATGAGAGGGGGAAAGGAAACCTAGCTGGGGGCCCTATTATTCGTGCGCTGCTAGTGTAGGGTCATTTCATTTTGCATCACTTAGGAAGGAAAAATCCTTTAAATACTTGGTTTCCAACTGGGGAAAGTCCTAGTTGGGATCCACATACCAGAACATAACCTTCATGGTCTATAATATTTGGGAGAGAAAGAAATCTTGAGAGTGCATCTTCTTCCTCTCGTCATTAATCTCTCTGTGAAGCACTGAGATGTCCTGGGCAATAGAAAGGGCTATGGAACTGGAGAGGGGAAACTCCAAGATCCTCTTAGCCACAACCAATTTTCCTTAAGATGGCCTCTAGGGATAAAGTGCCTAGTCTAGGAGAGAGGGTAACCATCATAGTCCTTGTCAATAATAAAGACCTCCTTCACTGCCTTGCTACTTGGCCTTACCGATAGGTAATACAAAGAGTAGCAGGGAGGCGAAGAAGGTCTTTAATGCTAACAAAGAATATGAGGAGGATCCTATTCTTAGATGTGAGCACTTTCACCAAAAGAGGGTGAAAGTTAATGTCCCTCTTCACCTCTATATCATTATGATCCTCGGGTACCCTAGCCCACCTGTATAACTCTAAAACCAGATCGAGGAGGAAAGAACTCTTTTTACTAACTCGATAAAAGTATTTTTACTCTATCAAAATCTGGCCTCCTTTATTTAGCTTAATGCCTCAAATAGTAGAGGCCACCACCATAGCCTGAGGGTAGGTCAAGTCAAAAGTGTTACCCAATAGATGAATCCTTTGTGACATTAGGTTCAACCACCTTCGAGCACTGACTAAAAAATAAGTGCTATTAATACCCTTAGTGGAAGGCCGGTCGTTCCCTAAAATCCTCCATAACAAGAGTGTCTCACATCCATATCATGTTCATCTCCAGGGACTTGGCCAAATACTCAACATTAGAGACATGGGGCACCCTAAGCCTTTTATTGATTGTGAGAATGGATATTGGGACATACACTTCCCCGATGTGGATGGTGGGGTTGGGGGAATATAGAGTAATACATAAAACTCCCTAGCCCAGTCCAAAACCCCATTAGAGGGAGCTATCACCAGTGGACCTCAGCTAAATTCTTGAAGCTAGTTGTAGAATTCTAGTGATTTCTCTTCCACCCATCTCATGTCAAAGCCTCTTTTATAGAAAATCCTAGTCTCCCTATAGTCGAGATATCATTCCCATCAAGCTTCATTAGGAAATAATTCATAGTCGAGGGCATTTTCTTAGCTTTCAGCCATTAGAGATAATTGACCTTTAAACTTTTGTAAGGAAACCCATTAGAAATCATAACACGTTAAGAAAAGAATCCAATTAGAAAAGTCAAAATTAAGATTTTTAGTTGACAGGCTACTATAACACCCTCAAAATTTTAAGGATTTTATTTTTGACTTTCCCATCCACGAAATATCAAATTTTTACTTAAATTATGTCTGGGGATGTTAAAAGGGTAACCCAGAAGAATTTCAAAATTTTTAGATGGCGTTCAGAGCAAGTTTGGGTCATAGAGACAGTGATCCTCTACAATAGCGCCGTGTCACAACGGTAGGGTCTTCGCGACACAGAGGCTAGCCTCCGTGATAAGGTCCATGCCATGGACCTGTGTTATTTTTAGGCTATTTTGTTTAATTAAAATTAGGAGAGGAGTAGTGAGGTCTTTTCATCTATGCACAACTTTTAAAACATACAAGGACCAATATGCATAAGTTTTTCATTATACGAAGGTCATTATTCACTCTTAAACATCCTCTCTCAAAAGTCCCTTTTCAAGTCAAGTCTAAGGATCAAAAGGTGATTATCTAGGGTCTAAAGAGTGATGCTTTATTCTAATTCTCTTATGTTTAAGGCATGTACCTCTTTCCCCTGAACTTGTATTTTCTTAATGACATCAATTAGTTGTTAATGTATGGTTTTGATGTGGGTATTGATATAGTTGAGGCCTTTTTGTCATGGTTTATTATTTAATTGATTTTACATAATTATTTATGTAAAATTCTTGTTTTATTATTAATTTTGTACATTGTGGAATGCATGAGAAGGGTAAAGGGATTTTCAGGTACTATGGATTCTCCAAAATTACTTGGTTATGGTTTTGATAATTATGTGCCCTCTACCTGTTTGTGAAATTGTTAGTGAATATGATTTTTTCACTTTTTTTAACTTATTCACCTTTGTAATTTCATGAAATAAAAAGGTTAAACAATGAACATAGATTTTAAAGGCCTTGTTGGCTATGTATTAATTTAATAATTAGAAAGGGGTTTGAGGCATTCCCTAAATTAATATGATTGTTATGGCATAGAGATAAGCTTGCAAGAGTAAGGGTATGACGATGCCCATGTGTGCCTTAACGGTTGGTTCATTGAATAATAAATAGGTTTTGTGAAACTTTTTTTGAATTGGGCTTAAAGGGGGTTATATAGCTAAGATTTGAAGGTGTAGGTCTTGGATGAATTGTATTGGAAACTCGTGTTTGCCGACATGAGGTTTGGTCTTGATGACCTGTGTGCATGGTTCATACTATTGATGTATATTTATATCTTGAATTGATGTGGGGTTGTGGAATTTCCTGGTCTTTCTTGATACCTCCAGTTCGTGCGGCTAACACTCACCAGGGCCCTTTCAGTAAGGGAGCTAAAACCGTATAGCCGGGTGTGCCTATTTATGACAGTTGAGCTATATAGTCCAGGTTAAAGTTTTGAAGTGCATGTTAAGCCTTGTTCCCTACCCAAACATGTGATATATATATATATATATATATATATATATATTTGTATGTATTTACATTTGGTGGTGTGTTTGATTTTTGACTGGTTTTGAATTATTATGCATGGAATTATTTATTTCTTTATCCCTGAGTTACATACTAGCGCTCCAACAGCTAATCGTCTTCAGACATTGTATCCCCACTCGATGCAGAAACTGGCAATACTTCTACTCCTCGCGTACAGTGATCTGATATTCATGGTTAGTTCAAAAGTTGACTTAAATTGGTGAGCTTCCATACTTTGGACAACTTTATTTCATATTTGCTTTCTTATGTTATAAACTTTATTTCATATTTGTTTTGGGCTATGGTCGGGGGCATGCCCCGACACTTTATTGGTACTCAATTTTGTTAGAGGCTTTATAGATACTGTGGACATGGGTATTTTGTGGATAGTTTTGGATTTTGCTTTTATATAGTCTTTTGAGTTTATCTTTTATATCTTGATTTATATTAGTATCTATTCGCTGCTAGGTCTTCTCGGTTATATATTATAATAAGCTCAGGGGGGTCTCCAGTCCTCGGTGGACTTGAGATGCCCATCGCAACCAAGCCCTGGTTTGGGTCACGATAAAGTTGGTATCAAAGCCTAGGTTTCGGTGTTATGAAGTGTCCACTAAGCCGTGTCGAGTAGAGTCTCTTGTACGGGTATGTAGCGCGCCACCCTTATAAGGAAGAGGCTACGAGGCATTTAGGAATATGTCCCTTTCTTGTTGTCTCTTTTCAGGCTATAGAGTCTAAGGCTTGAATTTTTCTAATGTTTATTTATTTACCTTCCAGATCATGTCTCCCAGATGATCTGATGTCTGTGGAGACTCTTCTATTCCAACTGGGGATAATGTGGACTGAGCTTTTCCTACTCCTGGTGTACAGACCCAGTCTAAAATCACAGCTTCTGACTATTTTTTTGGAGTTCCACCTGTCTGCATTGATCCTTATACAGCTGGTGGTACTCAAACTCAGCCACCTCAAAGAGATATTACTAATGCTAAGTTTTGCTAATCCATTTATCTGTTGACTTAGTTGGTGACATCTCAGTCACGTCTGATGGGTTCGGCTGGTATTGCTTTGAGTTCTTTGGATGCCACAAGAGTTGGACAATTTATGAGGTTGAGCCCTCCCGCTTTTATGGGTAATAAGGTAGAGGAAGATCCTTAGAGTTTTATAGATGAGATAGAGAAGATCTTCCGAGTTATGTATGCTACTGAGATAGTGGGTGTGGAATTCACTACTTATCAGTTGAAGGATGTAGCATACCAATGGTACAAAGAGTTGGAGCAGCTTAGGGGAGATGGTGCTGAGTCTGCTTTATGGTATGAATTCTTTAGTAATTTTTTTGACCGCTTATTTCCTCACGAGTTGAGGGAGGCAAAAGTAGAAGAGTTTGTGAACTTGAAGTAAGGTAGGATAACAGTAAAAGAGTGTGCCTTGTAATTCCACCAGTTATCTAGATACGCTCCCGAAATAGTGTCTAGTATGAGGGCTATAATAAAGAAATTTTCTTTTAGTTTTTCTTGTGAGTAGATTTTGGAGAGAGAAGTTGACTTGTTGAACAAGGATATGGACATCTCTAAACTAGTAGTGTATATGCAGCAGGTTGAGGAAGAGGAAAAGAAGGAAATGGGTATGGGGGACAGGCAGAGTAAGAAGTTTTGATATTTAGATCAGGGTAGAGGTCAACACCAGAGTGGCAGGGATGGTGGTAAGTTGTCTAAGAAGAAGTGGGGCAACTCTAGTTCTCATTTGATGGCTAGTGGTCTTTATATGAAGTCGTTCGAGGATCATTATTTCTAGAATGGTGATGGTTATCGAGCTCAGGGTGCCCAATCTCAGGCCAGTGGGGCTAGAGCTGTCATTACGGGCTTGGCCCATAAGGCTGGACCAACCCAACCCTTTAATTAAGTAGGGTTGGGATATGTTTTTTCATCCCATTTAGAAATGTGGCTTATAAGCTCAGCCACACTTGGCCCGCCGGCCTCAAGGGCCTAACCCATCAGCCTCAGAGGCCAGCCCATGGGTTGGGGCATTAAAACTAAATATTAAATATTTTTAAATTGGTCATTTATTTATTAGGAATTAGAATTTTGTCAGTCTTTTCTAACTAGCTTCTTATTTTTTTATCAATTGTCTAGTTGCTACTAATTTTTTGAAAGTTCTTAGTGTGTGTTTGAAATGGCTGGAAAGCTATTTTTAGTTGTTCCATTATGTATACGGATAATTTATCTCATCACTATGGTGTAAATGGTGCGTTAACTAATACCTCACACCAAACATGGGATAAAATAGTCCGTACACATAACGGAATAACTAACAAGATTAGTACAAGATTAGGTCTTACCATTGTTTGAAATGGATGGTAAGTACTTACAATATTTTTGTTTATCATGTTTTGGGTTGCTTTTATTTTTCTGAAGGGATAACCCGCCCCAACCCACGGCCTCTTAGGGCTGGGTTGGGCCACTATTTTAAAAGTCCTTTAGTTAAAAAGGCTAGCCCGTCCTAGCCTATTTAATTCTCTAGACCGCTAGAGTTGGGTTGGGCCATCCCATTTTGATAGCTCTAAGTCCTCCTTGCCAATGTTGTGGGTGGTTGCACCTTGGGGTGTTCATGGTTTGGTTAAAAACCAAACCGAACCGCGAACCAAACCAAACCGATTAAAAAAACCGACATTTGGTTAGGTTTGTTTTAAATTTTTGAAATCGATACTTATTTGGTTTGGTTTTACTCTAAAATAACCAAACCAAACTGATAAAAATTATATATATATACACACACACACATATATACATGTATATATATGTATACACACACATACACATTCATATATAAATTATTTATATATTATTCATAAATAAAATATAAATATTTTTTATATTTTAAATCTTAATCATGAATTTAACTTTAGTCATAGCACTTTTAGTCATATGTCTCCATCTAGTTGATGGTACGTTATGAGATTCTATATGATTTTCGCACTTTGAATGACAAATGATACTAATTGTAAAATTATCTTATCGTCTATGGGATTTTATAGGTGAGTTTTATTAGACTATAGATAATCACTAGTTTTGAACTTTCTTTTTGGTCCCTATTAAGCAAAAAAATTATGTGTTTACCTTTTGGGGGGTTTATCATATCATTCTCTTATATGTAGTTTCTAATTACTTTTGTAGAAGCGTTCATATGGTGTTGTTCATGGATTTGCCTAAGTATAACACTAAATTGACATCTTAGTTTCAAGGTTGAGGAACAACACTCGGTTGACATCTCATATGTTGGATTGAATTTTTTTAAGAAAAATTTCAACTTTTATTATTAATTAAAGTTATAAACCGAAAAACCGAACCGAACTGAACTAAACCGACAAGAACCAAACCGACGGTTATTTTTTTGTGTTGGTTTGGTTTGGTTTTAGAAATTTAAAAACCGACTAAGTTGGTTTGGTTATGGTTTTGACCAATAACCGACCCAAATTGATCCGTGAACACCCCTAGTTGTACCAGAGTTTTTGTGATAAGAGGAGGAATAAGTGTTTTAGATACGGCAAGCCTGGCCATATTCAGATAAACCATCTTTCAAGTGATGTTGCTACGGGGTCAAATAAGGTTCCTATTGCCTTTTCATTAGCTCCTGCACTAAAGGGTGCCACCTCTGGCTCCGATACTGGTCGAAACTATCTTTATTCTCTCACTACTCGTAAAGAGTCTTAGGCATCACTTGATGTCATCACTAGTATGTTGAAACTTTTCTCTCCTGATGTGTATTACTTGCTTGATCTGACATCTACTCTTTCTTATGTGTCCCTATTTGTAGTTGTGCATTTTAGTTTCAGTTTTGAGTGTATTTCAAACCTTTTTTCTATTCTACCCTGATGGGTGACTCTGTCGTTGCAAGAAGAGTCTACCGGGGATGTGTGGCATCTGTTGGTTGTTAGGAAACCTTGGTGGATCTATTTGAATTAGACACGTTAGATTTTGATGTTATCTTGGGTATGGACTGGTTGTATTTGTGCTATGCGTCTTTAGATTGTTGAACTAGTATGATCATTTTTAAGTTTCCTAATGAGCTGGATATTGAGTGGGAAGGTAGTTCCGTAGTGCCTAAGGGAAGGTTCATATCATATCTTAGAGCCCATAAATTAATTTTTAAGGGGTGTCTTTATCATTTGGTTCAAGTTAAAGATTCTAAATCGAAAGTTTTTTTTTTCAATCTATTCATATGGTTAGTGAATTTTCTGAGGTCTTCCCTGATAATCTTTCTGGTGTTTCTCTCGATAGGGAAATTGATTTAGGATTGGTCTTGTTTTGGTCACTCATCCTATCTCTATCCCTCCTTATAGAATGTCTCCGACTAAGTTAAAGGAGCTTAAGGATCAGTTAAAGGATCTTCTTGTCAAGGGTTTTATCCGCACTAGTGTGTCTCTATAAGGTGCTCCCATTCTTTTCGTGTGTAAGAAGGATGGTTCCCTTCGAATTTGTGTTAATTACCGATAATTGAATAAGGTGACGGTAAATAACAAGTATCATCTTCCAAGAATAGATAATTTGTTTGACTAGCTTCAGGGTGCTAATTCTTTCTCTAAGATTGAGCTCCGTTCGGGCTATCATCAACTTAAGATTAGGAGGAGTATATCCCTAAGACTGCCTTTCAGACCTGGTGTACATATTTTGAATTCTTAGTTATGTATTTTGGGTTGACCAATGCCCCAACGACATTTATGGATCTCATAAATTGGGCATTACGTCAGTTTTTGGATTTGTTCGTGATTGTGTTTATAGATGTCATTTTGGTATATTCAAAGAGTGAGGTGGACCATTCCAATCACCTCAGTATTGTGTTGCAGGCCCTAAAAGATCAACAATATATGCTAAGTTTTCTAAGTGTGAGTTCTGGTTAAGTTCTGTTACTTTTCTGGGTCATGTTATTTGTAGTGAAGGGATCATGATGGATCCACAGAAGGTTGGGGTGGTTAAGAAGTGGCCTAGACCCACGACTCCAATTGATATTAGAGCTTCTTTGGTTTAGCGGGTTATTATTGGAGGTTTGTGGAGAACTTTTTATTGATTGCTGCACCTTTGACTAGGTTGACTCAGAAGAAGGTAAAGTTTCTATGGTCTGATGCTTGTGAAAGCGAGTTTTGAGAAGATGAAAGATAAATTGACTTCTGCTCTGGTTTTGACCTTGTCTGAGGGTAGAGATGGTCTCATGGCTTATTACGATACATCCCGTGTGGGACTTGGTTGTGTTTTGATGCAGCATGGAAAGGTGGTAGCGTATGCTTCTAGGCAGTTGAAGGTTCAAGAGCAAAATTATCCAACTCATGATTTTGAATAGTTGGCTGTGGTGTTTGCATTGAAAATTAGGCGGCATTATCTATATGGGGTTTTGTTAACATATTTTCAGATCATAAGATCCTACAGTATATTTTCACCTAAAAAGAGTTAAATCCCAGGAAAAAGAGATGGCTTGAGTATATCAAAGACTATGACATGAATCTACACTATCATTCAGGTAAGGCTAACATGGTTGCTGATGCTCTTAGCAAGTTATATATGGGGATCTTGTCTTATGTGGAGGAACAGAAGCGGGACTTGGTGAAGGATATTCACAGTTTATCTAATCTTGGAGTTCCTCTCTTAGATTTTGAAGATAGTGGTGTGTTTATGCAAGAGGTGGAAAGATCATCTCTTGGTGCTGAGGTAAAGAAGAAACAAGTGTTTGATCCTATCTTGATGTAAATCAAGGATTATGTGGGTAGGCAAAAGATAATGGCTATCGAGATTGGTGGTGATGGTATCTTGAGGTACCAAGGGAGGTTGTGTGTTTCCAATGTGGCTGGGTAATAAGGTAGAATTTTGGCTGAAGCTCATAAGTCACATTATTTGATTCATCTTGGTTCGATAAAGATGTATCATGACCTTAAGGAGATTTATTGGCAAAATAACATGAAAATGGATATAGCTATTTTTTTGGCTAAGTGTATGGTGTGTCAAAAAAGTGAAAGTGGAACACTTGAGGCCTAAGGGTTGTCTCAAGAAATAGAGTTGCCTGTATGGAAATGGGAAGTGATAAATATGGATTGTGTTATCGAACTTTCACAGTCTCGAAACCAGTACGATTCTATTTGGGTCATCATGTATAGGATGACTAAGTTTGCTCACTTCTTGCCAGTGAGGACTAATTATTCTACCGAGGATTATGCAAAGTTGTATATTCAGGAGGTTGTGAAGTTGCATGGTACTCCAGTTTCCATTATCTTTGATCGGGGTACTTAGTTCTCATTTTATTTTTAGCAGTCGTTTCAGTGAGGTTTAGGGACCAAAGTGACCCTTAGTACTGCTTTCCACCTACAAATAGATGGACAAGCGGAAAGGGCCATCCAGACTTTAGAAGATATGCTTCGAGCTTGTGTGATTGACTTTGGTAGTAGTTGGGTTGACCACTTACCTTTTGTTGAGTTCTTTTATAGTAGCAGTTATCATTCTAGCATTGGTATGGCACCGTTTAAGGCTTTGTATAGTAGGAGGTGTAGATCCCCTATTGGGTGGTTTGAAGTTGGTGAGGTGAGGTTATTTGGTCCTTATTTAGTCCATTAAGCTATGGAGAAGGTGAAAGTGATTTGAGATTGGCTTAATACTGCCCAAAGTTGCCAAAAGTCTTATGTAGACGTGAGGTGAAGAGAGTTAGAGTTCAGTGTGGGTGATTGGGTGTTCCTGAATGTGTCTTCCATAAAGGGAGTGATGTATTTTGGAAAGAAGGTCAAGCTCAGCCCCTGTTACATTAGTCCTTATTTGATTTTGAAGAGAGTGGGAAGTGTTGCTTATGAGTTGGAATTGCCTGCGAGTTTGGGTTCTATTCACCTGTGTTTCATGTGTCCATATTGTGGAAATATGTGGGTGATCTTTCCTTGGTGGTGCCTATTGAGAATGTTGTGATCTTAGATTCCCCGTCTTACTAAGAGGTCTCAGTGGAGATCTTGGATAGACAAGTTTGTAGATTGCGGACAAAAGATGTATCTCTGGTAAAGGTCCTTTGGAGGAACCATAAAGTGGAAGAATCCACTTGGGAGGCGAAAGAGGATATGAAGGCTAAGTATCCATTTCTTTTCCATGCGACGGATGAAGAAACTTGAGGTATGAATTCCGTTCTTCTTTGCTATTATACGAGTTTATCTTTTGGATTATGGTGTATTGTTATTATTCATCATTCGGGGATGAATGATCATCCTGGGTGGGGGGGGGGATAATGTAACACCCTTAAAATTTTGGGAATTTTATTTTTGGCTTTCCCATGCACGAAATATCAATTTTTGACGTAAATTATGTTCAGGGGATGTTAAAAGGGTAACCCAAACGAATTTTGGAATTTTTGGATGGGGTTCGACGAAAGTTTGGGTCATAGAGACAGTGATCCTCCATGATATCCCCGCATCATGGAGACAGGGTCTTCGCGATAGGGTCCCCAACATGGAGGCTAACCTCCGTGATGAGGTCTGTACCATAGACCTATGTAATTTTTGGGCTGTTTTGTTTAATTAAAAAGGGGAGAGAGGTAAGGTCTTTTCACCTATGCACGACTTTTAGAACATACAATGACCAATTCTCATAAGTTTTTTATTATACAAAGGACATTATTCACTCTTAAATATCCCCTCTCAAAATCCCCTTTTCAAGTCAAGGCTAGAGCTCAAAGAGGTGATCATCTAGGGTCCAAAGGGTGTTACTTTCTTTCAATTCTCTTGTGTTTAAGGCATGCACTTCTTTCACTTGAACTTGTATTTTCTTAATGACATCAATTAGTTGTTAATGCATGGTTTTGATGTGGGTATTGATATAGTTGAGGGATTTTTGACATGGTTGGTTATTTAATTGATTTTCATGGTTATTTATACAACATTAATGTTTTATCAGTGATTTTGAATGTTGTGGGATGCATGGGAAGGGTGAATGGATTTCGGGGTACTATGAATCCCCTAAATTTCTTGGTTACAGTTTTGGAAATTATGTGCCCTTAACCTATTTGTGAAAGTGTCAGTGAATATGATTTTGTTACTTGGTTTGACTTATTCACCTTTGTAATTTCTTGGCTTAAGAAGGTTAAACAATGAACATAGATTTTAAAGGGCTTGTTGGCTATGTCTTGATTTAATAAATAGAAAGAAGGTCGAGGCATTCCCATACATTAATGTGATTGTTATGGCATAGAGATAAACTTGTAAGCGTAAGGGTATGATGATGCCCATGTATGCATTAATGGTTGGTTCATTAAATAATAAATGGGTTATGTGAAACTTCTTTTACATTGGGCTTTAAGAGGGTTATGTAGCTAAGCCGTAAAGGTACGAGTCTTGGATGAGTTGTACTAGAAACTCGTGTTTGCCGACATGAGGTTTGGTCTTGATGACCTGTATATATGGTTCACACTATCGATGTGTATTTGTATCTTGGATTGATGTGGGGTCATGGCATTTCCTGGTCTTCCTCGATACCTTTGGTTCGTGTGGCTAACACGCACCGGGGCCCTTTCAGTAGGGGAAGCTGAACCCATATAGCCTGTCGGTGTCTATTTATGATGGTTGAGCTACATAGTATAGGTTAAACTTTTGAAGGGCATGCTAAGACTTGTTCCCTACCCCGGCATGTCATATATATATATTTGCATTTGGTGGTGTGCATGAGTTTTGACTGGTTTTGAATTATTATGCATGTCATTATTTGTTCCCTTATCCCTGAGTTACATGCTATCGGTCCAACCTCTAACCGTCTTCAGACGCTGCATCCCCACACGATGCAGGAACTGAACATACTTCTACTTCTCCTGCAAAGTGATTTGGTCTTCGTAGTTAGTTCGATAGTTGACTTGAAGTGGTGATCTTTCATCCTTCGAAAGACTTCATTTCATGTTCAGTTTCTTATGTTATAGACTTTATTTCATATTTGTTTTGGGCTATTTTCGGCGGCATTTCCTGATTCTTTATTGGTACTCAATTTTTGTAGAGGCATTGTGGATACTGTGGACATAGGTATTGTGGAAGTCTCAGATTTTGATTTTATATAGTCTTTTGAGTTTATCTTTCATATCTTGCTTTATATTGGTATCCATCCGCTGCTAGGTGTTCTTGGTTATATAAGAATAGGCTCAGGGGGCGATCTCTGGTCCTCGGTGGACTTGATATGCCTGGTACGACCAGGCCCTAGTTCGTTTCATGACAACTACTTCCTGCAGCCTCCCACTATAGAGACTGGCATGTCGCTATGGCGGTACTTTATACATTATAGAAATGAGGTTGCTATAGCGGCCTTCATCATCCTCAGCAGTCAAGAGGTGTAACGATGGTGCCTCTTAACTCAAAAACTCTCATTTTCAATTCTTGACTCTAGATCATTGTTTCAAAGGTACCCTAGAACTATTTTACACAAAAATTTAGGCATTATAACTCCTAAAGCATGCATGAATTGTCAACTTAAACACAAGAAATACCCTTCACATTCTTTTCCTCTTTGGGCACAATTATATCATAAACTGTGAGTTTATTACGCTCAGAATGCGATGGAAAAATTGTAAACATATGAGAAGCAACCATGCTTCAAATTTTAACCCAACAGGCCCAAAATTAAAACTTGAAATACCCTACTCTAAAACCCATTTATTCAACGAAATTCAATCCTAAATCATACAAAATTGGGACTGACAAATAGGAATTGAGTGTTACCTTATTTCTATGATATGAGCAAAGTAATTTGGGGATAGGAGGACATGGTTTTTGAAAGAATAAAGGAAAAATAGGTAATAAACCCATTTCATTTCTTTTACACTGCTTTGGGTCGTTATAGCGACATTGTCGCTATAGCGGGATTCCGCCTCAAACTTCACAAAATTTTTGGGCTCTACAATTTAAACACCCTATCCAATTTTCTTAGTTTGACAAGACCCTAGGTACCTTGGGCACTCAAAGAATAGGTTCCTCATTTTGCATCGTTCTACGTTTGAGTGCAAAAAACTTTTCCAATTAGATGAGTAATGTAATTTTGATACCAGAAGTTTAGTAACAGTGGGTTTTAAGTATTTTTACTTTCATAAGTTTTCTTTGTATTTCAATCCAAAGTTAGGGTCCTTGTATCAAAAACTAGTTACCTACTATATTGCGGAGAGGTTGTTAATTTCAAATCTAAACTTGAGCTAATTGTTCTTCATGATTGTTCTTGGACTAATAATGAGTAAATTGATATCTATTATAATGATCTAATCCATAGTTAATATGATATATCTCGAGATGGGTACGAGATATGAGGATTATCAAAACTATGTTAGTAAACTTATTCGGGGCCATGCAAGTCTAACTTTTGAAATTTGAAAAGTATTGGTCAGGTTGATGTCATCCCACTATAGAGGGACTTATTCCTCTGTAGCAACATCGCTATAGTGACACCTGATGTGCTATAAAAATATAGCATTTTCGATGCTTAAAACGAGGAAAATATGCAAGTTTTGGAAGCATTTTTGTTAGTTATGATCCATTTTGGGTATGTTTTGCAGAAAATCATGTTTTGGATGATAAGTTCATGAAAATGGTGAAATAAGGCATTTTGGATACTTTTGGATTGGTTATAGATCATTGGGATATTTTTCGGCTTGATCGTGATCAAATCATGTTCGAGAATCAAAGAAGAGCTGACTCTCGACACCTACTAAGTTGACCCACAGACCACAGGTAGGACCTATGGACCGCAGTACACAAAGAGGGTACTAGAAGTCCAATACCTCGAGAGATGACTTGCAGAAATTTTTCCCATCCGATACTTGTGGTCCATACCTGCGCTCATAGCAGACCGCAGGTACAACCCGCGCCCATGCCCAAATCGCAGGTCAAGACCACATGTGGCCACCGACCATATTTTCTCCTATTTCGTCCTGAGCTTTGTTTTTATGGTATTCTCTTGTACTATAAATACCCCTTATGTACTTTTTAGTAGAGGTTCCACACTTTTAACACTTAGAAACATATTTTAATTTCAAGATCCATCTTTGATCTTGGGATCTCATTGTATTGAATTTGATTGATTATTCAGTTTATGGTTGTGGTTTTATTTCATCTTATCATCGTGATTTCATATTTGCTTTCCAATATGAATGTTATTGATTTCTTTATGATCATGAGTGGTTAAAACCCACAGCTGGGGTAGTGTAAACCCTGGCTGATTGACGAAGTAGGGTGTGCGTGATTGCTTAACTAAACCAATACCCATGGCATGCATTGCATTATCTTCATTATAATAGTTGTCTTAGAGGTTGCAAACATTAAGATCCCACCTAGATAATGCTACTTACTCTAGAAGAAGAGTAGTGACTAGGAAAAGATAATGACAATAATAATTTGGGAGTTAATTATCGATCTGTTGTAGTACACCGGAATATAGTGCATGACCGTTAGCTTTTATCTAATAACTAGAGACTCAAAAGGATATAGTTAACTAGGATCAAGATAAGGGTTAGTAATGTGACATATTAAAACTCAAAAAGGTAAAGTTTGAGATCCTCTTACTCGTCCAAAAGGCTGTAAGAGGTACATAACTTATCGGTTCTACATGCAAGGTATTGGATTGGTTCAATAACACACGACAACCTTATGAAGTTGAGATACCAGGGGGAACACAATCCTAGTATTCACCTATAACTGATTTCAACCAGAGTTAATATTATTACATGCTCGACACTACTAAAAACAAATCCCCCCATTTAATTTCCTGTTTTGCCCATAGACTGTAACCACTGAGATCTGTCAAACCATGTGTTCCCTTGGTATTCAACCCTAACCTTAGTTGGGCTACTATATCTTGATAGCGACTGTACCATTATCTAAAAGGAGTAGTTGCTTGGATGTCATCAATACCTCCCGCTATAACGATATAACACAGACCAAAACTCCCACTTAAGTGGGTTTTAATTATATTTTCTCCATAAGTTGAAACCATCAATGTTGGAGGGCTATAAAAGACCTTAGGGTTACCTCTATCTATTAGAGATTTGGAGAGGGGAAAATAGATGCAAACGGGGTACAAACCCATAGAATTTTGAGGAATAACACATCCATGATCTTAGAATAAGAAGAAATTTACATTTGTTCATCTTTCCTACTGTTGATTGACATCTAGGTAAGCTACGGTTAATTTAGTGTAGACCCGAGTTTAAGAGCGTAAATTTAATGTAGATGGATGAGAGATTTCATGATTAGGCCTTCAGGAATAGAGTTTGGATGGCTAAAATTGGTAAATGTTAGGTAAGTTATAGGAAGGTGGCTGTATTATTGATCTTATCATGTTATGTTATAGATATTCTATAATTTGGTGGTTCACTATTGTAGACTCATAATTAGGGTGGTGAAAACGGAGAATTACTAGTTTCTAGCTTAAAACTCTAAAGTAAGTGATGACACTGGGTGGGGTGTTGGTAGTTATTAAATCATCTAGGGTGGTAACGTGATTGGTTGTCTTGAATAAGGGAATGAGTTAAGTGGTATGTTTAGGCTCTAAGAAATAGGGTGTGTTATGGTATCATAGTTTAATCCAATTCATACGATATGTGCATGTTAACTAATTTTGAGTATTGCTTGTTAGTGCATGTTGTTTGTTGTGGTCAATTCAATAAATTTATCTTATTGCATGATTTTGACTTACCTTATTATTAAATGCGGGATGTTTTGGTATTTGGAAATTCTCACAGTTTATTATTGGAATAAGGTTGGCAAACAATTGTGTCTGGGATTTAGGTACATAGATGGAACTTGTCCCCTATAGGTTATGACTAGAGAGTGATTACAATACCCTTAGCATATATGTATAAAGTACAGGTGAGTTTGATGGTTCCATGAGTTGACCAGGTAATATATATATACATGTTGTATTTAGTGTTTTACCTGACTTGACTTGACTTGGTTTGACTTGATTGATTTGGTTTGACTTGAGTACTCTTTCTTGTTGGTTATACTATCTCAGATGGTGAAACGACAGTGGTGTTTAAGGTTGACTAAGGATTTTTGTATATGAAGGATAATGTTAACAATGGTTGTATTCTATCAATTGAGTCCAGATTAATTACTTGGGATCTTGTTGAAGGTTTACTAGTCTATGTATGTCATTTTTGTAATACTATATTGACTTATTTAAGGTCTCGATGTAGGTTAGGGTCATTTTTGATGTAGTTGTTTTTTATGATTTGTAGTAGTCCTTTGTGTAAGGCCAATTCTAGTTGTTCACAATAGTGAATTTGTAAGGGTAAGAGCAGCACCTCAGAGTCTATAACCAGAAGGTTAGCTGAAAGTAATTGGGTCATTTTGGGAGAATTTGAAGAGGTAAGGCTAAGTGGTTATTAGGTGTCCATAACGAGGAAACAAGTGACATGGTGTTAGGTAAAGGGGAATAATAATATACATGTTTTCTTTTGAATATTTATGTTATGTTTGTGTAATCTAATTTGGGTCAACTGATAAGGCTTACCAGTACATGTGTTTTATACTAATACTACTCTTGCTATATCCTTTTTAGGGTATAATCTTTTGTAGGAATCAGTGTTGGTTACATGATTTCACAACTAGTGATTCTTTAGTAGCTCTCATTTTTTTCTCATGGTGGGATTTGTCTAGTTCTCCTTATCCTTAAAAGCTCTTTTACCTGTTTAGACTAGATCCTAGGGTAGTTTATACTTCCACATTTATTTGGTAAAAGCTTCGTTAATAAAGATGAGTTTTTGTTTAAATAAATACTCCTATTTAACTTCTTAAGGGTATGCTAAGAGGTTCTCCAACTAGGTAGATTATAAAAGGTGACCTTACAATTTGGAAAATTGGGTCATGAAAATTTGGTATCAAATCCTAGGTTATCGATCTCCCAGTACAAGAGAAAATGGCAAGTTAAGTCCTATAGATTTGTATGTTGTCATCTATACCTAATCTTTGGGGTGATATGAGGCATTTTAGGTAATTATCTCAGTTCATTCCTTTCTCTCATGTGGTTGTTTGATTGTAATATAAGTTGAGTCCAATTGGTATTCTTCGATTTTAATTGGTATCTCAACCTGTAAGTGGATGTCACTAGACTCTTCTTCGATGGATACAAGTAACTTAATTTAGAATCGGGAAGGTTCTTATTAGTATCTGGACATAAGAGCTATGTGTAACATATTATATAACTAACTCAGGGTCATCACGTGCCCAATTAGAAGTTATGTTAATGAGGTATAAAAGAATGATAATTGATTTTGAAATTATCTGAATTCATGTATTGTGATTGTAGTTTCTTAATAGCTTGAATTTGTGCGAGGTGATCGAATGTTGCAAGTTGCCATGTGTCGTATGGTGTCAAATAAGAATTTGACTATAACTATGTTGTTTGGTTGATAGTGATCTAAAGGTTTAAATTGGTGCATAAGATTAGGAAATTTGGATACTAATGTGAAGCCATAACAGCTTGAATGATTGTGAAATAGTGTATCTAGCTGGGGTCTGACCTGTTGTTGTTACTGTACAATCGAAAATCTATGCTGAGCCTTACTAAATATATTATTTGTATGATTGATTGTTGATAAATTTAAATTGCATCCATGGGAACAAGGATCAAATCTGCAATAGCGGGGGTGGTTTAAAATGAATTTTCTCTGGTAAATTATGGCTTCGTAAGACCTTATATGCTATGATGTGGCGTTCGTTGTCTGTTTTGATATGGCTGGGATCATTCCTGGGGAATTTACAAAGCTTAACATTTTCATAATTACATTACTAGTATTAAAAGAGTGTGGGGAGGAGACAATTGAAATTGTTGAAATTTGGGCAACCACTGATTTGGCCACCATAGCAACGTGAGGCGTCGCTATAGTGTTAATGTTGTTATATCAATACTTTCTCCGCTATAGCGAGTTTTCTAGAGCGGGAGGAATGTCTCTATAGTGACACAAGCGAGGTAGTGCTAGTGCCCTATTTCATATATTTTGACCCTTATTTTTCTTGTTTTATTTAATATGTTGAGTGTGAAGCATTGCACGAACAGAGAAATCACTTAAATACAATAAAAACAAGTTATTTTATTAATGAGAGTAGGAAAAACTAGCATCCATGTGAAAAAAGTGAAAGAATGAAATCTGTAATGTCTAATGCATACCCTAAATGGGGGCAACCCAATTCATAAAACAAATATAAAGAAGATGGGAAGGGAAAAGAGAACCTAGTTAGGTGCCCTGTCAATCAGGGGATGTTGGGGCAGGGTGTTCTTTTTCTGTATCATTTAGTAAGGAAAACTCCTTCAAATACTCCAGCTCCAATTGGGGAAGCTTATATATGGGGTCCACACACCCGATCATAGCCTTCATGGTATTCCACATTAGGGTGAGCAAGCGATCCCAAGAGTGCCTCTTCTTTCTCTTCTTATCAAGCTCTCTGTGGTGCACTAAGATATCTTAGGCAATGTAAGGGGCGGTGGAACTAGAGTTATCCCGCTTCCTGGACATTCTAACCATAACTAAATCTTTTTACAGCTGGCTGCTAGGGGTTGGGGGTTGAGTGCAGGAGGGAGGGGCATTGTCATAGTCCTCGTCAGTATAAAAGACCTCCTCCGCTAGTCTTCTACTCTAGAACTCATATGTCTTCCTCTTTTTCTACTTCTTGGATGTGAGCACTTTCACTATGAGAGTATGAAAGGGAATGTCAATATCCACATCCATATCATTAGGCTCCTTGGGCACCCCAGCCTGCCGGTATAACTTTGAAACCAGATCGATGAGGAAGGAGCTCTTCTTACTGACTCGATAAAAGTCCTTTCTCTATATCATAATCTGGTCCCCCACATTTATCTTGATACCCTAAATAGCATCGGCCACTACCTAAGCTTAAGGTAGGTTATACCAAAAGTGTTACCCGATGTATGAATCCTTTAGGGCACTAGGTTCAGCCACTTCTGAGCATTGGCTGAAAATTAAGTACTAGTAATACCCTTGGTGGAAGGACAGTAGGCCTTCTTCCTGAACTCCCCCAAAATCAGAGTTTCACATAGCCATATCATATTCATCTCTCGGGCCTTGGATAAATACTCAACATTGGAGATGTGGGGTACCCCAAGAACTTCATTTTTAGTAGAAATGCCTACAAGGACATCTAATCCCCGAATGTGGATAGTGGGGTTGGGGGAAACCCAAAGCACGACATAGAGTGTAGCATAAAACTCCATGACATAGCTCAAGACTCCATTAGGGAAAGCTATCACTAATGGGCCCCAACCAAATTCCTGAAGTTGATTATAGAATTCCGGTGATTTTTCTTCCAGCCCTCATATCGAAGCCCTACTCATAGCAAAACTCAATCTGCCTGTGATTGTGATATCATTCTCGACTAGCTTCATCGGGAAGTATTTCATATGCAGGGGCATTCTCTTAGTTTTCAGCCATTTGAGATAATTGACCTATAAATTTTGGTAATAAAACTTGTTAGAAATCATAAAGCATAAAAAAAATAACTGAATTGAAAAGTCTACAATTCATCTCATTATTTGAAAGGCTTCTTCCTGTAGCCTCCTCTATAGCAGTGTCGCCATAGCTACCTTCATCGTCCCCAATAGTAAATAGGTGTAAAAATAATGCCTTTTGACTCAAAAATTTCTATTTTCAGTTCTCAACTTCAGATCAGTGTTTCAAAGGTATCCTAGAACAATTTTACACAAAAAAATTAGGCATGATAACCCTAAATCATGCCCAAATCGTCAATTTAAACCCAAAATGACCCTTCGTATTCTTTTTCTCTTAGGGCATGATTGAACCATAAACTTTGAGTTTCTTACGACCAGAATGCAATAAAAACATTATAAATGTAGAAGAAGCAACCATGCTTTGAATTTTCAACCCAACCGGGCCAAAAATTAAAATCCAAAAGTCTCTACTCCAAAACCCTTTTAGTTAATGAATTTAAACCTAGATCATAAAAAACTTCAAGTAACAAAGTTATAAAGAGTAGGGAATCGAGTGTTACCTTGTTCCAACAATGTGAGCAAAGTGATCAGAGGAGAAGATTTTTGAATGAAGGAAGGAAAATGGGTAATGAACCCATCCCCTTCCTTTTAAACTACTTGGACTCTCTATAGTAGGATTCCACTTCAAACACTACAAATTTTTTGGGCTTTAAAATTTTGAACCTATCTGATTTTCTTAGTCTGACAAGTCCCTGGGTACCTCGGGCATTCGAAGAATGGGTTCCTCATTTTGCATTGTGCCTCATTTGATCGCGAAATGTTTTTCCAATTAAATGGGTATTGGAATTTGGTACCAGAAGTTTAGTAATCAAAAGTATTGGTGTTCAAACTTTCGTAAGTTTCTTTTTATTTCAATCCAAAGTTAGGGTCCAGGTATCGGAAACTAGTTACCTACTATATCATGGGGAGGGTGTTAAGTTCAAATTTAGACTCGAGCTAATCATTCTTCGTGATTATTTAGGGATGAATGGTGAGTCTATTAGTAACTATTGTAATGATCTAATTTGTCATTACTAGAAAATATCTCGCGATGGGTATGTGGTATGATGATTTTCAGAATTACATTCGTAAACTTATGTGGGTCCACAAAAGTCTAAAGTTTAAAATTTGAAAAGTATTGGTTAGACTAATGTCATCCCGCTATAACGAGAATTATTCCATTATAGTGGTGATTTTAAAGTAACACCTCTTACTATAGAGACACGACACAGATCAGAACCCCACTTAAGCAGGTTTTAATCATTTTCTCTTCGTAAGGTGAAACCAAGAATGTAGGATGATCTAAAAACCCTTGGAGTTGCCTCCCAATCTTGGTGCTATGGAGAGGGGAAAATCGGTGTGAAATGGGTGCAACTTCTACTAAACCCCAGAAAGCTTAGATAGAGAGTGAAGCAATCATTGGGTGTTGAGGACGAGTTGGAGAGTTAGTTGGGGCTGTTTTATCGACAACTTTTTTCGTAAGTTTTCTTCTAATTTATTGATTTATTCTCTAATTTAACTTTATATCCCTGGTCACTTTGCAAACTAATTTGAGGGGGTATTTATGCTTGAACCCATTCTAGGGTAAATGATTCTTGAGCCTAGAGGAATATTTTGACAGTTTAAAATTTATGATTGCACAAGCAGGCCCCTTATGGGATTTTTAGTTTTGTTTTGGATCTGTAGAATTTATAAGCAATATGGGTATTTTTATTCCTATGTTAACGCATAGATTATAATTTTGATAGCATGGCCTCGTGCAGAGGCTTCTCGAAATGGAAAAGCTTCGATTTAGAGAACTTTCTCGAGCTTCATTGGTGTCTAGGTAGGCTAGGCTTACATTTTCCATAGATTAAGCTTTATTATGGTATTATTATAGTAATACACAATATTTGATTTGAGATTTATGGATTGGTTTCATGTTTAGTGAATTTTAGATTATTTAGTTATTTTAGGTAGAATTGATCTTTTCCTCTTTTCTTGTGTTAAATTATTTTCTTAGAACTAGTCTAAACTATTTAACACCTTATAATGGAACTTTTAAGTCCTATATGGTTATGGGGGGAGATTTCCCTTAGTATGGGCTTTCAGGGTTAGTAGCGGGCCCCATCGACTCTCTTTTAGGTCAAATGGTCTAGTTAACTCCTTGTAGACCTATAAGGCATTCTTTCATCATCTTGTAAATAATTTTGAGCCTTAGAATAATTTTGATATATTTTTGTACCTTATTCATACTTGTTATCTAATACTTACTTTAAAGTTAAGATTTGAGTCTGACATTACTATTCTCTTATGATGCCAAAGTTTTGGTTTGAGTCTGACAATCATGGTACAAAGGGATTATGTGATATGATTTCAGTTGTCGCTTACTTTATGTTTTCTAATGTTGGTGACTCTTCCTTTATAATTCCCATTGGGTTTATGGGAGCTCAATTGGGTAAATCTTCTCTTGTTTGTGCCTTTTGGGCTTATGGGTGCCCAACTAGGCTGTAGTTAGCTTGTATTCTTTTTGAATTATTTATCTTGTTTACTTATCAATTGTTGGTCAGAGCATTATTTCAGGTCTGCCCTTTTATCCTCGACTTTAGTTTCATTCTCGTATCTTATTATTCTTTTATTATGATTTTTGCACAGTCGACAGATGATGCCTACTAAGTACCCATTATTTTAGTACTCATACTACACTTTTGCATCTTTTCTAATATAGATCTGAGTACGAGTCTCTGTTACTAACGTCCTATCCAACTTTATCTCAAGATTCGAAGAAAGGGTGGGATTTCAGAGCTAAAGATGATATTCTCTCCTTTCATTACTTTTGGGATAGTCATTATTTATCAAGACTTTGTATATTGGATACTATTTAGTACTCTGATTCTTTTGGATTTAGTGGCTCTTGTACCGACCTTACTCGGCCATGGGATATTCTTTTATTCTCTTTATCTCTTTGTTTTGGTATATACTCTATTGTATTTATATTTATTACCTATAATTCCATTATATTCTTATTTTTTGGTATTTATAATATCTTCCATTAGCTATTCTACTACTTGTTATTCTAGGCTATGGGTTGGCTTACCTACTGCTAGGTTAAAGTAGGTGGCATCATGACTTGCAAAATTGGGCCGTGAAAAATTAGTATCGGAGCCTAGTTCAATGGTGTTGTTGGTATAAGAGAAAATTTCCAAAAGAGTCTCCCAAATTGGAACAATGATGTCCATATCTTATCTTTAGGAGGCTATAGGGCATTCGTAGGATAACATAATTTTATTTATTTATTTCGTGCATCGAGTCTGTATTGGTTTCTAAAGTTCTTATTGTTTCACTCTTCCATAGATAGTCAGGACGTGAGCTACGACAATCAGCGACGAGGATCTTGAGTCCATGGCTAGGGTACTCACTAGAGGCAATGGCTGACCCAAGGATTGAGGTCAGGCTAGAGATGCAGCCCTAGATAGGGAACCTTCACCAGATCTTATTATTGCTCTCGAGCTAGGGATTCTACCACCTTAGTCATTGGTGGGCCAGGGAAAACCCAGGCCCAATTAAAGTTTATTTTCTCTTTATTACTTAGAGATGCCCAAGTTTAGTTATTGAGATTAGTTGGTAGTGCTCAGCCCGCTGATCAGAGTGGTACAGATGTAAAGGTGCAACCTATTATTGTGGCTTTCAAAGTTGACATCCCTCAGCATTGGTATTTGGTTAATCGATAGTTTCTCAGCCAACTATGTCTGTTGAGAAGCAAAATATGTTGGGAAAATTTCTGAGATTGACTCCACCTAGATTTTCAAAGGTTCCAAGTGAGGATACATTTGAGTTTTTGATTTCTTGTGAGGATAGGCTCCCCAATTTGGATCTTGTTGAGGTGAGTGGGATCGACTTTACTACTTTTCATTTGGACTTGGCAACTAGTCATTAGTTGAGAGGTTATGATGACTCCAGGTCTGCTAGATCTCCTCGTATGACATGGACTCAGTTCTCCAAGGCTTTCTTGGAGAATTATACGCCTCACAATCTTTGAGAGCACTTGAGATTAGTTTACCAGTTGGAGAGGGTTTTATGACAGTTGTAGAGTATGAGACGATATTTCATGAGTTGTTTAGGAATTCTACGATGATCTTACCTACCGAGTACAAACAAATTTAGTGTTCTTTAAAGGGCTGAAACTTTCTATTTGTATAGTTCCTAAGATTTTAGTTTCTACTGATAGGTCCTTTATAAAGGTTTCTAATTATGTCTAGACTATAAATAAGATGTATTGGGAGGCCCAAAGAGGCAATGATAAGAGGCCACGTTAGTAGGGTAGTTTCAGTGGGAGCCAGAGAGACTAGGCCCATTCAGGTAGCACTTTAGATCATGGGCAAAGGTTAGTATGGTTATATTGACTAAAGTGGATATGATAGTGGTCAGAGTTTGAAAGGTATATAGTCTGGGTCTTCTAGCCGAGGTGGCTATTCCAGGACAGCTGGATCTTCGGGACAGGGCAGAGCACTCGGGGCTTGTTATAATTATAGAGTTGTTGGACATTTTTCTTGAGAGTGTTCTCACCTGGGATGATTCATCCTACAACACAAAGTTTTTAGCTGATTAAATCAGTTTCACCGCTAGTGGGGGGGGAGGGGAGGGCTTAGGGTCGTAGGGATAGTCCCTAGGGTTTCAGAGGAGGTCCTTAGGCGGATAGGATGGATGATTGTATGTTCATTGAATGTGTTGCTTATAAAATTCTTGTTATTAATAGTTATATGATTGAGCACAACATTAGTTAGTTTTAAAGAAACGTGATGATGGGTTTATCATTTTATACTGTTGATAAATGTTGACATTGAATATGGTGGGGCTTCTCGTTGTACTAGTAATGCTAATTCGATCTTTAATTCAAATGAGGAAAGACACAAGTTATTATCTGTTTATCTTGTGTGTAGCGTCATAACATGAAATTTAAACTTACTATTTTTGAGTTGATTGGTAATGAGACTAATTGATTAAGAGAACTCTTAGTGAGAATTTCATTTGAAATAAAACCTAACATCTTTTGTGTTTATATATATTTTGGTTGTCAAGCAATAAAGTTGAACTGTAAATAAACTTTTCAATGATAGTAGAACACATGCGTTTGAGCCATCTATATCTATAATCTATAATCTATAATCTATATAATATATTAAAAGTGTGAACACTTTTAGAAAAGTGATTTGAACTTTTTACCCTTCATTAGAGACTCTTCTTTAGACAAAACTATCTTTTAATTATTTTTAATTTATTATTTAATTATTTTTATTATATTAATTAGACTTTCTAAAATATATGAGACTCTTAAAATATATGGTAGGAGAATTAATTAATATTTTCCTTTCTACTAGACTTCCTAAAATATATGGACTCCTAAAATATATGGTAGGAGAACTAATTAATATTTTTCTTTCTACTTTTTAGTTAGAAAAATACTCTTAAAATAGATAGGACTCTATTAAGAAAATATTTCTATAAATATTGAGATGTATGTTAAACTAGAGAACAAACCGGTTTGCCTATTGGGATAATATGATTGATGCTCATCTAACTTGATTCGATTGCATGTCCAGATAGTGGATGCTTGATTTTCTAACCCACAACTTCTTCAATGTTTTTGTCAGCATAATAGAATTCAACATGTATATAGATATTTATATATTCTTTGTTGTCATTCAAAATCATTCTTTAGGGTCAAAATTTTTGCTCAGACAAGAATTAGTTGGATCAAAATCGAAGCTTTGTGATCACTATTATATATATTTTTTTATAGTTTACAGGTTGTAGATGAATATCGGTTGGATTTGAAGAATTTCTTGTGTAAAAGTTAGGTTTAATTTTATTGTTTTGATATCTTTATTACCCTATTGTTTAATTTTAATTTATAGATGCTAGATAAATGTGGATCGGCTTTGAAATTTTTTTAAGGTAAAATTTAGGTTTAATTGTATTATCGTAATATCTCTATTAGTTTGTTATTTTGTGATAGTTTACAGTGCGTAGATGAATCTCGATCGGCTTTGAAAAATTTTTGTGTGTAAAATATAAGTTTAATTGTATTGTTTTGATATGACTTTTATCGTATTATTTTGTTGCAGTTTATAGGTGATAGATAAATGTTGGTCGGCTTTAAGAATTTTTCTTATGTAAAGATTAGGTTTAGTTGTATTATTTTGATATCTCTATTATCGTATTATCTTGTTATTGTTTACAGGTGGTAGATGAGTGTCGAACGACTTTAAATTTTTTTTTGTGTGTAAAGATTAGATTTAATTGTATTATTTTGATGTCGATGAATGTCAATCGACTATTAAAAATATTTTCGATAAAGATTAGGTTTAATAAATAAATTCTCCATCTTTACATACTCAAAAGATATTAAATTTAATTATTATATTCATCTTTATTATTTAAATAAATATCCTATTTAATGTAATGTTTAAATTTATTAAAATGAGGTACACGTGCAAGACACGTACACCTAAACTAGTAATATGACAAAGCAGTTGCTATGAGATAAAATTATTTACGTAAATAAATTAACTGTAGATGAATCTGCTCAATTCACAGACTAAAAGAAACATCAAGGGGAATGAGACTTAGTTAATTTGAGAAGATCAATAATAATGGTAACCCAATATATGGAATGGATATCCCATGAATTAGATTTATGTGGTTAATAACAAGTCATAATTAATCAAAGTAAGCACTATTAAATTATGTCTCTCCTATATGTATGAATATAATGTAATGTTGCAAGCCAAAGTGAGGGTTGAGTTATACTCTTAATTCAAATCATGTCCTTTAATTTATAGATGGTTTATTGCTTTGCATAATACACTTAATGGGGTCCATATGATTATGGAGTGGTACCGCTCCTATAAACTTATGATAGATTTCTAGAGCACTCATAAATATTAGGACACACATTTAACCTCTTAGCGTAAAACAATGATAAAGAGAAAAATTGTGTGAGTATAATGTGATAGTGTAACACTTTGGATTTATAAAAGAATTCTTGGTTCATAGAAGTTCTAAAGTTCGCCAATTATTCTGTAAGTTCAATTTTATTTTATCTAGATCTGATTCATAGTCTATTTACACCAAATTTGACGCATTATACCCCTATGTGAAAATCGAGCAGAACTTTCTATTATTATATGCTATATTCCTTAACATTCTTTTTAAAATAAAGAGGAAATTGTTGAAAAACTAATCTTATATTTCAAAAAGAATTATTACTTTCTAATATAAATTCAGCTTTGTAACATATTTTCAGTAACTATTAAATATCCTTAATACTCTTGGTTGACTATTAATTTTTAATGCATTTATTGTGGTTATACCACCGAATCTCTGTATCACGTCACCACGTTATAATAACATTTTATTATATTGGATTGATTTTCTTCTAAATTAATTTTTCATGTTATATATACTTCTCTATAATGTCATTCAACCTATAATAGCAATAACATTTATTACAGTTGTACATTCTTTGTAAAATTACCTCTCTATAACAACATATTCAAATATGATGTACTAATATTTTATAACAAATATGTTATGTACAAAGTAAAATATCAAAATATTTATGTTAATAATCATTAATCTTATGCACACAGTAAATTTTAAATATAATATCTAATTTAAAGAAAAAAATTGTATTTAAATTGTACACATCAGATTTATAACTTCATGGGAAAATGGTTAATAATATTTGTCTTTTTATATTCAGCTTCTTTCTAATTTTGCATACTTTTGTTTATAATAACTAAATGAAATATGAACGTGTAATGTCAGTATACATATATAACAACACCTCTCTATAACAACCATCAATTTTAAAAAAAAAAACTACCACTACAGATAAGTTTGGCTGTATATATATTATTGATTTGCCATTATTCTTGTATTACAACATGATTGAGTCATAACAATTCATCCATTTTAGCTTTGAACTTTTTATTTATCCTAAATGATTATTACTATTTTTATCTATTAATGGTTTTGACCAACTATCACTAAAGGACCATTGATAGAAATCAACACTATAGCCTTTGTGACTTCTTCTTAGTCGAGTATATATACTACCAAGTTTCTATTCATTTGAAAAAAAAAGAGCGACCAAAATAAATTCCTTTCCTTTCTTATTGTTATGCTGGGTTTGATATTAAAATAAATCTTTGTTAGTTTCTAGATCCTAATTTAGTACTAGAAAAGGTTGTTGAATTCAGTAGAATACACCCATACTAGGTGAAATTTCCTTAAGAATAGTGGCTGACACGCTGTAAGCTTTGAAGAATTTTCACCAATATTCGTGATGAAGTATTTTGAAACACCCCAGACTTTGGACCTTGAAAATTTTCTGAGCCTTGAGCTCAATGCCTTGGTAACGACTTGACCTCATGAGTCGTAGGGTCTCTTGAAGGGTTATGTGACCCAGTTGTATAGTGTAGAGTGAATATTGTTGAGTTTTTTTCCTGGGTATGACTTGGGGACACGAGTCGTAAAGACTTGTAACGAGTCGTTAGGACAAGTCATAACTAAATCATGTAAGTTATTCTCTTGATTATGCTCTGAGTACGAGTGGCTCACTATGAACCATAGGGATTCGTTACAAGTCATAGCAATCAAATCGTAGTATGCCTAGTGTTCACCTTATTTGGTTCTGCTCTGGTTACGAGTAGGACCCTAGGAGTCGTAGGGTTATATTACGAGTTGGTTAGTTAAATCGTAAGGACAACAGTGTTGGGGCTCCTGGAGACTGTCCTAGTTGTAACTCATGGTGATGAGTCGTAAGGTGATGTTACAAATAGATGAATGACTCGTAATCAAGGACGATGCTTTTCCAGCTTTTAAGTTAGGCACACTTTAGATATTTCACATTTAAAACCCTTTAGATCCCACGTCCATAAAACACTTTTGGGGTATTCATTCAACACTTTAATAGATTGAGCACTCTCTTTACTCTCTCTAAATTCTATCAAGCAAGTCAAGCTAGGGTTTCACCAATTTGATCATCTAAGGTCTTAAGGGTTGATTTCTCCCCATAAATCTTTATGACTTAGGCATGTGACTCTTTCCTCATTGTTAATTTTGTAAAAACATGCAATTTAAGGTATTGTTCATGAGTCATTGACATGGGTTTTGAAACAAGGGCTGAGGGTTTGGAATGTTTATTGTTGAATAATGTTTTCCATGATTTAATTATGATTTTCCATGCTTTGATTATGATTTTTGCACACGTGGGTGCATGGAAATGGAGATTTAACTAAGGGGTCATGGTTAACTCTCAAATTGATAATTTTGCCTTTGATAATGGTATGCCCTCAACCTGCTGTGAAATTGTTAATAAGAATGATCTTTTCACATGTTTGAATTGTGTGTTGAACTAAAGTATTGGTATTAAATGGTTAATGAATGATTAATGGCTTTATAAAGGCCTTGATGGCCATAAATTGATTTAAATTGTAACCTTGGGATTTGATTGGCGAAATAGGTTCAAGTCCTAAATATAGAATTAATTTGATATCCTTGTTTGGATAATGGGTTCGAGTCCTAATTGATGAGATTGTTGTTATGGCTTATTATACGCTTGCAGGTGGGGTTGGTATGACGATACCAACAGAGTTCCTATATGTATAATAGATTAATAAATAGTGATGTGTATTAAATATTTTAAATTGGGCTTAAGAGTGGGATGTGTAGCCGGGCCGTGAAATTGGAGGTCCCGAAGAAGTAACACTGGAAACCACGTTAGCCAGTGCAGGTGTCTAAATGATCAGAAGGTTTGAGTCTCCCATATTGAATATACAAATGGGTGGTTTGAGTCCCCCATGTTGTATATATTGGTACTGAAATCACCTTGACTATGTCGGGAGGTTCGAGTCCCTCATAAAGGCATGTACGGATATGGATATCCTCTGATTTGTGTGGCTACACGCACTGGGGCCCTCCACCCATATAGCCCGTGGGTGCCTTATTTTATGACAGTCATACTACATATCCCATGTTAAGGTTTTCAAAGTTCATGTTAGGCCTTGCTCCCTACCCCAGTATATGGTATTGTATAGGTATATGTATCTCATATAATTTTATACATTAAATATTGTATTAGTTTTGAATTGTTATCATGGAATTATTTTGTTCCTCTATCCCTGAGTTACATACTAGTGCTCCAACCGCTAACCATCTTTAGATATTGTATCCCACGAGCTATAGGAACCGACCATACTTCTACATCTCCTACTCAGTGACTTAGATTCGGGTTCAGCTAGCGAGTCAGATTGAATTGGTGAAATAATATAAAGTAAGATATGGCTAGCTATGTGGCTAAGTGTATGGTATGTCAACAAGTAAAAGTTTAGCACTTGAGACCCGGTGGTTTGTATCAAGAGATAGAGTTGCCCGAATGGAAGTGGGAAGTGATTAATATAAATTTCATTACCGTATTTCCTCAGTCTTAGAATCAATGTGATTTTATTTGGGTCATTATGGATAAAATGACCAAGTCCGCTCATTTCTTGCCAGTACAGACTAGTTATTCGATAGAGTATTATGCTAAGTTGTATCTTGTGGAGATCGTGAAGTTGCATGGCGCTCCAGTTTCTATCATCTCGGATTGTGGTACTTCGTTATCATCTCATTTTTGAAAGTCATTTTATAAAGGTTTGGGAACTAAGGTGTGCCTTAGTACCACTTTCCACCTACAAATGGATGGACAAGCAGAAAGGACTATCCAAATATTAAAAGATATGCTCTATGCTTGTGTGATTGACTATGGTGGTAGTTGGTACGACCATTTTCCCTTGATCGAATTTGCCTATAACAATAATTACCATTCTAACATTGGTATTGCTCCTTTTGAGATGTATGGTAGGAGATGTCATTCTCCTATTAGGTGGTATGAAGTTGGCGAGGGTAAGTTTCTTGGCCCTAAGTTGGTTCACCAAGCCTTGGAGAAGGTGAAGGTGATTCGTCATAGGTTGGAATCCACTCAAAGTTGCCAAAAGTCCTATGTGGATGTGAGATGTAGGGATTTGGAGTTTAATGTTGGTGACTGTGTATTCTTAAAGGTATCTCTCATGAAGAGAGTAATGAATTTTAGTACAAAGGGGAAGCTTAGTCCCCGGTATATCGGTCAGTATTTGATTTTGAAGAGAGTTGGTGTAACGCCCCGAAAATGGGTCCCAGGACGTCACACGGTGCTTAGGGCTATAAGTAGCCCCAAGCCAACCCTTTGAGCCTATCTCTCCTCATAATAACTCATTAAATAAGGAATATACAAAACACTAGCACTGTCATATCAAATGAAAGAAAATATGAAGATAATACTCGGTCCAAATGACCATAATACTGGAAATCTCAACACAACCACAATCTGATAACTAATCTGACAAAGCCTCTACTACTCCGTGAACTAGAGAGCCGTTGGGACAGGTCCCCAACTGACTCAAACTGAACTAAAAGTAATGACATAAACACTCAAGTATTAAAATATATGAAGATAGGCTCTCGAACCATGAGGACTCACCACTGGAGAAATGTAGACAAAAGGTACTCGGGAATCACTGACGAGGCTGGGACTGAGTACCTGAACATACATTATAAGACAATGTAGCACATAGACGTATATGTGGATCAACACTTGGGAATGTACTGAGTATATGGGGGTGTATGAGTTTACATAAAATAATATCAATACTCTTTAATCAAATCATGCATGCAAATAGGAATGACTCACATGGATTGAATAAGTCTAAAATGTAAAGCTCATAAATCATGTAGAATGAAGCATGTAACACAAATCTCGTGAGTCATTATACTTTGGCTTTAAAATCTGTACTCTTCTTTTATTCTCATTACTCATAGGCTGAAGGAAACTTTAAACAATACTTTCAATTCATGCATATATATCATGGGGAGTAGAAACTTCTTTAATGCTAAAGAACTTATAACTCTTTTGAACTCAAATACTTGGAACTCAGAATCATATAGCTTTGGTTTGAAAATCAGTGATCAACTCGTGTTAGTAGAGAAAACTACTTCCTTTTTTGGAAAATATGCAATGCAGTTCATTCATTTTAGAAAATATCTCATCCCAAAGCTTTAGGGAAAAATATTCTATCTCAACGGAAAATACTTTAGTTTAGGGAGGTTCTCTTTACCGACATAAACTATGCGAGCTACATGGAGTGCAACGCCTTGTCCTCCTAAGGAAGAAACCTCACGTTGGAGAGAGGAGTCATACTCTTTTCAAGGAGTATAACCTCAACTCAGTGATCACTTATCTCAGCCTCGGGCCCAATCATCTCGGCCTTAGGCCTAAAATCTCAAACCTACGATGGCATGTAGTTCTGGGGTACGAAACCATAGTAACTTATCCAACTCGGTGCTAAATACTACTCCCTTTAGTTTATCTCGCTCATCTCATGAAAATCTACTTTCAAAATAATCTCATGGTTCAGAAGAACCCAACAATCAAATCTATAATCTCATGTAGTGAAGTGAATTTCAAAGTTGTATGGCCATTAGGTCAAAATATTTCTCAATAATCTCAGAATACTCAAATCATGGGTGCTTATAGAACGAAAGTTCATAAAATTGCATGTCTCAAGTAGGACTTAATGACCCATAATTCAATCTCAAGTTAAAACTCATCAAAATGCATATTAGATAGCATATAGATTCATAAATCATATAGAAATCTAGAATTTACAGCAATTTATCTCATAATCTCAACATACTCATAGACTTTAATATCTCAAACATTTCAACTATTAACTTCTCAAGTATTAAAATCATGGGGTATAGACCCAGCTGTAATTTCTCAAGAAAACATGTAAAAATCATGCCATTAGATTCTCAATTCATGGGAAACATCAAAAGTTTGCAACCAATAACAATGGGTGAAACCCCCCAATTCAATTTAATGTAAAATCTCATAAATTGCAGAAAATTATAGTTTAAATAAGCCTTTGGGTACAAGGGTGAAAGGATTACCCTTGTTCAAAACCCCACATACCTTGAATTAGAAGCTTTGGATGAAATCTCGCTTTTGGGACTCTATTCGTACTCTTGAATGAGGGTTCTTGAAGCCCCTGACTTGGGAATCTTGAATCTTGACTCAATTTAGAAAATCTATGGTGGATTCTTGAGATTCTTGGAAGATGTTTTGGATACTTAGGGTTTTTTTTTAGAGAAAACTTGAGAAAAACCTCATAGAATGCTTGTAAATGACTTTAATTTGGTGTTTGTACGGTTTAAGAGGCTTGAAAAAAGTCCAAAGTGCCCTTTTTAACTTCTGTACGAAGCTGAAAAAATTAAACTGGAAACCCAATTTTATGGGCCACTACAATGCGCCACTATCGCGGTGGCTCACTGGAAATTGACAATTGAGAATCTAGGAGTCACCGCGACGCAGAGCCATCGCGTTGTCCCACTGGTTAGGACCTGGAACATCAGCGTGATGCATCACAATCGCGCTAGGCCACTGGAAATTGATTATTAAGAAATTAGGGGCTTCCGCGATGCGCCACTATCACAGAGTTCCACTGGAATTTTTCAATTTTCAAATAGACCCTCTTCGCGATGCGCCAAGCACTAAAATGATGATGTTTTACGACTAGGACTTAAATTAGCCATAACTTCTTACCCGAGCATCAAATTTGGGAGAATCTTATATCGATGGAAAGCTTATCAAATTTCCCATATGATAAAAAGTCTAAATTAGGGAAATTCTATATGGTTAAAATGATACTCACTTAGGAAGTCACTCCTTAACCTTTTCAAGGAGAAATTATGCTTAGGAAAAATTTGGGGTATTACAGTTGACAAGGTTGCCTATGAGTTGGAGTTGCCCTCTAGTTTGAGCTCCATCCATCCGGTATTCTATGTGTCCATGTTGCGTAAATGTATAAGTGACCCATCATTAGTAGTTACCTTGGAGGATGTTGGTATTTTGGACTCCTTGTCCTATAAGAAGGTCCCCGTGAGAATCTTGGATCAACAAGTTTGCCGGTTGAGAACTAAAGAGGTGGATTCGGTGAAGGTTATATGGAGGAACCAAAATTTTGAGGAAGCTACTTGGAAGGCGGAAGAGGACATGAAGTCCAAGTATCCGCATTTTTTTTCTGTTCCAAAAACTCGTGCTTGAGGTATGTATTAATCTTCTCAACATGATTTATGTTTTTGATAACAATGGGTTCAAGTCTCAAAGTCTTGAATGGATGGATGATTGATAATGATCATGGCATGTTCCTTATCCTTGTTGTATGTCCTTATTTTCTAACTTGATTAAAGGTTACCTTGATGTGTTATAATGTGTTAACTTATTCTTGTGCTTGTCTTACCCGTCATTCGAGGATGAAAGATCCAAGTGGGGGAGAATTGAAATATCTTAGCTTTGAACCCTGAAAATTTTCCCAAGTTTGAGATTCTTGGTAGGGTACGATTGAGCATACCTGTCGTATACTAAGGTATGACTAGTACCCACCCTCTCATATGATGATCAGTTTAGGTTGATAATATTTTTTCCAAGGTACGGTTTAGCCTCTCCCTAGTCGTATGATGGCGTATGAGTCGTAGGTTACCTAGTCTAGTCGTATGATGGCGTATGAGTCGTAGGTTACCTAGTCTAGTAGTATGATGCTATGAGCCTTGTCCAAAGTATTCTACCTAAGGTAAAGATTGTAGGGTACTACTCGTACCCTAGGGTATGACTTGGACTAAAGGGGTTGTATGTTGATTAGTATGGGGTCCAAGGAGGAGTCTAGGGTATAAGTTAGGGTACCACTCGTACCCTAGGGTACGGGTCAAGGGGGTGAGTCGTACCTTCCTGGGTGCAATTTTCAGCTTTTAAGCTGACATTTTAGACTTTTCCCATCCCTCAACCCTTATGACCCACAATTTATAACCTTGTTTGGCTCTTAATTCTTCACTTAGACAAGATCAAAACATTCCAAAACACTCTCTAAACTTCCTTAACAAGATTGGAGGCTCGGGTTTCAAGAGGTATTTATCTAGAGGCTTGAAGACCAAGAATCTCTTCGTGAATCTTTGTGTATAATGGATGTGACTCTTTCCTTAATGTTATTTATCAAATATCATGTGTTTTAACCATGGATTATGATTTGTAATTGGAGGTTTTAAAATCAAATATTGAGGGTTTTTATACATAGTGATGAGTAATGTTTACTCTTGTCTAAACTTGTGTATATACATGTTTTGGTGATGGTTTCCACATGTGGGTGCTTGTTGATTGTGGTTTATCAAATGGGTAATGAGTAACCCTAATCTTTATGGTTTTTACTTAGGTTTTGGTCATGGTAAAAGGTATGCCCTCAAGGTGTTTGTGAAAATATCTAAAAGAAATAACTAGTTACATGCTAATAGTGTTTTGAACTAAGACAATGGCTTAATGAGTAAGAATAATTAGTAAATAACTTTATAAAGGTCTTGTTGACCATGAAATAAGTTAATTGATAATATTGGTGGTTTGATTGGGTAAAAAAGGTTTGAGTCCCTAAATATGTAATTGAATTGTGTCTTGAACTAAAGTTTGGTATATGAATGCTAATGAAGAATGAATAGTGCTGTTTAGGTATCGATGATAACTAATTAACTTGAATGGTGGTTGAAACTAAGGCATTGGCCTATTAAAGTGATTGATTGATAAATGATTCATGAAGACCTTGTGGTCATGTGTGGTGTTGAATGGTAGCCTTGGTGGCTTGAATTGGATAAATGGGTTAGAATCATTGAGTGATAAATTGAATGGGTGTTAATGTATGGAAAAAGGGTTAGAGTCCCAATGTCGACTAGTAATGGTCATGATGGTTGGTGGTAAGAGTCTACTCACCTAATAAGATGGATTGTGGTTAGAGTCCACATGCTTAATGAGATGGCTTGTGGTTAGAGTTCACATGCTTACTAAAAATAATTTGTGGTTAGAGTCCACATGCTTAATAAGATGGCTTGTGGTTAGAGTCCACTTGCCTAATATGATTGGTGAGTTCAATACCTCTAAACTATGAGGGTGGAAGGTTAGAGTCCTCCACTCTATGTCTCATAATTGAGTGTTCCATAATGCATCCAAGCCTTGTTTTTTTTTGTTGGCACTTCATGTATCTATAAATGTCTACATATATTCCTATATATGGAAATGTGGTTGCTCATGATGGTATGAATTGATTTTGAATAATGACACTATTTTATCCTTACCCTTGAGTGACATACTAGCTCTCCAACCACTAATCATCTCCGAACATTGTGTCCCCACGCGACATAGGGGACATAGTTTCTTCTTCTCTTCCTGTGCAGTGAACAAGTGTTCGAGTGGTTCATGTGTTAACTTTGAAGTGGTGAGCTTCTATACTTCGGAAGGCATACATTCTATGGTCTTTCTATCTTATGTCATAGACTTATTTTAGACTTGTTTTTTTGCTATTATCCGGGGTATGTCCCAATATATTATAGATATTTGATTGGTAGACATTTTGTGGATGACTGTGGACTTGGGTATGTTGGTTCGGTATGTTTACATTAATAGAATCATTAGACATTTCTTGAGTTATGTTTATTAGTCTTGTTTTCACTATCTTGTTATATGTTCAGAGTTCATCTGACACTTATGGATTGATGTGATGGTTAGGTTAGGTTAACGGGGCGATCTTCGATCCTTATTGTGCTTGAGATACTTATATGACAAGGCCTAATTTTAGGTCGTGTCACTACTGGTGCTGTTATGGGTTTGTTTGAGGCTACTAGAGTTGGCCAATTTATGAGGCTGCATCCTCCGATGTTTTCTGGTATTAAGGTTAAGGAGGATCCTCAAAGTTTCACTGATGAGATGGAGAAGATATTTCGGGTTATACATGCTTTGGAGGTTTAAGATGTAGAGTTTACTGCCTATCAATTGAAGAATGTGGTATACTAGTGGTATGAAAAGTGGAAACAATTGAGAAGCGAAGATGTTGGTTCTTTATTGTGGAATAATTTCTCTAATATATTTATGGACCACTTCTTTCCTTAGGAGTTGAGAGAGGCAAAGGTGGAAGAATGACAAGTAAAGAGTATGCCTTAAAATTTCATCAGTTGTCCCGGTATGTTCCTGAGTTGGTATCTAGCATGAGGTCTAAGATGAGAAAGTTTTCTTTTGGATTATCCCAAGACTTAATTCTGGAGAGTAAGACAGCCTAGTTAAATAAGGATATAGATATTTCTCGGCTTATGGTTTATATACAACAGGTCAAAGAAGAGAAAAAGAAGCAAGCTGAGATTGGTGAGAGATAGAGTAAGAAATTTTGGTATTCAAAATAGGGTGGAGGCCTGCAACAGAGTTGAAAGTGGTTTAAGAAGAAGAGTTGGGGGATTCCTAACTCTTATTCGATGGCTAGTGCCCTACCTAAAGCCGTCTGGTGACCGGCATTTTCAGGGTGGTGATGCTTCTAGGGCACAGGGTGCCCAATCTCAGGCCAATTAGGCCTAGTCAGTATCGTCCTACCCTCTCTACATATTATATGGTCAGCACCACCATGGTTAATGCAAGTAAGAGAGGAATTATTATTTTAATTATGGTCATATTGGACATATACAACGGGTTTGTCCATCTAGAGTTGCTTCTAGGGCAAACAAGGTTCTTGTTGCCTCTTCATCAGCTCATACAACAAAGAGTGCCACTTTTGGCTCTGACACTGGTAGGAAGTGTCTTTATTCTCTCACTACTCACCAGGAGTCTGAGGCATCTTTGGATGTCGTTACTAGTATGTTGAAACCCTTTTCCCGTGATGTGTACTATTTTCTTAATTTGGGGTCCATTCTCTCTTATATGACCCTATTTGTGGCTGTGTATTTTACTTTCGATCCTGAGTATATATCGGACCCTTTTTATGTTTCTACCAAGGTGGGTGACTCTGTGGTTGCTAAGAGAGTCTATAGGGGTTGTGTGGTGTCTATTGATAATCAAGAAACTCTAGTAGATCTAATAGATTTAGACATGGTTGACTTTGACATCATCTTGGGGATGGATTTGTTGAATTCATGCCATGATCATCTTGGGGATTGATTTGTTGCATTCGTGCCATGCTTTCTTAGACTGTTAGACCCGTAAGGTCATGTTTAAATCCCCTAATGAGCCGATTTTTGAATGGGAGGGAAGTTCCCTAGAGCCTAAGGGGAGGTTTATATCTTATCTAAGAACCCGAAAACTGATTCCAAAGGGTTGTCTCTATTATTTGGTCCGAACTAAAGATTTTAACTCGCAGGGGTCTTCCTTACATTCTATCCTAGTGGTAAATGAGTTTCTTGAGGTTTTCCTTGATGATCTACCTGGTGTTCTTCCTGATAAGGAGATTGATTTTGGTATTGACCTTGTTCTAAAAACTCGTCCTATTTCTATCCCTCTTAATAGATGTAACACCCCAGATCTGGTACCCGGAATAATACACGGTGCTCATGACCCTGAAGGACCACAAGCTAACCCATGACTGATATTGTACCTGTATACTGCATAATATACTGTATGATTGTGGAAACATGAGCTGAAAGGCCATAAAGTTTAAGACTATAACATAACTGATAAAGATATAACATCTGAATGGGGTATGAAATACCCAAAACAAAACTAAAATAACATGATAGTTTGAACATGATAGTCTGGAAAGCCTCTAACTGACTGAACTGTCTTAATGAGGAGTTGATGGGACATATCCCTAACTAAATCCAACTAATAAATTACTTAATGAGATAATAAATAAATAATCATGTCCTCGAGAGATAAGGACTCACTGCTAACTCTGATTGCTGAGACTGGAATGCTACTGATGCTCTGGAGCTCGTGCTTCTGAACCTATGGTATAAGACACCATAGTGCAAATGCGTCAGTACTTTGAATGTACTGGCATGCATGGAACATAGGCTGAATGCATGGGGTTCATATGCATGAACAATACTGGCTAAGTGAGTAATATGAACGTGAGAATACATGCATAAAAAGTAGTAACTATATCTGAGATCATGATAACATGAATTTACTGATAACTAGTATGACTGATAACTGAATTCTGATGAATGATATAACTGATGACATGAGTGACTGTATCTGACAGTCCTGAATATGATGAAACTAGCTGAGTTTCGTACTGTTCTGAGTTGACTGTATTTGATAGTCCTAAATTTTATAGAACTATTCGAGTTTTATTACTGAGACTAAATGACTGTATCTGACAGTCCTGATTCTGTAACTGAATATGTGGGAAGTAGTTATCTAACCGACATGCCCCTAATACGCTAGTATGGCTGAGTTGGGGTCCAATCTATAACCCCAATTAGAAGGGTATCAATACCGCGCCAATGGTAAGGACAAGCTGTGAGTGACCCTCATCTGATAGTGTCCCCAAAATAGAACGGTGGGGCCTTCGTCTGACAGTGCTTATCCACCTCATCAAACGTCATTTGACAGTGTTGATGTCTTAACCTATGCTGGCTATATAGTTCTGGAATGCAAGGATGACTTCTAAGAATCACACCCTCATCTAACAGTGTGTGTTCCCATCCTTGGGTTCACTTGGTGCTAATTTCTACTCCTATCTGAATAGACACTAAACATGGATTACTGAACTGAACTGGACTGAATTACTGAGTTCCATTGATTGACGGAATAGTACTGAGATTACTGTATTACTGAGTTTTCTTGAGTCACGTAACTAACTGAGTTCTATGGATCATGGATTGACTGAGGATATCGTGAAAACATGACACTAAAGCTAGGCACACAACTATATTTTTTTGGGTACAAGTACCCCCAGGACTCGATAGAAGGAAACTTACAAGGCATGGCATTCTTGAATACATGACTAACATCAACAATATATAATCCATTGACTAAGACATTTCATCAAACACTTGACATACATAACTTATACATGAATGGGGATTTCATAATATCATACTAGTATGGCATTTTTCCTTCACATAGGAATTTAATCAAACATGTGGGGAGCATGCTTTGGTTATACAATCATCAACACATGTAATAATCAAGGATACATCAATCAACTTGTAAATTGAAGGGGGTTTATCATGATTATTATGCAAATCATCACATACTAGGGTCAATCATTGGAATATGTAATTTAAAACATGAATCAAAACCACACAACATCATGAACATGAATTTCAATTCAATTTGAATCATGAACATTCACAAATACCCAAATCTTGGATTTTGAAAAGAAATTTTTGAGCTTAATAGGTGAGAGAGACCCATGAATCAACACATGACATACCTTAGTTCTTGATTTAGCAAAGATTGACGGAGAGACTTCTTGAAATTGAATCCCTAATTGAAACCCTAGCTTGTTCTTGAGAGAAAATTAAGAGAAACTAGTATATTTTGGGTTCCAAATAGATGAATCTCATGTTAAAGGGCTTAAATAGAGGTGAGAAATTAACCCTTTTAACCCTGGATGTGTCTTTTAATTTCAGTGAAATTTTCCCGAATTGGACCCTTGGCGTGACGCGGTGCTATCGCGCCGTATCACTGGAATTTGATAACTGAGAAATTGAGGGATGGCGCTTATGGAGCCATCACGTTGCCACTTCATTTGTGACCTGGAAGTTTGGTGTGACACACCACTATTGCGGACCCCTACTGGAATTTGACAATTGCCATTTTCTCCTGTGGCGCAGCGCGCCACTGACTAATATGGCGCTATTTTACGATGGGAACTTGAAATAGTCATAACTTCTTATCCGGTTATCAGATTTAGGCAAATTTTATATTGATGGATAGATTATTGAATTTCCCATATGAAAAAAAATTAAAATCTTGAAAATTCCTCATAGAATAAAAATAATTTAATTTAGGAGCTAACACTTGATATTCTTGGGACAAAAAAATTTAGTTAGGAAACTTTGGGGTATTACAATAAAATGGCTCCAGCTGAGTTGAAGGAACTCAAGAAGAAGTTGAAATACCTCTTAGACAAGGCTTTCATCTTTCTTAGTGTGTCCCTGTGAGGTAAACCTGTCTTGTTCATGCATAAGAATAATGGTTCCCTTCGTATATGCATTGATTACCGGTAGTTGAACAAGGTGATGGTAAAGAATAAGTATCCACTTTCGAGAACCGATGATCTCTTTGATCAGCTTTAGGGTGTCAAATTCTTCTCGAAGATCAATCTTTGGTCTGGGTATCATCAATTAAAGATCAGGGAGGTGGATATCCCTAAAACTACTTTCTGCACCTGGTGTGGGCATTTCGAGTTCTTGGTCATGTCTTTTGGGTTTAGTAATGCCCCAACAAAATTCATGGACTTGATGAATAAGGTCTTACATTAGTTTCTGGATTTGTTCATGACTGTCTTCATTAATGACATTTTGATATACTCTAAGAGCAAGATGGATCATAACGATCACCTCCCTTTGTGTTGCAGACCCTAAAGGATTGGTGTTTATATGCTAAGTTCTCTAAGTGTGAGTTTTGGTTGAATGTTGTAACTTATCTGGGTCATGTTGTATCTAGTGATGGGATCATGGCGGATCCTTAGAAAGTTCGGTGGTTAAGAAGTGGCCTAGACCCATGAATCCAACTGATATTTAGAGCTTCTTGGGTTTAGACGCTTACTATAAAAGGTTTGTGGAAAGTTTCTCTTCTATTGTTTCCTTATTGATCATGTGGGATCAAAAGAAGGTGAAGTTCTTTTGGTCTGATGCTTGCGAGGGTAGTTTAAGAAGCTTAAAGATAAGTTGAATTCAGCTTCGATCTTGACTCTGCCTGAAGGCACTAAAGGTTTTGTTGTCTATTGTTATGCATCCCTGGCTAGTTTGGATTATGTGTTGATGCAGCATAGCAAGGTGGTTGCACATTCCTCTAGACAGTTAAAGGTTCATGAGAAGGACTATCCGATTCATGACTTGGAGTTATTAGCCATGGTGTTCGTGTTGAAAATTTGGCGTCACTATTTATATGGGGTACACATTGATATCTTTTCTGATCATAAGATCCTGCAGTATGTATTTACTTAAAAAGAGCTTAATCTCAGGTAGAGGAGGTGGCTTGAGTTACTAAAGAACTATGATATGAGTCTTCACTACCACCCAAGTAGTTCTGATGATGGTGTTGTATTTGTAAAATGGGTGGCGCAATCATCTATTAGTTCTAAAATAAAAGAGAGACAAGTATTAGACCCTCTCTTAATGAAGATCAAGGATGATGTGGGTAAACAGAAGGTGATGAACTTCGAGATCGGTGGTGATGGCATCTTGAGGTACCTAGAGAGGTTGTGTGTTCCCAATATTGATAGGTTGCAAGAAAGGATTTTAACCAAGGCCCACAAATCATAGTATACAGTTTATTTCGGTTCAAAAAATATGTATCAAGATATCATGGATTTATATTGGTGGAATAACATGAAGTAGGATATAGCCAACTTTATGGCTAAGTGTATAGTGTGTCAGCAATTGAAGTGGAACACATGTGGCCCGATGGGCTACTTCAAGAAATTGAACTATCAGTGTAGAAATGGGAGATAATTAATATGGATTTCATTACTGGCCTTCCACGGACATGGAATTAGTGTGAATCTATTTGGGTCATCATGGATAGGATGACTAAGTTTGCTCACTTCTTGTCAGTGAGGACTAATTATTCTGTAGGACTATGCAAAGTTGTTCCTTCAGGAGGTTGTAAAGTTGAATGGTGTGCTTGTTTTGATTATCTTGGATCATGGTACTCAGTACTCATCGTATTTTTGGTGCTCTTTTTAGTGTGTTTTGGGGACTAAAGTAATCCTTAGCATCACTTTTCACCCACAAGCGGATGGGCAAGTGGAAAGAACTATTCAGACTTTGAAAGATATGTTGTGAGCTTGTGTAATTGACTTTGGTGGCCATTGGTTTGACCACTTACCTATTATTGAGTTTACCTATAACAATAGGTACCATTGTAGTATTGGCATGGCTCCATTTAAGGCATTGTATAGTAGAAGGTGTAGATCTCCTATTGGGTGGTTTGAGGTTGGTGAAGTAGAGCTGTTTAGCTCGGATTTGGTTCACCAATCTATGGAAAAGGTGAATGTGCTTTGACATAGGATTAAGACCACCCAAAGATGCCAAAAGTCCTATGTGGATGTAAGACAGAGAGAGTTGGAGGTTGAAGACTGGGTGTTCTTGAAGGTGTCTCCTATGAAGGAAGTAATGAGGTTTGAGAAGAAGGGGAAGCTCAACCCCTGATATGTTATCCCATACTTGGTTTTGAGAAGGGCTGGTAATGTTGCATATGAATTGTATTTACCCTCTAGTATGAATTTTATTCACCCGGTGTTCCGAGTTTACATATTGCAAAAATTCATAGGTAATACTTCGTTGGTTATTCCTTTGGAGGACATTGGTATTTTGGATTCTTTGTCCTATGAGGAGGTCCCGGTAAGGATATTGGATCGACAATTTTGGCAGTTGTGGATAAAGGACATGGCTTCAGTAAAGGTTTTATGGCGGAACCAAAAGTTTGAGGAAGCTACTTGGGAAGCCGGGGAGGACATGAAGTCCAAGTATCTATTCCTATTCTCTATTTTGGAAATTCATGCTTGGGGTATGTGTGTTCTTAACATCTTTGTTTTATGTCTTTGTTAAAAGAAGATTGAAAATTTCCTTAGTATTTTATTTTTTGTCTTAAAGGTAAGAGTAATGATGTTTGAGGTCTAATCATTCTAAAAATGCCTTGCCCCGTCATTCAAGGAGGAATGATCCTAAAGGGGGTAGACTGAAACACCCCGGACTTAGGCCCTTGAAAATTTCCTGAGCCTTGAGCTCACTGCCTTGGTTACGACTTGACCCTATGAGATGTAGGGTATCTTGACTAGTTATGTGATCCAGTCGTATGGTGTCCAATGAATGTTGTTGAGTTTTTATCCTGGGTACAACTTGGGCACATGAGTCTTAAGGACGTGTGATGAGTCGTTAGGACAAGTCGTAACCAAATCATGTAAGTTGTTTTCTTGATTCTTCTCTGAGTACGAGTGGCTCACTATGAGCCATAAGGATTCTTTATGAGTCCTAGCGATCAAACCATAGTATTCCCAGTGTTCACCTTATTTGGTTCTGCTCCGGTTACGAGTAGGACCCTACAAGTCGTAGGGTCATGTTATGAGTTGGTTGGTTGAGTAATAAGGACAACAGTGTTGGGAGTCCTGGAGACTGTTCTAGTTACGACTCATGGTAATGAGTCGTAAGGTGATGTTATGAGAAGATGGATGACTCTTAACCAAGGATGATGCTTTTTAGATTTTAAGTTTGGGGCACTTTAGACATTTCCCCATTTAAAACCCTTTAGACCCCATGTCCATAAAACACTTTTAGGGCATTCATTCAACACCTTAACGGATTAAACACTCTCTTTACTCTCTCTACATACTCTCAAGCAAGTTAATCTAGGATTTCACCAATTTGATCATCTAAGGGCTTAAGGGTCAATTTCTCCCCGTAAATTTTTGTGATTTAGGCATATGACTTTTCCCTCATTGTTAATTTTGTAAAAACATGTTATTTAAAGTATTGTTCATGAGTCATTGGCATGGATTTTGAAACAAGGGTTGAGGGTTTGGAATGTTTATTATTTAATAATATTTTCCCATGGTTTAATTATGATTTTCCATGCTTTGATTATGGTTTTTGCACACGTAGGTGTATGAGAATGATGATTTAACGAAGGGGTCATAATTAACCCCCAAATTGATGATTTTGCCTTGATTTTGGATTTGATAATGGTATGCCCTCAACCTATTGTGAAATTGTTAATGAGAATTATCTTGTCACAAGTTTGAATTGTGTATTGAACTAAAGCATTGGTATAAAAGGATTAATGAATGATGAATGGCTTTATGAAGGCCTTGACGGCCATAAATTGATTTAAATTGTAACCTTGGGGTTTGATTGGCTAAATAGGTTTGAGTCCAAAATTTTGAATTAATTTGATATCCTTGGACAATGGGTTTGAGTCCTAATTGATGATATTATTGTTATGGCATATTATACATTTTCAAGTAGGGATGGTATGATGGTACCAACAGAGTGCCTATATGTATAGTGGATTAATAAATGGTGATACATATTAAATGTTTTAAATTGGGCTTTAAAGCGGGATGTGTAGCTGGGCCATGAAAGTGGAGGTCCCGAAGGACTAACATCGGAAACCACGCTAGCCTGTGCGGGTGTCTAAATGACTGATTCGAGTCCTCCGTATTGAATATATAAATGGGAAGTTTGAATTCTCATGTTGTATACATTGGTTCTTAAGTTACCTTGACTATGCCGGGAGGTTCGAGTCCCCCATAAAGGCATATACGGATATAGATATTCCTAATTTGTGCGGCTACATGCACTGGGGCCCTTCCATCTAGGGGAAAGATGATTCTATATAGCCTGTGGGTGCCTTGTTTTATGGTGGTCATGCTACACAACTCAGGTTAAGGTTTCGAAGTGCATGCTAAGCCTTGGTCCCTACCCCAGCATGTGGTATTGTATAAGTATATGTATCTCATATAGTGTTATGCATTGAATATTGTATTAGTTTTGAACTGTTATCATAACATTATTTTGTTCCGCTATCCCTGAGTTGCATGCTAGCACTCCAATTGCTAATTGTTTTCAGACATTGTATCCCCACACGATACGAGAATCGGCCATACGTTCACATCTCCTGCTCAGTGACTTAGATTCGGGTTCAGCATGTGATTTAGATTGAAGTGGTGAGATTTCATCCTTCGAAAGACCCCATTTCATATTATGGTTTCCTCTTTATGTGTTGACTATCTCTTTAGATATTGGTTTTGGCTATTATCGGGGGCATGAACCGATATTTTATTAATTTTTTATTTTGTAGAGGCTTTGTCGGATTACTGTGGACTTGGGTGGTTTTGTTGATTGTTCGATGATGAACAGTTGTCTGGGTACCAAGGGTCGGTATAGACATATCGTGAATTATCATTAGTTTTATTATACGCTATCTTGTTATATGTTTGGAATTCATCTGATATTTGGGGATGTTGTGTTGGTTCAGTTAGGTGAAGGGGTGATCTCCAGTCCACATGGGACTTGAGATACCCATCAAGGTTAGGCCCTGGTTCGAGTCGTGATAAATTTTCCATAAGATTTTCAACCAAACGATCAAACATTAGTAATGATCACCAAAGAAGTTTTCAACTTCCAAATGGGTAATGTCATCAAGTCCATCAAAATCATCATCTTTTAAAGTCAAATTTATTTTAATACTATCATCACATATTTGTAAAGGTCTTGCCACAACATTATTTTTCAAAAGTTACGTATGACTTCATCCAGGTATTAGAATAAAAGGCATTATCTTTATTTTTTATTTATTTATTTTCAAAAGAATTTTTATAAAGCCTTATAAAATACTCAAATGCCCGATGTCCATTCTTTAATAATCTCTCATGCCACAACAATGTCAGGTGCCTCATGAAGGATTACTTTAGGAGCTCATATTGTTCTTCCTTTTACATGATCACAATGATTATTATATCATCTCCTGCAATTTTCATGTCCACACATATTATTATGAATCAAATTTTTATTTTTCCTCTTTTATCTGATCATGTGCTTCTACAATATTTACTTACTATAATGGAGCAATTTTGGTTGTAATGACTTTATAATTTTTCAATAAAAACTATTCTATTTCTCTGCCACAAGAAGACATGAGTTTAATGTTGGGCTTTTAAGAGGTGTGAATGAAAAATAAATAGTTTTTTTTTAAAAGACATCAAGAGAAAGGATGCAATTTGAATAGACATCTTTTCGAATTGAATGATTATTATCTTTCCAATGGATTGTGACTTTTTAAAGAGTTGCACCTTTTTCGAAGAGTTGCACCTTTATGAAGGGGTGCACCTTTCTGAACCATTGTTTCTCTTCATGAAGCAACACCTTGATGGCTATAATTACCTGAACTTTTTCTCAAGTAAAGAAAATAATTTTGAGTTGAAAAACAATCTTCTTCTTCTTCTAAAAACTCTCGTGTGATCATCAAATCCTTGAGTGTGTTCGGAGTTTCTAAAAATTTGAGGTACTGCTATTTTCATAAAGAGAATTATTTTATCCTGGGAGGAAAGATTTCATAACCTCAGGTACTTGAGGGAAATAAATTCCTTAAGGACACATCGTGCATTCGGTGGAATTAATTCTACAATTTTATGTTTCATCTTCTATCTTAAAGTTGATAAATACTTCATTTTAATAGTTCATTTGATTATTCATTTGGACTTGTGTTTGAGGTTGTTGTAACTTCATTTTAGTTCTTGAAAGGTGTTCTTGAACTTAGTATTGAAGTTTGAGTTGAAACATACAGATTTTTGTAACCCGGAATAACAATCTTAAGGAATTTAATGAAAAAAATATTTTTTCTGTGCTTGTTTGGTGATTTTTTTTTCACCATTTATAAATAAAGTGCATTCAAAATCTATATTGTTTGGTTTGTGGAGATTAAGGCTTGTTACTTTCTACTCTATTTGAACTTAATAGTGATTTGAAGATATAAAAAATTTATCACAAGTTAAAGTTTATTCGGTTGACGATTAGAAGAACATAAAAACTTCATCGTTAAACTAGAAACAAGTTGGTGTTTAAAGTTTTTATAACATCAGATTTAGTATTTGGACATACTAAGTCGGTTGCCTTTTATGACAACAAAACAAATGTTGAAAGTCCTTCAAATAATGGAATGGCAAGTGTAGCAGCAACAATTGTTCCTACTACAACACGTACAAGTATTGCGGCCACAATGGCACCTATAAAGAAACTCAAAAAGTTTACAGGGTAGATTTCAAACGTTGGAAGAAAATGATATTTTTCTATTTGATGACTCTAAGTCTTCAAAGATTTATCTCTGAAAATGCCCTAGAATTGCTTGAAGAAACACCGAACAAGGAGCGATTTATTGTAATGGAGGTATGGAAACACTTGGACTTCTTATGCAAGAATTATATACCAAGTGGCCTTCAAGACGACCTATAAAACATTATGAAGACCTTGAAAGAGTTGTGGGATGCTTTGGAACAAAAATATAAAACTGAGGATGCTGGAACTAAAAGGTTCTTTGTTTCAAAATTTCTTGACTTTACGCTGGTTGACAGTAAGACTGCCGTCTCTCAAGTGCAAGAATTGCAAGTAATCATCCATAATTTCCTAGTAGAAGGGATAAATATAGTAAATACCTTATTTGAACATGTTAAGTGTGTTCTTAATAATCACATGACCTTTGATGTAGGTTTTATTGTGATATAATAAAAAGATTGCCACCTTTGTGGAAGGATTTTAAAAAATACATGAAGCACAAAAGGAAGGAGATGTCAATCGAAGACCTCATTGTGAGGTTACGCATTATAGAAGATAACAAAGCAACCGATAAGAGTTCAAAGGGGATTTTCACAATCAGTGGATCTAACATTGTGGAGGATGAACCTAATAATTCAAAGAGATGAAAGAATGCATCTGGATAACAAATCAACCCTTCAGAGAAGAAATTCAAAGGAAATTTCTTTAATTGTGACAATGTTGGCCATAAGTCCGTAGATTGTTGGGCCCCTAAGAAAGGCAAAAAGAAGAATCAAGACAACTTAGATGAATCCAAAAATAAAGTAGATGATCTAAGTGTCATGCTTTCAAAATGCAACTTGACGGGTAATCCTAAAGAATGGTGGATTGATTCCGGTGCCACCCGCTAAGTTTGTGCCAATAAGGAGTTGTTTGCTTCGTATGCTCCGACTCAAGATGAAGAGAAATTTTTTATGTCTAACTCTGCAACATCAAATCTTGAAGGAAAAGTAAAAATGTAGTTGAAGATGACATCAGACAAAGTATTGACACTCAACAATGTCCTTCATGTACCGGAGTTGAGAAAGAACTTGGTTTCTATATCACTTCTGACCAAAAATGAATTCAAATGTGTATTTGTTTCTGATAAGGTTATAATTAGAAAAGGAGAAGTGTGTGTACGAAAAGGTTATCTTACCGAGGGCCTATTTAAGATCAATGTAATGACTATTGAGATCAATAAAAGTTCTAATTCTTCTTACTTGCTTGAGTCTAATGAATTGGAACATGAACAGTTAGGATATATCATTTACAAAATTTTGTGAAAATTGATTAACTTAAAAGTTTTTCCAAACTTTGAGTGCAACAAATAAAAGTGTCAAACGTGTGTAGAATCAAACTATGCTAAGAATCCATATAAGTCCATTCAAGGGAATTTCAACCTCTTAGACTTAATTCACAGAGACATTTATGGTATGAATTCAACGCCATCTCATGGTGGAAAAAAGTATTTTATAACTTTTATCGACGATTGCACTAGGTACTATTATGTTTATTTGCTAAATAGTAAAGGATTAAGCAATAGATGTGTTTTGTCAATACAAAACAAAAGTTGAAAATCAGTTAGAGAAAAAGATCAAAACGACGAGAAGTGATAGGGGTGGAGAAGATGAATCTCTTTTGAGGAGATATGTGTAGAAAATGGAATCATCCATCAAACTACTACCCTGTATTTACCTCAATAAAATAGAATTATGGAAAGGAAGAATCGAACATTAAAGGAAATAATAAAGGCCTTACTTATAAGTTTTGATTTACTGTAAAACTTGTGAGGGAAAGCTATCCTTATAGATAATCGAATACTCAATAAAGTTCCCCATAGTAAGACACTTTCTATTCCATATAGAAACTGGAAATAAAGAAAACCCAGCTTAAAATATTTCAAAGTGCGGCGGTGTCTAGTGAAATTCCAAGTCCCTATTCTTAAAAGAATGAAAAAGGACCTTAGACTATGGACTGCATGTTCATTGGATATGCTAAAATCAGTAAAGCATATCGATTTTTGGTTCATAAATCCAAACATCCGGATATCAATGAAAATACAGTAATTGAATCAAATTATGCTGAGTTTTTAAAACACATTTATCTGTATAAAACCGAACATGAGCAGCCTAGTAGAGGGTCTAAATGACTTCGAGATAAACCAAATGAGAATTTACTTAATGATGGGAATCCAAGACGTAGTACACGTCAAAGAGTGTCAAATTTCTTTGGATCAGATTTTTTGACATTCCTTCTTGAAAATGATCCTCAAGAAGCGATGTCATCTTCGGACGCTCCTTTTTAAAAAGAGGCAGTCAATAGTGAGATTAATTCAATCTTAAGAAACCACACTTGGGATTTGGTTGATCTTTCTCCAGGAAATAAACCTCTAGTTTCTAAATGGATCTTCAAAAAGAAAATGAAAGCTAATGGTACTATTGAAAAATACAAGGCAATACTTGTAGTGAAAGACTTTATACAAAAAAAAACCTTAATTATTTTGATACATACTCTCTTGTAATAAGGATAACGTCCATTCGGATGTTAGTTTCCTTAGAGGAAATATATGGTCTTGAAATCCATCAAATGGATGTGAAATAACATTTTTAAATGGAGAATTGGAGGAAGAAATTTACATGAAACAACCTAAAGGTTTTGTGATTCCTAGTAAAGAAAAAAAGTGTGCAAACTTGTTACGTCACTTTATGGACTAAAACAAGCACCCAAAAAGTGGCATGCAAAGTTTGAACAAACCATGTGGGCAAATGATTTCAAGATAAATGAATGTGATAAATGTGTTTACATTAAAGACACTCCAAATCACAAGGTCATTGTTTGTTTGTATGTGGATGATATGTTGATCATCAGTAGAGACATTTCTGACATGACTACTAAGAAATGAATTCTTGAGAGAAAATTTAATATGAAAACTTAGGAGTTGTGGATGTGATCTTGACGATAAGAACCCATAAAACTCCACAAGAGTTAGCGTTGTCACATTCTCATTATATTGAAAAGGTACTTGACAAATTCAAGTATTTGGATTTTTGTATTTCTAAGACTCCATTAGACGTGAGCTTTGAACTTCAAAAGAATAAAGGTGAAAGTGATTCATAGTTGGACTATGCAAGAGTGTAGGGAAGTTTGATGTATATCATGAATTATAAGCGACCAGATATAGCATGTTCTATTAGTAAATTGAGTCGTTACATGAGTAATCTCAATCAAACTCATAAGATGGTAATGAAAAGAGTTATGGGGTATCTAAAATATACTCAAGACTATGCTTTACATTATAACAAATATCCAATGGTAGTTGAAGGATATAGTGATGTAAATTGGATCACCAGATTGAACGAAGTAAAATCCAAGAGTGGATATGGATTTACTTTAAGTAGAGGAGCAGTCTCTTGAAAATCACCCAAACAGACATGTATTGTCTGATCTACAATGGAATCTAACTTTATCGCATGAGATAAAGCCAGTGAAGAAGCTGAATAGCTTTAAAATTTCCTGGAAGATATTCCTTATTGTACCAAACCTTTGGCACCAGTATGTATACACTGTGATAGTCAAGCAGCGATAGGTAGGGTAAAGAATATGATGTGCAACGGTAAATCTCATCACATAAGACAGAGACATAATACATTAGAGAACTACTCTCTAGTAGAAGTGTTTATAGATTATAAGAGCCTTCAGTATGTCTTTTCTAAAAAAGATATCCTCTTCGTCAGAGAAGGTAGTTAGAGCTCTTGAAAGATTAGGGCATGAGTATCCTTTATCATCTGGTAAAGGCTAACGTAGTGACCGATGCTCTCAGTAGACTATTTATGGTAGTGTTGCTCATGTTGAGGACAGTAAAAAAAAGCTAGCTCAGGAAGTCCATCAACTTGCCAGACTAGGTGTTCGCTTAGTCGATACAGAAGAGGCTGATATATGGGTTCAGAGTAGTTCAGAAACATCTCTAGTTTTTGAGGTAAAAGAAAATCAAGATAGAGATCCTAGTCTAGTCAAGTTAAAAGAGTCAGTCAAGGATCAGAAAGTAGAGGTTTTCTCCTAAGGGGGAGATAGTGTATTACGTTTTCAGGGTCGTCTCTGTGTTCCAGATGAAGATGACTTAAGCCAGTAAATTATTGTAGAAGCTCATGGTGCGTGCTACTCTATTCATCCAGGGGACACAAAGATATACCATGACTTATGGGAGATCTATTGGTGGAGTGGGATAAAGAGAGATATTGCAGAGTTTGTGGCTAAGTGCTCTACATGTTAGCAGGTTAACATAGAGCATCAGAAGCCTAGTGGACCTATGCAGGAGTTTATTATTCCTACTTGGAAGTGGGAAGAAATGAACCTGGACTTCGTGATGGGTTTGACTCAAACTCGTCATCAACATGATTCAGTCTGGGTCGTTGTAGACAGGAAGACCAAGTTAGCTTATTTCCTTCTAGTTCATACCTCTTATTAAGCTGAGGATTATGCCAAATTCTACATTAGAGAGTTGGTCAGGTTGCACGATGTTCCATTATCTATTATCTCAGAAAGAGGTACCCAGTTCACCTCTTATTTCTGGAAAGCGTTCTAAAAGGGTCTTGGTACCCAAATTTATCTCAGTACATCCTTTCATCCTCAAATGGATGGTCAAGAATAAAGGACCATTTAGACCTTAGAATATATGCTAAGGGCGTGTGCAATTGATTTCAAGGGTAGTTGAGATGACCACTTGCCTTTCATTGAGTTTGCATACAATAATAGCTATCATTCCAGTATTCGGATTGCTCCATTCAAAGCTCTCTATGGTAGGAGGTGTAGATCTCTAATCGGTTGGTTCAAAGTTAGTGAAGCCTCAGTTATAGGGCCTAACTTAGTATTCGATGCCTTATAGAAAGTCCAGTTGATCAGACAAAGACTCTGGGCTGCTCAGAGCTGATAGAAGTCTTATGAAGATGTGCGTAAAAAGGATCTCTAGTTCAAGATTGGTGACTATGTCTATCTAAAGATCTCTTCCACGGAGGTAGTGAAAAGGTTCGGCAAGAAGGGAAAGCTCAGTCCTCGATATGTCGATCCCTTTAAAATTCTCAATCGCTTTGGCAAGGTAGCTTATGAGTTCGAGTTGCCTTCAGATCTAGCCTCAGTTCATCCAGTCTTCCATATCTCCTTGCTCAAGAAGTGCATAGGTGACCCATCAGTGGTAGTCCCTATTCAGAGCATTGATGTTCAGAATATTCTCTCTTATGAGGAGATTCCAGTCAAAATCCTAGACTATCAAACTCGTAGACTGAGGAACAAAGAAGTCCCTCTAGTCAAAGTTCTTTGGAAAAATCAGTTCATTGAGGGAGAAACTTGGGAAGCAGAAGCAGACAAGCGTACCAAGTATCTTCACCTTTCTCCGCTAACTCAAATCTTGCTCAAGGTAACAGTTCTCCTTAAGCTTTTCAATTTTCATGTCCAGCTTTTAGTTACAACTTGGAATCAACCTCATGTTCAAGATTCTATTTTTAATCTTGGTACTAAATACCATTGCATATCCAATTATTTGTTCTTGCATCAGATTAGTCATGTGTTCATGCATCAGACATGCATTCTCCTTGTGAGAAGACTCAGTTATTAGAAATCTTAGTCATGTAATTAGTTCCATCATGAATTCATGTATTAGATATGTGTAATCAGCTTATCAGTACTCTCAGTCATGCATTCAGGTATCAGCTCAGTCATGAAATCATGCATCAGATAGGCATGCTCTGTATGAATCTCAGAAATGTCAGTTATGTAGTAATGTTTCATTGTTCATGTTCAGTTTGTACTTCCACTTATCATTTCTCCCCTCTCAGTCAGTCTCATTCGAGGACAAATGTTCCTAAGGGGGAGATATTGTAATACCCCAAAGTTTACTAACTAATTTCATCCCAAGAATGACTAGTATTATTTTCTAAATTGAATGATATTTATTCCATGAGGAATTTTTAAGATTTTCACTTTCTATCGTGTGGGAAATTCAATAAGCTTTCCATCGATATAAGATTCGCCCAAATTTGATAACCGAGTAAGAAGTTATGACTATTTCAAGTTCCTATCATAAAATAGTGCCAAATTGGTCAGTGGCGCGCCGCGCCACAAACTAAAATGACAATTGTCCTTTTTCCAGTGTCTTAGCATGATTTCTATGTGTCGTACCAAAATTCTAGGTCACAAATAAAGTGGAAATGCGATGGCTCCGCATCGCACCATCCAAAATTTCCCAATTGTCAAATTCCTGTGACACGGAACCATAGCGCCGCGTCGCGCCAGGGGTCCAATTCGGGAAAATTTCACTGAAATTAAAAGACGCATCTAGGGTTAAAAGGGTCAATTTCCCACCCCTATTTAAACCTAATAACACGTGATTTAGCCATTCTTCACCCAAAATATACTAGTTTCTCTCAATTTTCTCTCAAGAACAAGCTTGGGTTTCAATTGGGGATTCAATTTCAAGAAAGCCTCTCTGTCATTCTTCGCTAAACCAAGAACTAAGGTATACTTTGTATTGATTTATGGATTCCTTTCATCCATAAAGCTCAAGAATCCTATTTTAAATTATGAATCATGATTATTTTCTTGTGGGTTGCTTAAGTTATGTGATGGTTGTAGTTGCTTTCCCATGTTGGGATTCTTATGTGAAATTATGAAAATTGCGTTAGCATATAAATTGAAATCCATGAATTTAGTGGTTTATGATTTGTGAAATTTGATGATTTCCCCTATGCCTTAAGTTGTGCATGTAAGGTGTTTGATAAAATGCCAAGGAAGATAGAAATTATGTACTATAGCTAAATTGTGATCCAAAATGACTTCCATGTTATTCTTATGTATTGAAATTGTTGTTAGATTGCTCATGAGTTAGCCTTATGAAATTATGTTATGTATACATGCTATCTTATTCATGTATCAAGATATGATAATCAAATGCCATGAAATATCTCCTATTATTGTATTATGGATTGTTGATGTTGGTCATGTATTCAAGAATGTCATGCCTTGTCAGTTTCCTTCCATCGAGTCCTAGGGGTACTTGTACCCAAAAAATATAGTTGTGTGCCTAGATTTAGTGTTATATTTTCACGATATCCTCAGTCAATCCATGTTCCATAGAACCCAGTCAGTCATGTGACTCAAGAAAGCTCAGTAATTTAGTAATCTTAATAGTATCAGCTAACGGAACTCCATGAATTCAGTCTAGTCCAGATCAATTAATCATGTTCAGTGTCTATTCAGATGGGAGTAGGAATTAGCACCGAGTGAACCCAAGGATGGGAACTCACCTGTTATATGAGGGTGTGATTCTTAGAAGTAATCCTTACGTTCTAGAACTACGTAGCTAGCGTAGGTTGAGACATCATAGCCTGTTATATGAAGGTAGATGAGTTGGCTTAACCTATTATATGAGGGTTCCCACCATTCTCACTAGAGTTACCTATTATATGAGGGTTACTCACAGATTGTCCTTATAATAATAGGACAATTGGCGCGGTATTGACACCCTTCCAATTGGGGTTACTCACAGAGGGTTACCATTGGCGCGGTATTGACACCCTTCCAATTGGGGTTATAGATTGGACCCCAACTCAGCCATAATAGCGTATTAGGGGCATGTCGGTTAGATGACTACTTCCCACAGTTTCAGTTACTGAATTCAGGACTGTCAGATACAGTCAACTTAGAACAGTACGAAACTCAGCTAGTTCCATCAGATTCAGGACTTTCAGATAAAGTCACTCATAATATCAGTTATATAAGTTATCAGAACTCAGTTATCAGTTATGTTAGTTACCAGTAAATTCATGTTATCATGATCTCAAATATAGTTACTATGTATTCATGCATATATTCTCACGTTCATATTAGTTAGTTAGTTAGTATTGTTCATGCATATGAACCCCATGCATTCATCCTACCTCACATGCATACCAGTACAGTCAAAGTACTGACACATTTGCGCTATGGTGTCTTATACCATAGATTCAGAGACACGAGCTCCAGAGCATCAGTAGATTCCATATATCAACAGTCATCCAGCAGTGAGTCCTCATCCTTCGAGAATGATATGATTAGTTATTTCATTATTTCAGTACTTGGTTATTTCAGCAATCAAAAATAGTTGGGGACATGTCCCATCAACTCCCTATTCAGAAAGTCATGTTTTAGAGGCTTTTCAGACTACAATATGTTTCGACAGTTTTGTTTTGGGTATTTATACCCTATCCATACATTATGATTTATAAGTTATGTTACAGATTTGAACCTTATGGCCTTTCAGTTCTTGTTTCCACATTTATACAGTATATTATGTAGTAAACAGGTATAGATATCAGTCATGGGTTAGCTTGTGGTCCTTCGGGGTCATGAGTACCGTGTAGCATTCCGGGTACCAGATTCGGGGCGTTACAATAATGAAAACTCTAAAATAGAAAATTGTCTCTAAAAACCCAACAACTTTCCTGGTAATCAAACAATTTGTCTCAATAAGTCATAATCTAAAGGAAGGCTCTAAATGTAACAAAGTACAAAAATATTTGTAATGACATCAGGTCATTACAATATCCATTACTAAAAAGACTTTTATCCATGAAAGTAAGGATTCAAGATGTACCTGAAAGCAACAGGTGATGATACTGAGTTCACGTCTCACTCTCGATCTCCCAGGTAGCCTTCTTGACTGGACAGTGCTTCCATTATAGTTTAACTACTAAAATCTCTCTAGAATGTAATCGTCTAACATCCTTGGATAAAATAGGAATTGTCTCCTATACAAATTCCAATCTTTCATCCAATTGAACTGAGTTCCAATAAAGTACTTAAGACTCATACAAAATATAGCACTTTAACATATATACATGAAAAGCTTGATGAAGGGCTGAAAAGTCTGGGTGAAAGGCCAAATCATAAGCTACCTCTCCAATTGTGTAATGTATCTCAAATGGCCTAATATACCCTGGGCTGAGCTTTTCTCTCTTTTTAAACCTCATTACGCCTTTTACAGGCGATACTCAAAGAAAAAACTAATCACCAAATCCAAACTTTAGAGCATAAATCCTACGATCACAATTACTCTCTTCCTACTCTAAGCTTATCGTAGCCTTTCTTGATCATCTGAATCCTGACTAAAGACTCATAAAGAAAGTCAGTACCACATGGTCTAACCTTGTAAGTCTGAAACTAACCAAGCAGAGATCAACTATGCCTACCATACAATGCCTCAAATGGTGTCATATCAATACTTGAATGCTAGTTATTATTATAAGAAAACTCCGTTAAGGCAAAATACTACTACCACTAATCTCCAAAGTCCATAAGATATACGCAAAGCATATCCTCCAAAACCTGAATAATCTGTTTTGATTGTCCGTCAGTCTGGGGGTAAAAATGGTGCTAAGGCCAACCTGAGTACCCAACACCTCCTAAAAAGTCCTCCAAAAGATAGAAGTAAACACCGAACCTCTATCTGAAATAATAGATATAGGCAATCCATAGAGACAAACTACCTCTCTAATATAGATACGAGTTAACTTCTCGACAATAAAGAAAACCTGAATAGGTATGAAATGAGTAGATTTGGTCAATCTATCCACAATGACTCAAATCCTATCAAAAAGTGAGAAGTTTAGGGAAAATAACTCATAACGTCCATAGTAATCCTCTCCCACTTCCACTTAAGAACTAGAAACCAACATAGTCTCGATGCATGAAAATGAATAAAGAAAGTGAGGTTATCCTAAAAAATATCTTGTAGCCTCCTTAAGATAGAATACAAACATCATCGTACCGATCTGCACGACTCTACTAGATAGTTGATCTTGTACCAATAACACAAATGAACCTAGGCTCTAATACCTTTATCACAACCCTGTTTCTCAAGTAGTGATGGCACCTACTTTAATCCACCAGTAGTAAGCTAAACCATAACCCAGGAATACAAGTAATAGGATAAGTGATGGAAGATAAAGATAATACAATATTTAAACATGCAATAAAAGTGCTAAGTAGTGGAATGCATAGGTATGATCACACAAAACATCAAGAAAAAGGAAAAAATAAGCAAAGAAGTATTCCATGACCTAGTAAGGTCGGTACAAGAGCCAGTAAATTAAAAATAAGAGTACTGGGTACTAAAAAATATACAATAGTATCATCAAATGAAAAAGACTATCTAAAAGTGGCAGAATAAGAGAGGATCAGCTCCGACTCTAAGAGTTCACCCTTTCTCTAGAACCATAACAAGTCTGAATTGAGCGTCAATGGTTGTAGCTTATACTCGGGTTTGCATCAGAAAAGATATAGAAGTGCAGTATGAGTACCAAAAGCAATTGGTACTCAGTAGGCATCATTGGCTAACTAAGCTAAATTATAATAAAAGTATAGTAAAATGTGAAAATGTAAAGTAAAACGAGAATAGGGTGGCTCAAAACTATAAAGATACCTCAAAACTAGATAAAACAATAAATATATGAAATAAGTAAAATGAAAGTAAGTGTAGTCTAACTATAACCTAGTTGGACCTTCATAAGCCTAGAAGACACAAATTAGAGAGGAATAACCCAAACAAGTCCCCATAAGCACGATGGATGCAAACAAGGAAGAAATACCAACAATAATAAACTTAGAGTGTGCCCCCATGTGATATCATACTGAGAACATCGTTCAAGACATAAATGTTGAACTTAAAGTGTAATTGGAGAATAGTCTCATTAAAGCGAAGTGACACATACATATTGTGAATGTCGGACTTAAAGAAACTAAAGAATAGCCTCAATATAATATAATACCACATAGATCATAGATGATGGGCTTGAACTGGAACTAAAAAATAAGTTTCAAGTAATTATAACCTACAACCATAATTCACTTTAAGTCTAAATTAATCTTAAAGGCCTCTTAAATCTACATGGAGCTAATTTAACTATTTGATCAAAAAAGAGGGTCGACGAAGCCCGCTATAAGTCTCGCAAATTAATGCTAAGGAAGGAACCTATCCAAACTAGACTAAGGCTTTACCATCCCATGTCAATACACTAAAAAAACCAACACTAGTCCTAAAGAAAAATTACAACTATCATGAGGAAAAATGGGGCCAATCTCTACCCAAAAAAAAAAAAAAACAACTAACTTTAACCAATAAAATACTAAACTATCAACCAATCGTAAATACCCACCCATAGCAAGAATAATGCTACACTAATACCATAATAATACTCAATCTATGAGGAAAGTAAGTCAACCTACTTGGACGCCACTGAAAACTCATAAAAGTCCAATACTCAAAGAGTTTTTCCCTTTCAAGAGGCCTCCGAGCGCTTCCACTCTAGCAAAATAGTAATTTATGCATTACGACGATAATAATGATACCCACATTACATATAAATTATTTGGGTCAAAAATCAAACAAAAAATCCCACGTGGGGCCTACTTGCAAAATTGCAAAATTGAAACCATCAATGCATCCTTGAAAGATCAAGGATCATTTAACCTCAAACATGGGTGAAATCCAAGCACAAATAAGCCCTGAGTCAGCCTCATTACTAGTCTATGGATTTAATGTTAATCAAAGCGCTAAACTAGAAATTTAATAGAAACTTAAGAAAATAATGGTGGGAAATTGGTTATAACAGAGTCTCCAACTCACTCCTAACTCCCAAATATTAATATCCATAATATTCTAAGGTTTTTAGGGATTAATGGTGTTGGTACTTGTAATAAATAAGCCAAAATTGGGAAAGTCAACATAAGTAGCAATGATGGCCGCTTTAGCGACTAAATGACCGCTAAAGGGGCTAGAGATCGCTAAAGCAGCCTAGCTTTATATGGTTGGCCTTTGCTTAAGCAATATAAAGTGATAAGTAGTCCACTTTAGTGACTCAAGGAAATATTGGTTGACTACTAAAGCAGTGCCAAACTGCTAAAGAGGCTACCGTTAAAGCAGTCTTTGGTCGCTAAAGCAGTTACACCAGATGCAGCAATCATCAACAACTTTGCTAAGTTGCAAAGTTGATAATCGACCCCTTGAGTTTTGTTCAGAATATCCTGAATGAAAACAAACTATGCTACCCTACTAAATTTAGCATTTTAGACTTGATGATGCCATTAAAATTTCCACCAAAGTTATTTAGATTAAAAGTGGGCCCCACGCCTAAAGAGACATTTTGATAAAAATCCATCCAATATCCTAAAATTAGGTCGGGAGCCTCAGAACCCAAGCCAAGGGATCCACAACCTAAAATCAACATTCTAGGGCTAAAAACTATCAAAATTGGCATATAAAGCTGTTTACTCGAGGTTTTGGCCCAATACCTTTTTCTTAACATCAAAAACTCCAAAATAATAAATTGTCTCTAAAAAACAAACGAACTGATTGATAACAAAACTATCAATCCAAGCAAATCATAAATTACTTGGGGTAGATAGGTGAATGCTCTAAATGCAAAAAAACATGAAAACACAGATAATGACCTAGATGGTCATTATATTATACCTCTATTTATACTTACCAATTTAGCATGGTTATCAATAGACCTATTAATAATGTGATTATTTTGTTCTATGATGACTTTCAGATGTAATTAGGTCAACTCAGTCTAGGAGTATGTAGGATCATCACCTACCTTGGGCACACCGACCTCAGGGATTAGATAAGAGTTTACTTTAAAACACTTGCTTTTATTATAGTCTTCTCTCCTGGTTTAAGTAAGGGTAGTACAGCTTGTTTGCCATGGTAAGAATTCATTACTTGGTAACTTAGACAACATTAATGATTGAGGTTGGATCAATTTCTTCATCTCCATATCCCTTTAAGATTTCTTTGAGACTCTTTTCGAACCCGAGAATACACAGTATGAACAATTATGATTCATTCTTTCTCCCTTCTTACATTTCTTTCTATTTCTATCTATGTCTTATTTGTTAAGTAAATTATATAGATCTTCGATGGTGTCCACCCACATGTATTCCCTTTCTTTTTTAGGCCAAGAAATTCTATTTATGGGTCACAAAGATCTTGAATTCTTCCACATTGGTGGTTGATCCTGGATGTATCTTTCTAACCAGTTTAGGTGAAAGTTAAAAACCATTATACATTTTTCTACATAAGCTATTTTTTTTACCTTATTTTTCCTTAAAACTCTTCTTGTGCAAAACTGATATCCAATTAAGTATTACTTGTATCTTTGGTTGTTACTATTAGCCTTATTATCTAAGATACTTATTTTGAATCCACACTCATTCTTATGCAATATCAAACCTTTTTCTTGAGGTAGATTCCCACCCTCTTATCGAAGTAGAGAGAAAAAGACCAATTTCATCCATGGAGAGGGCAAAAAATTTTGCCCTTAAAATTATCACTTTAAATAAAGACCATAAAAGGTCATGGGGTGAACTACCGGGCCAAAGGATGAACACCCCTAATGCAATATATCTCAAGGTTTTGGTATTATTCTATGTAATAGATCACGTCAAGAAAGCTAGTTCTTGAACCCAAGATCCTGTGGTTTCTATCATATGTAGCTCCCATGCCACTACAAGATGAGGTAGGCTTTACCTTCTCAGTTTTTTCTAGGAGTCCCTGTAGAGGGATAGGCCTCGGATGCCTATCTACCTCTGATTCATGAGCCCAGGTTTTGAAGGCCTAATACCTCTTAGTCTATAACCTCCAATGAAGTACACATGCCCTCATACCACAACATTTACTTCTCCTCTTTTGTTCCCGAGCCCAATCTATTATCAAATGATAATTTTAAAGATTCCTGATAAGGTTAGTTTCACATCAATGCCAGTGGAAGTAAATTCTTTAAATTTCATAACCTTATCAAAGGATTACAGGAGGATGGTTAAGGTCCCTATTGAGTGTCTTAAAAATAAGTGTGGTCACACTACTGCTAGGATTAGTGATTCTTATATCTTATACTCCAATTAATAGAATTTTTATATTATTTCCAATGATTTGTCCTTTATTATTACTGGTCCCCCTCTATGGAGACATTGAAACCATAAGCCTTCAAACTCAAGGCTCAAAGGATAGAGTGGGTTTGGTGTTGCATGAGAGAGAGATATTAAGGGAATGCCCATCATTAATTCAAAGAGGAGCAAAATTTTCAGCAAAAGAATGCTTCACCGGCCGACCTTATAGAAAACCTCATTAAGAAACAAACTGAGCTAAAAAATATTTATAACACTTTGAATTTTGATCTTACAAATATTCACCATTTCGCATAGAAAACCATTTTGAAAGTTAAAGTGATATGTTCACATGAATTGGTTTATGTATTGTAAACCTGGCCCATGATTCATGGAACCACTTGTGAAAACTATTTCAGCATCCCAATAAATCACAAGGGTGTCTATGACCTGTAAAATCAAATAATGAATTGTGAACCCACTCATGGAATTAGTTTCGATATTGTTCAACTTCCTAAGTTTACATAGTACTCAATATGACTCATTGAATGGGATCACGAGCCGTAGAGTAACATATGAAATCTAGACCGAGAGTTAACATATTCCTTTGAAACCATGACTGGCAACACTTGTCATTAAAATCATTCCGCGACCTGTGAAATTACCCGTAAAAAGTGATCTAGAGATTTGTCAAATTTCACCATAAAATCATGATAAAGTTTATGAATTGTGGAACCATTTCATGATTCGTGAACTGGTTCATGGGTCAAAATTGTTAGAAATTTTAAAACATTTTAATAAAGGCAATTTCATCCATTTCTTACTTTCTAAGCATATATTTTGATGATTACACTCACCACAAGGGGGTATATCAATTTTTTCCATCGAACTCTCTCCTATTTTTCACTCTAAACCTCATAAGTAAGAACAAGTCTTAGGAAAAAGCAAGCTTATGGTTCCAACAACTAAACTCATGTTTCCTCTCCAAAATCTTCATCTCATTCAGGTATGTAAGAATTTAGTGAGAAATTCCTTCCATCCTCATGCCATCAAGTTCATCATATATTAATAAAATGTTTAAAGCTAGGATTTTTTAACCCATGTCCAAAATTTCTATAATTTTATAATTTGGGTTGATTTTTATGATGCTTAACCTTGAAAAGCTATAGTATTACATGAAAGTTGAAATCTTTTTCACCTATTAATATTCTAGTATGTATTTGGAAGAGTTCATGAATTTAGAAGGTTCACATTATAGTTCTTTTTAAATATAGTGTAACACCCTAAACTAAATAAGGGTGCGTATGTAATTAACAAATAGAAATAAGAAGTGCTACTAGCTAATAATAAATATTTACACTATTATTAAATAACAAAAAGGGTTGTAGCCTTGACAAAGTCATTAGATCATAAAAACTTATCAAAGCGAGGGATTTAAATCAAGCTAAGGTTTTAAAAGATATTGGGTAGGGAAGGAAACAAGGCAACACAGTGAAGTATTGGGATTCATTCTTGAAGAAAAAATGATAAATATGAGCTTGTTATTGGTAGCAATGAAGGGGGAAGAACCTAATCACAATTAATTTAGATTTCAAATTTGTAACAAATCTTTTCATCATTATGAGTAAGTCTAGCATATCAAAATTTGGTTTAAGATTTTTCCTTAATTGGGAGTTAGAAATTTTAGGCTAGACTATTCTTGGATAAAATTCGAGCAAGGTATGTCTAGCAAAATCTGAGAATGGATTGAGTAAATATGAAAAGATTTAATATATTTTTATGTTAGCTAAGATGATAAGGAATCCATAATATTTTTTGAAAATGAATTTAGTAAGCAAAACTCTTGATATTGAACTTAATATAAAGGAATTATTCCCGAAAATCAAGATTTGGGGATGCATTGAAAAAAAAAAGAAACTAAAAGCAATCCAGATTTTTTGCCTTGCCATACCCGTTAAAGTGGGTGACAGACCGTTATGACTGTATTGCTATAAAAGGAGTTAGCATTGGTCAATTCCCCCATAGCAGGTGGAGTTTGATATACGAGGCCGCTATAGTGAGATAGGGTCGTTATAGTGGGATATGCATGGATTAATGCAAAAACTATCCCAAAATGTTTCATTATTGCAAAATCATTTTGCGAAGGGCTTAGGCAATTTTGGGCGAATTCCACTCAATTTCCATCCAAATTCTTTGGAGAGGTAGTGATTCCTTTCATTAATTTGTAGTTCTAGAATCACTAGTTTTTGGATTTTGGGGATGATTTGATTTAACCTAGATAATTTTTGGGTATAATTAAGTAAATTAGGTAGAAAACCCTTGGATTTTGGTCAAGATAGGTAATTTACTTTTGCATGTTGATAATTCACTACAATAACCATTAAATTGGTAGGATTCAGGTGGAATTATGTTAAAAAAAAAACTAGAATAGAGAGAATGATCATTAATTTGGCATTGGGGTTTTGAGAATAGGTTATGTTCCTTGATATTGTAGGTTATTTGGTTCATTGTGTTAAATTTATGTTTTTAGACCATAATGTAATACCCCGTATTTCTCACGCTTAACTTAGCTCTCAGTCTATGAGTTATCTAATATAAATTTTTTGAAATAGTTAGTATTTTTCAGTTTAGATCCTTCCATTGTGTAGGAAATTGATTTATCTTTCCAACGATATAAAATTCACTTAAATCCAATAACTGGATAAAAAGTTATGGCTATTTTAAGTTTCAGTCGTTAAACACCGTCATTTAAGCTAGTAGCGCATCGCGGAGTATGTCAAAATGGAAATTGTCAGTTTCCAATGAGGTATCACAATATTGGAATGTCGCGCCAAGGACCCAGTTCATATTTGGCAATTTTCAGTGAAGCTCCGCGATACCACCGCAGCGCGCCACCAATCAAAATCCCAATTGTCCTTTTCCAGTGTCCCATCGCGATAATGGCGCATCGCGCCAGGTGCCTATTTCAGAAAATTTTAACGGAAATTAAAAGCTTCGTCTAGGGTTAAATTGCTCTTTTACCATGATTTTAACACATCCAGGTATGGGATTTAATCCCTAAAAACATTTTAAAGGTCATTCTTAATCAATTTTTCCCCCAAATTAAAAGCATTCTATCTCAAGAAAATAAACCCTAACTCTAAGAAATCAAGGTCAATCTCAAGAATTTCTCCAAGAACCTTCAAGAACAAATATTCCATGGTATATTAGGAGTTCATCTATAGGTTCCTTTCACCCATAGAGTCCACGAATCCATTTTCAAACTACAAAATTGTTGAATTATGAACTTCCATGTTTGAATTGAATTGAATTCATGCTCATGTTATTTTTGGATCTTAGTCGATGATTAAATTATAAGTTTTCATGCAATTAATAATTATATGTGTTGAATTACATAATCTTCATAATAAACCCTTCAATTTTGAAGTTGATTTATGTAGCCATAATAACTATATGTGTTGATTATTGTATAACTCAAGCATGCTCCCCATGTATTTGATAAAGTGCCTAGGTGAATGAAATAGTGCCATTATAATATGATAGCATGTATTCCACATTCATATATAAGTAGATGACCTACAAATGTTTGATAAAATGTCTCTATGGATGAATTATGAACAAGTGAGCAATGTTATGTTATTCAAAATTATGCTATGCTTTACTTTTCATGCTATCAAGTCCTGGGGTATTTAATACCTGACAATTTAGTTGTTTACCTAGAGCCAGTGTCAGTTATAGAATAGTCTCAGTCATGTCACGATCAGTACTACTCTCAGTCAGTTACAAAACTCAGTAGAACTCAATCAGTTACAAAACTTGGGAAAATTCAGTAATCTCAGTATTAGTCTAGTTCAGTTCAGTTGGGAGTAGGATTTAGCACTGAGTGAACCCACGGATGGGGGCTCACCTACCAGTAGAGGGTGTGATCCCTAGAATCAATCCTTTCATTCCAGAACTACGTAGCCAGCATAGGTTGAGACATCAAACCTGTCAGTTGAGGGTCAATGAGGTGTTTTAACCTGCCAGTTGAGGGTTACACCATTCTCATTAGAGTACGTGCCAGATGAGGGTATCTCTTCAGTAGTCCTTACCCATGGCATGGTATTGAAACCCTTCCAATTGGGGTTACATATTGGACCCCAGCTCAGTTATCTTATCTTATTTGGGGCATATCAGTTAGATGATTACCTCCCATAATTTCAGTCTCAGTCTTCTTAATAGAACTCAGTTCAGTTCTACAGAATCAAGAATGTCAGATACAGTCAATTAGTATTAGTAACTCAGTTATCAGTAATCTCAGATTATCAGTTACTTAGTATCACTCCGTACTTAGCTTCAGAAAAACTTAGTTACAGTATATATATGCACAGTATTGCATATTCAGTACTTACAGCAGTTATAGATTTTCCATATACTCTCATATTCAGTTACTCTTTATCATTCAGTCAGTTATAGTTCGTGCATATGAACCCTTGCATTCATTCTTACCTCATCTAGCATACCAGTACATTCTACGTACTGACGCATACTCTGTCTTTACGCTATGATGTCTCATATCATAGGTTCGGACGCTCTGGTTCTTGACTGCACATAGATAGATTCAGATTTAGCTAGCATATCATATTTAGCAGTGAGTCCTCATCATTCGAGGATATTCTTTTATTTCATTATTTCAGTAAACTCAATATTTTAGTAGATGGAGTTAGTTGGGGGGATTGTCCCATCTACCCCACTTTTAGACAGTTTCAGTTAGAGGCTTTTTAGACTAGTTTTCAGATAGTATTCAGTTTCACATATTGTTATTTTAGTTGATATACTTTATCAGTATTTATAGATTTTGAACCTTATGGTATTTCAGCCTATTTTCCATATTTATTACAGTATATTATTTAGTGCTCGCAGCAGATATCAGTCATGGGTTAGCTTGTGGTCCTTCATGGTTGTAAGCACCGTGTAGCATCAAGGGTACAAACTCGGGGCATTACAAACTTGGTATCAGATCCTAAGGTTCAACAGAGTCCTATGAAGTCTGAAAGCCGTATGCGTAGAGTCTTTTTTATGAGTGTGTAGCACGCCACACTTATGGACAGGAAGCTATGAGATGTTTTAGAAACAGTTTCTCTTCTTTCAGTATTCATGTCGTGCGAGTGAGCATGAGCTCAAGTTAAAATCTCAGTCTAATCTGCTTCATCCTTTTGTTTATAGAACATGCCTCCCAAAAAGACTAACGAAAGAAGAACTAAAAATCAATCAGCAACCTAGCCCGTTCAGGAAGATCCCCTAGACGAACATGTTTCCCATGCAAAATTTAGAGTTGTATTCACTACTCTAGCCAATTTAGTAGCAGCTCAGAATGAATAGCCAGTTGTTGTTCTGACCAACCCAGTGGTTAATACTGCTACGCCAATATTTGGGACTTCACCCAAATAAATCCTCCCCAATTCTCAGGATCTAAGTCAAAAGAGGATCCAAAGGAGTTCCTCGATCAGGTTCAGAAATTCATAGACATCATGGGAGTGACTTTCAATGAGAGTGCTGAGTTAGATGCTTATCAGCTACAAGATGTGGCCCATACGTGGTTTAAGCAGAGAAAGGTAGACATGGGCACAGATGCAATGCCCATAGAGTGGAAAGAGTTTGTTACTACCTTCCTAGATAGATTCTTTCCCTTGGAGCTGAGAGAGGCCAAAGTGTTAGACTGTGAAAGAGTATTCCCTCAAGTTTACTCAGTTAGCTAGATATGCTCCCCATGTAGTGGCAGACAGTAGGTCCAGAATGAGCAAGTTCATATCTGGGGTGTCAGTGTGGTTAAGGAGTACAGAACAGCGATGTTGATTAAAGAGATGGACATATACAGGCTCATGGTCCATGCTCAACAGATAAAGGAGGCTAAGAATAATGTGAGAGAGAAGCATAAAAAGAGAGCTAGAACATGTAGCTTAAATTTCAATCAGCCTAAGTCAAAGGGAAATAATCATTCCTAGTTTTGACCAAAGTCTTCAGTTTCGGCTCCGTCCTCAGCCAGTGCTCCAGTCCCTAAGTTCAGAAATGGTAACAAAGATAGGGTGCCAGTATCTAAGTCTTAGGGTAGTGTCAGCAGTGCTCGAACAAATCCTCTTTGTCAGATTTATGGTAAGAACCATCAGGGTGTCTGCAGAGCTGGCAGTGATGTTTGTTTCAGATATGGCAAGCCAAGCCACAGAGTCAGAGATTGTCCTCAGTCAGGTTCTCAGGGTCAATATAATCATCCCCAGCTCAATCTGGTCGCCCAAATTAGCATAGTGCTAATTCTAGTACCACCAGTGGGTAACGCCGAAATAGGCTCTATGCACTTCAGTTCAGGCAAGATCAGGAAAATTCTCCTGATGTGGTCACTGGTATGTTACAGATCTTTCATTTACATTTTTATGATTTATTAGATCCAGGAGATTCTCTATCTTTTGTAACTCCTTACATAGCAGTCGACTTTAAAGTCAAACCAGAAATCTTAACAGAACCATTCTCTGTCTCTACCCCAGTAAGTCAGTCTATCATAGCCCGACGGGTATACTGGAATTATCAGGTTATGATATCTCAGAAAGTCACTTTAGCAGACTTAATAAAATTAGAGATGATAGATTTTGATGTCATTCTCAGCATAGATTGACTCTATTCATGCTATGCCTCAGTTGGCTGTAGAAACAGAATCGTTCATTTTCAGTTCTAATTGAACCAGTCCTTGAATAGAGGGGTAGTACTACACCTCTTAAGGATCAGTTAATTTCATATCTTAGAGCGAAAAACATGATATCCAAGAGATGTGTCTATCATCTTGTGCGTGTCAAGGACTCTAGTTTAGAAACTCCCAGTCTTGAGTCAGTTCCAGTAGTAAATGAATTCTCAGATGTATTTCTCGAGAATCTTCCTAGAGTTCTTCCCAAAAGGGAAATTGACTTTGGAATAGACCTTCTTCCAGATACTCAGCCCATATCTATTCTACCATACAGAATGGCACCAGTAAAACTCAAAGAGTTAAAAGAACAGTTAAAGGATCTCCTAGATAAGGGATTCATCATACCCAGCATCTCTCCGTGGGGCGCACCAGTCTTATTCGTACGTAAGAAAGATGGTTCTCTCAGAATGTGTATAGACTACCATCAGTTAAACAAAGTTACAGGTAAGAATACGTACCCACTTCCCAGAATCGATGACTTGTTTTACCAACTTCATGGAGCTAGTTACTTTTCTAAGAAAGACCTTAAATCAGTCTATCATCAACTCAGAGTCAGAGAATGTGATATTCTAAAAACAACTTTCCAAACCCGGTATGGTCATTTCGAGTTTCTAGTCATATCTTTTGGTCTTACAAATGCCCCAGCAGCCTTCATGGACTTAGTGAATCGCGTGTTCAAGCAGTACCTGGACATGTTCATTATAGTCCTCATCGATGATATTCTTGTCTATTCCCGTAGTGAGAATGATCATGCAGATTACCTCAAAATCGTACATAAGACTCTCAGAACTCACCAGTTATTTGCCAAATTTAGTAAGTGCAAATTTTGGCTAAGGTCAGTAGCATTCCTTGGTCATATTATTTTCGGTGATGGCATTAGAGTTGATCCTCAAAAGACTGAGGTGGTGAGAAACTAACCTAGACCTACCTTTCCATCAGATATCAGGAGTTTCTTGGGTTTAGATGGCTATTACCGTTGGTTTGTTGAAGAGTTTTATTCTATTGCATATCCCATGTCCAGATTGACTCAAAATAAAATCAAGTTTTAGTGGTCAGATTCCTGTGAGAAGAGTTTTCAGGAGTTGAAGACTCGACTCACCTCAGCCCCAGTCTTGACTCAACCAGATGGTTTAGATGGGTTTGTTGTGTACTATGATGCATCCAGAGTAGTTTTGGATTGTTTTCTCATACAGAGAGGTAAGGTCATAGCCTATGCCTCTAGATAGCTTAAACACATGAGAAGAATTACCCTACCTATGATCTGGAGTTAGCAGTTGTAGTGTTTTCCTTAAATATTTGGAGGCATTACTTGTATGGGGTGCATGTTGATGTGTTCACAGATCACAAAAGCCTTCAGTATGTCTTTTCTCAGAAATATTTGAATTTGCGTCAGAGAAAGAGATTAGAGTTATTAAAAGACTATGACATGAGTGTTCTTTATCATTTGGGCAAGGCCAATGTAGTGGCTGATGCTCTTAGTAGACTGTCTATGGATAGTATTGCTTATGTTGAGGATGGTAAGAAGAATTTAGCTCAGGAAGTTCATCAGTTTGCCCGACTAGGTGTCCTCTTAGTTGATTCAGCAGAAGGTAGTGTGTGGATTTAGAACAGTTTAGAATCATCTCTAGTTTCTGAGGTGAAGGAAAAATAGGATAAAGATCCTAGTCTGGTGAAGTTGAAAGAGTCAGTCATAGATAAGAAAGTAGAGGTTTTCTCCAAAGGGGGAGATGGTGTGTTGCATTGCAAGGGTCTCCTATGTGTGCCAGGAGTAGAAGACTTGAGACAACGAGTTGTTGTAGAAGCGCATGGTGCGTGTTACTCTATTCATCTAGGGGACACTAAGATATATCGCGACTTGCGGGAGATCTATTAGTAAAGTGGAGTGAAGAGAGATATTGTAGAGTTTGTAGCTAAGTTCTCTACATGTCAGCAAGTTAAAATTGAGCACCAGAAGCCTAGTGGGTCCATGCAGGAGTTCATTATTTCTACATGGAAATGGGAAGAAGTGAACAGACTTTGTGATGGGTTTGCCTCATACTCACCGTCAGTATGATTCTATATGGGTTATCATAGACAGGATGACTAAATCAACTCATTTCTTGTCAGTTCGTACCACTTATTCAGCCAAGGACTATGCCAAACTCTATATCAGAGAGTTGGTCAAGTTACACAAAGTCTCAGTATCTATCATCTCACATAGAGGTACCCAGTTTACCTTTTATTTCTCGAAAGCATTCCAAAAGGATATTGGTACTCAAGTTCATCTCAGTACAGCCTTCCACCCTCAGATAAATGATCAAGTAGAAAGGACCATTCAAAATTAAGAAGATATGCTGAGAGCATGCGTTGTTGATTTGGAGGGTAGTTGGGTTAACCACTTGACTTTGATCGAGTTCGCATATAATAACAATTATCATTCCAGTATTCAGATGGCTCTATTTGAAGCTCTCTAAGGTAGGAGATGCAGATCTCCAATCGGTTGGTTTGAGGTAGGTGGGGCCACAGTAGTAGGACCTGACTTAGTGTTTGATGCCTTAGAGTGGTTCAGTTGATCAGAGAAAGGCTTAGGGCATCCCAAAGCTGACAGAAATCGTATGCAGATATGAGAAGGAAAGATCTCGAGTTTGAGATTAAAGATTTTGTGTTCTTAAAAATCTCTCCCATGAAGGGGATGAAGAGGTTTGGCAAGAAAGGAAAGCTCAGTCCCCAATATGTCGGTCCTTACAAAATTCTCAGTCGTTTAGGAAAGGTAGCTTATGAGCTTGAGTTAACTTTAAATCTAGCTTAAGTACATCCAGTATTCCACGTCTCCTTGCTAAAGAAATGCATTAATGACCCAACAGTCATAGTTTCTTTAGAGGACGTAAGTATTCAGAATAATCTTTATTTCGAAGAGGTTCCAGTCCAGAACCTCGATCATTAGATTCGCAGACTGAGGAATGAAGTTGGCAGAATCAATCCGTTGAGGGAGCTACTTGGGAAGAAGAAGCAGATATGTGGACCAAGTACCCTCACCTCTTCTCCATAAAATCAGATCTAGCTTAAGGTAACAGTCTTTCTTATCTTTACTTAGTTCCATGTTCAATTATAATTGTAAACTTGTTATCCATTACCATTGCATATTCAGCCATGCATTCATGAATCAGTTCAGATATGTACTCATGCATTATATTTACATGTTCAGTATGAAAACTCAGTTTATCAGTAGTTCAGTCATGTAGTCATTCATTAAATATATGTGTTCAGTGTATCAGCTCAGTCTATCAGTGTTTCTCAGCTTAATCAGTCTCATTTGAGGACGAATATTCCCAAGGGGGGAGATATTTTAATACCCTGTATTTCTCAAGCTTAACTTAACTCTCAGTCCATGAGTCATCTAATATAAAAATTTTGAAATACTCAGTATTTTTCAGTTTAGATCCTGCCATTGTGTAGAAATTAAATTAGCATTCCAACAATATAAAATTCACCTAAATCTTATAACCGGGTAAAAAGTTATGGCTATTTTAAGTTTCAGTCGTTAAACACCGTCATTTAAGCCAGTAGCGCATCATTGAGTATGTCAAAATGGCAATTGTCAGTTTCCAGTGAGGTATCACAATATTGGCGCATCACGCCAAGGACCCAGTTAATATTTGGTAATTTCTAGTGAAACTCCGCGATACCACTGCATCGCGCCACTAGCCAAAATCTCAATTGTCCTTTTCCAGTGTCCCATCGCGATAATGGCGCATCGCGCCAGGTGCCTATTTCAAAAAATTTCAACGGAAATTGAAAGCTTCATCCAGGGTTAAATTGGTCTTTTCCCATGATTTTAACACGTCCAGGTATGGGATTTAATCCCTAAAAATGTTTTAAAGGTCATTCTTAATCAATCCCCCCCCCCAAATTAAAAGCATTCTCTCTCAAGAAAACAAACCCTAGCTCCAAGAAATCAATGTCAATCTTAAGAATTTCTCTAAGAACCTTCAAGAACAAATATTCCAAGGTATGTTAGGTGTTCATCTATGGGTTCCTTTCACCCATAGAGTCCACGAATCTGTTTTCACACTACAAGATTGTTGAATTATGAACTTTCATGTTTGAATTGAATTCAATTCATATTATTGTTGGGTCTTAGTCCATGATTAAATTACAAGCTTTCATGCAATTAATCATTATATGTGTTGAATTACATGATCTTCATGATAAACCCTACAATTTGCAAGTTGATTGATGTAGCCATAATAACTATATGTGTTGATTATTGTATAACTCAAGCATGCTCCCCGTGTGTTTGATAAAATGCCTAGGTGAATAAAATAGTGACATTATAATATGATAGCATGTATTCCCCATTCATGTATAAGTAGATGCCTTACAAGTGTTTGATAAAATGTCTCTATGGATGAATTATGAACAAGTGAGCAATGTTATGTTATTCAAGATTATGCTATGCTTTACTTTTCATGCTATCGAGTCCTGGGGGTATTTAATACCTAACAATTTAGCTGTTTACCTAGATCCAGTGTCAGTTATAGAATAGTCTCAGTGATGTCACGATCAGTACTACTCTCAGTCATTTATAGAACTCAGTAGTTACGAAACTCAGGAAAATTCAGTAATCTTAATATCAATCAAGTTTGGTTCAGTATAGTCAATTCAGTGTCTTTTAGTTGGGAGTAGAATTTAGCATCAAGTGAACCCACGGATGTAGGCTTACCTGCCAATAGAGGGTGTGATCCCTAGAAGGAATCCTTATGTTCTAGAACTACGTAGCTAGCGTAGGTTAAGATATCAAACCTGTCAGTCGAGGGTTGATGAGGTACTTTAACCTGCAAGTTGAGGGTTTCACCGTTATCATTAGAGTATCTACCATATGGGGGTATCTCTTCAATTGTTCTTACCCATGGCACGGTATTGACACCCTTCTAATTGGGGTTACATATTGGTCCCCAACTCAGTTATCTTATCTTATTTGGGGCATATCGGTTAGATGATTACCTCCTACAGTTTCTATCTTAGTCTTCAGAATAAAACTCAGTTCAGTTCTACAAAATCAGGATTGTCAAATACAGTCAATTAGTATCAATAACTCAGTTATCAGTAATCTCAGGTTATCAATTACTCAGTATCAAAACTCTGTACTTAGCTTCAGAAAAGCTTAGTTACAGTATATATATATATATGCACAGTATAACATATTCAGTACTTACAGTAGTTACAAATTTTCCATATACTCTCATGTTCAGTTACTTTTTATTATTTAGTGTGTTATAGTTCATGCATATGAACCCTTACATTCAGCCTTACCTCATCTAGCATACCAGTACATTTCATGTACTGACGCATACTCTTTCTTGGTGCTATGATGTCTCATATCATGGGTTCGAATGCTCAGGTTCCTGACCATGCATAGACAGATTCAGATTCAGCCAGCATATCAGATTTAGCAGTGAGTCCTCATCATTCAAGGATATTCTTTTATTTCATTATTTCAATAGAATCAGAATTTCAATAGATGGAGTTAGTTGGAGGGATTGTCCCATCAACTCCACTTTCAGACAATTTCAGTTAGAGGTTTTTCAGACTAGTTTTCAGACAGTATTTAGTTTCACAGATTGTTATTTCAGTTGATACACTTTATCAGTGTTTACAGATTTTGAACCTTATGGAATTTTAGCCTATTTTCCATATTTATTGCAGTATATTATTCAGTACTCACAACAGATATTAGTCATGGGTTAGCTTGTGGTCCTTCGGGGTCGTAAGCACCATGTAGCATTCGGGATACAGACTCGGGGTGTTACACATAATCAAGATGAGGTTGCAATAAAAGAAAAAACTTGAGTTAGTTAGAGCATTTTAGTCTTGGATTGAGGTAGGTGATGCTTTAATGTAGTTGAAATCCAAATTGTTTTCTATGTGCATGATAATTATTCCTTTGTGTTGCTTGTTAAAATGCGTGCTCAAGGAAAGTGAATGACTATTTGATATCTTAAGTGTTAATCACATACAATTAACTAATATGAAAAGCTTGTTAGTTTTACAAGTGTAGTTTCTCTTATCAATATGATTGTGATTATTGTAATATTTGTCATCATTATAGAATATATAGGTAATTGGACATCTTTATGGGATCGATTGATATAATGCTGACAGACACTTGATGTCTGGGATTTGTTTTGTGGACAGGAGCTCGTCCTTTGAAGGTAATGGGTAGTGGGCGACCATAAGACCAATAGCATATATGTATAAGGTACAGGTGAGTGTGACGGTTCCCTGAGTGAACCAGGGATTATGCATTTACTTGCTATATTGGTTCCTTGAGTGAACCGAGCTTAAGTGATGACTTTTTATTTTGGTTCCTTGAATGAACTGAGTTTATGTGTTTACTTGCTATATTGGATTTCTTGATGTAAATTGGGATTCATGATTATTGCCATCATTATTGCTGGAATAGATCCTTGAGTGGTCCTGGTTCAATTTCAAGGTTGGCATAATGCTATATTGCCTATTTACTTGTGTAATTAAGATATGGTTGACCTAGTTGATTGAATCATAGTTGTTGACTTGGATTGTTTATGGTAGTCATGGTCTTGAGATGACTTGTATTAACTGAATCGTATGATATTGTATGTTGCGATCCGTTTTTGAAACTAGTCAAAAAGGTTCCATAACTTTGTGACGAAAAAAGAGAAGTCTATTCATTTTATTTTGAAAAAATAATTTAGAAAATTCACAAAGTGGGTTCCCGACGGATTAAAATTATTAGGTTAATTTTGAAAAAAAATTTAAGTTATCAAAATCTTGAACTATTTGATAATAACTCATTTAATAAACTAAACATCAAAGTTTAAAAATAATTCTAACTTTAACAAATTTATCCGGATTAAGACTTTGAATTAAATAATTAACTCAATTTCTTAATCATGGATTTAAGCTACTTAATAACTATGAAGGGATATGAAAAACTTTTCCCATATTCTACGAGCTTAAGTTTGCCTAATAGAGCGTATTAAAAATTAAGAATATTAAATAACCAACAAAAATGAATAATTTCAATATAATTTCCCCCCCGAGGATTCATCTAGATTAAATTAAATATACAAAAAAATAATTGAATTAATATACAAGGAAATAAAGGGAGAAAAGATGAGATTTGGGACCCTTTTTAGCCCATTTTTAGTTCTGGCCAGCTCTTTGAGCTTATTTTTTTATGCTTTTTCAGCCCATTTCAACTGTGTATATCAGTTGTATATCATAGCCCAATTTCTTCACGTTTTTCAGTATAATTGGTGTACACATGATTGAGAATCAGTCATATACGCCCCCTTTGATCCTCCAGATGAATATTAGCACTCCTTTCCTCGTATATCACCTGAATGTCATGTATATTTGTTGTATATCTTTGTATACAACCTTATATCTTCATGAGTTTAGTCCATTTCAGACTTGTAGGAGGCGTGGACTTGATAATGCTCGAATGCAAAGGTGATGAGAGTCCAAATGGACTCATTTAAGATAGTTCGTGCACATAAAAGATGATAAACATTAGTGCCTAATCAACTCAGGCTTGGCACATATTCAACTATTAATAGAAATGATTTGACAAAGATCCAAAACATGTATGATCACACTTAATCACCAAGAATAACAAATACTAAAAATAAACTAAGTTCCTAAAAAGAAAAAACTCCCAAAACTTCAAGAAAAACCATTTAGATTTATTAATTTCAAGAGGTGTCATAATTTATCCAAAATGGTAGCTCAATGTGCACAGATTCGATTATTTGAATTCGAACATCAAATACACGAGGAGAATAATATAGGAACACAAATCAATTGGCAACATTTGTACAATATAACTCTATCGATATCAACATACTTTTAGTTGAAAATGTGACAAAAACTTGAACAATTTACACGATTCCTAATTCAATATTCCATTTTCATTCTCACTTGGTCGTAAGATTCAACTATTCACAATGACAAAATAACAATATAATGCTAAAGAGAAAACTGAATGCTATCAACAATACATAAACGAAGCCATTTATCTTTGGACTTAACCTTTAAAAAATCAATTCAATCAATCCAAGATACTATAACAATTATAGCAACAAAATAAATTTTCCAGAGAAACGAGCAATCATGATGCTAATTCCATCATTAACTATCATAAAATATTATTTTGAGTAAAAAAAAAAAGAAAAAACCCAAGACTATAAGTAGAAAAATCACATTATTCAAAAAGAAGGTTTAAATCTAACATATGACATCAAAATGGATTTCAACAAAAAATACCACCAAAACTCATGAAGTCAAGAACATCAACACGTAAATTATATATCCTTTGAAGCGTTTATAGCACACAATCCCATCATAACTATAACTATGAATAACATGAAGAATAAAAGACGATGAAGAAGAAAAGATGACAAACTAAAAAGAAATATATTTTTACCTTTTTCGGGGTAGCTCACCGGGACTACGAGCTTATCGGATTCTCTTTGCACCATCAGAAAACTACAAATAAAAATCCTTCGCCGAAAATTAAGCCAAACGGTCTTACAAGAATTTGGCATTAAAATTTTGATTTAGCGAAATCCCTTTCAATTAGGGGTTCTCTACTAAATTAATCTCTTTTTTTCTCCATCCCTTTGAAGAGTGAATAGGAGAGGTTTATATAGAACCCCAAAATTCTAAATTCATGATGAATTAGCGATGTGGAATAGAAAAACTCAAGAGTGATATTGAGAATTTCAAATTGAGGATAAGGTTTCTTGGATGATAAGGTTGAGATAAAATTGTACAATCTAGTACAAATTTGAATTTCAAAAATGAAAAGGGGATAAGGTTGAGATGGAATTGTACAATCTAGTACAAATTTGAATTTGAAAATGGATAAAGGATAAGTTTGGGTTGGGAATTGAGATTAGGATTTAATAAATGGTCCTACATCATAATTTTAGTCAATTTTATTTAAATTAAAATCATATTGAAAATCAATTAGCCAATGACATTGCAATTATGACCAAATTGATTTCAATTATGACCAAATTCAATAAATTGACTAAAATTTAGATAAGATCAGATACGAATTATTAGCTGATTTAACCCCGATCTTCTTGATTAGATAAAATCAAATAAATATTTCTTCAAATAACTTATTTTTTAGAACAAATTATATTTAAATCAAGATTTTACCCATTTGAATTAATTTTCAAGATAAATCTCAATAATAGTCCAATTTTGATAAAAATATTCATTTAAGTAGAAAAATTTATACAATCTCGCATATGTAAATATGAAAATATATAATCGTCTCTTAAATGACAAAAATAACCCAAAATAAATATTTCAGAGCATATTTATCTGGATGAAATAAATATTTTAATTTTATTAAGAATCAAAGAAACTCAGGATTAAATTTAATCGTGGAGCGTAAAAATTAGGTGTCAACAACTACCCCCTCCCTTTGGGTAGGGTGGATGCATGTAACTCTGGACAAATGGAGTTTGACATTCCTAATTTTTATCCGGCCACAAATTCATTTCTAAAAAAGACAGGTTTTCTCATGAGTTTCATGGAGTTATAGACGGACTTCGGTATCAGGTTTTCTACATATCTTAGGTTATATGAGAATTCAGGCCACTTGCAGTTCATGACGCTTTATTTTTAAGGAATTCACAAGCAATTCCTATTTTTTGAACTTTTGTAAAACTGAAAAGTTGGGAATAAGTGGATTGGGGGAGGTTGGAATGCAGTTGAGTTTTAAACATAGATTCCAACCTACATATCTCAAAGACTTATAAAATCAAACTGCTTGTAGTTTGACTCAATCGGTAAAAAAGATAGTCTTTTATTTTAGACGATCTTTGGCTTAGGATGAGTGACAATTCAATTGAGTTAAGGAAACGAGGCTTGGAACCTCTTGACCATGAATGTGGGATCCTTCACATCCATAGAAAAGAATTTACCTAGAGATAATTTTCGAAACTCTGAGTGTGTTACCATAAGAATTTGAAGGAAAGAAAAGGTTACTTCCGGTATGAGTTTACAAATATCCTGAAAGTGAAACTGAAACTAGAATATCCCAAAATACCCCCACATTCCTTATAAAAGAGGTGTGGTTTGATGGTGGTGTAAATCGTCCTTCACCTCGCTTCTAAAGAGTTTGATATTCTACTTCGGACTATGCCCCAATTCGCTGGTAAGAAAAAGTTCCATGTTGTGTTGCATCCTTTTTGGAGTCATCCACACTTGTGGTTTTGATTTGAGAATTTCATCCTTTTGGGTTCTCTCAACAACAACTCAAACAAATGATTAGTTGTAAATATAGAACTTCACAAATGTAAATTGGCGCAAACCTGCTTGAAAATGCTATGTTGAGATAGTTGATAAACCAATTTGTATAACCTGTTCTAAAAATAGTATGCCACTTTGAACGGGGTGAAAACCCAACATGTACTAGTAAAAAATGAATGACTTATCTTGAATGTAACATGCCACTTTGAATGGAGTGACGGTCCAATGTGCCTTGTTGAAAGGAGGATGGCCTATTTTAAATGTAATATGCAATTTTAAATAGAGTGGCGGTCTAACATGTCTCATTGAAGGGCGGACGACCCATTTTGAATATAACATGCCACTTTGAAGGGAGTGACGGTCCAGCGTGTCTATTAATCACCTGTACTAAACTTATTAGTCACAAATACAATATAAGGGAAATTGTGCATACCTTGTTTTAGTATGCCTTACGGAAGGAGGCCACAATCCATAACATATCATGTTGAAGGAGGTGACAGTCCAGAATATAATAATATGTTTTTCTGAAGGAGGTGACGGTCCATAACATAGTAAAATATCACTCTGAAGGAGATGATGGTCCATAACATAATAACATGCCACTTTGAAGGAGGTGACGGTCCATAACGTAATAACAGATCATGCTGACGGAGGTGATGGTCCATACTATAATAACATATCACTTTAAAGGAGGTGACGGTCCAAAATATAATAATACGTCACTCTGGAGGAAGTGATAGTCAAAAACATAATAATATGTCACTCTAGAGGAGGTGACAGTTCATGTCATAATAATATGACACACTGAAAAATGTGACAATTCATAACATAATAACATGACACGCTAAAGAAGGTGACAATCCATAACATAATAACATGTCATGATGAAGGAGTTGACAATCCATAACATAATAAGGTGTCACTCTAAATGAGGTGGCGATTCACAACATAATAACATGTCCCGTTGAAGGAGGTGAAAAGCCATAACATAATAAGATATCACTCTGAATGAGGTGATGATTCATAACATGATAATATTTCACGCTGAAAGAAGTGACAATTCATTACATAATAATATGCCTCAAATAAAGTGATGGCCCAATGAATCCTCTTAAAGGATGGAAAACCCAAATATAACAATATGTGTCCTTTTGAAAGGGTGGATAACCCAAATATAATAAAATGTGTCACCTCGAGCAAGTGACGATTTGATATGTCCTCTAGGAAAGGGTGGATGACCCAAATATAATAAGATGTGTCACTTCCAATGGGCTGACAATACAATAAGTTTCTTGAAGGGCAGAAGACCCTAATATATAAGAAAAATATAAGTTGATTTGTTGAGCTTCATCCTTTGAATAAGGAATCCTTAAAAGGACTTGTGCATGTCCTGAGCTTCTACATTGAATCCTCAAATTTGAGAGGATACTTGGCATTATTTCTTATAGGTTATCTTGCATAACGCCACCTGCATAACTCAATAACATTCATTAATAAAATAACCATTTGTTATAACTAAGCCAAGAGTGTAACAGAAGATAGAGTTTAAAGATAAAGTCGTTTGACTCATGATGATTTAGAGATAGTATTTTGAATAATATCTCCATATCTCAATCGTTATGCCCGATCATTTTCCTACAAAATTAGAGAAAGTGTTAGAGATCATAACAAAGTAATAGAAACATAAATCAAGAGGAAAGGGAAGAAGAGAAGTTGTCTGGATTATTATGGATGGTGGATATGGTAATGCTCTTTGTCATGCTTAACGTTGTCAATAGTGTGGCTTCATCGTTCCTGCATCCAAAGAAAAATTCTTAGTTTTGAGAGACCGAATGCATTGGTATTGCTTTATTCTCTCGATGCTCCTTGTTGATCATTGATTTGCAAGCTTTCTGATCTTGAAATGCAGTTTTGTGGAATTTTTTAGGATCTTCCACAAAAATTATGCCTAGTTTATTACATAGAAACTCTCAAACTTTCTTGTAATGTATGACATCATTTAGTATGGATTATTCTTCAGTCTAGGATGAAAAATACTTGAGTTCTTTTTTGCATAGCGTAGCTTGAAAGTTGAGAACTTCTCAAAAATTATGCCCTAATTCTAGCTTTAGCAACGTCTGATGCTCAACTTTGTAGCCAATGTCAAGTTTTGTGTGAAATTTTTAAAACCTTCACCAAAGTTTCTGCCCCAGTACACATTTCAATGTCATCTCCATGTAATTTGAAGAAAGATCCTTTTGAAAAAAATTTGAGATCCTCTAAAAAATTTGCCCAGTTTCTATGAAAATCTTATGGGGAATGTGATCGAACCAGTGGGGTGTCCACATATTTTATTGAGGTAGAAATCATATCAAATGTAGTTCCACCATAAGATGAAAAAATAAATTTTCTAAAGAGGTGACTGAAGTCGACATAGGCCACCTACGTATTCCATTATTGAAAATTCAGGTCAAACGTAGTTCGTATAACTAAAAAATATGATTGCAAGAAAATCAAATCATAAAGTGCGATTACTAGAAAATAAAGTGATGAAGTGTGATTACGAGAAAATAACGACAAGAAAAGAAAATAATAACTTCAAAAATATAGTAAAAAACGTTCCATAACTTCGTGGCGAAAAAAGAGATGTCTATCTGATTATTTTGAAACAATAATTTAGAGTCGCCACTTAATTTTAGAAAAATTAAGAAACCATTTAAAAGGGTACTTTTTAAAAAAAAACTTTTAAAAATAATCAGAGACTAGGTGAGGATTCAAGTAAATTCGAAAGAAGGTGTTAGGCACTTTTAAAAATTCACAAAGTGTGGTTCCCAATGGATTAAACTTATTTGGCTAATTGTGAAAAAAAAAATTAAGTTATCAAAATCTTGAACTTATTTGATAATAACACATTCAATAAACTAACCATCAAAGTTTCAAAATAATTCTAACTTTAACAATTTATTCGGATTAAGTCTTTGAATTAAATAATTAACTTAATTTCTTAAACATGGATTTAAGCTACTTAATAACTCTGAAGGGATATGAAAAAAGCCCCAAGTTATTCTATGAGCTTAATTTTGCCTAATAGAGTGAATAAAAATTTAAGAATATTAACTAACAAACATAAATGAATAATTTAAATATAATTTTCTCCTCGAGGATTCATCTAGATTAAATTAAATATACAAACAAATACTAGCCCCTTTTTAGCCCATTTTCAATTCTGGCCAACTCTTTGGGCCTATTTTTTAAGGATTTTTCAGCCCCTTTCAGTTGTGTATATCAGTTGTAAATCACAGCTCAATGTCTTTATGTTTTTCTATATAATTGGTATATACATGACTGAAAATTAGTCATATATACTCCCTTTGATCCTCCAGTTGAATATTAGCACTCCTTTCCTTGAATATCACTTGTATGTCATGTATATTTGTTGTATATCATTGAATACAACCTTATTTCTTCATGAGTTTAGTCCATTTTAGACTTGTAGGAGGCTTGGACTTGATAATGCTCGAATGCAAAGGTGATGAGAGTCCAAATGGACTCATTTGAGATAGTTCATGTACACAAAAGATGATAAACATTAGTGCCTAATCAACACAGGCTTGGCACATATTCAATTATTAATAGAAATGATTTGACAAAGATCCAAAATATGTATGATCATACTTAATCACCAATAATAACAACTACTAAAAATAAATAAGTACCTAAAAAGAATAAACTCCCAAAACTTCAAGAAAAATAGGAAGGACCATTTAGATTTATTAATTTCAAGAGGTGTCATAATTAATCCAAAATGGTAGCTCAACGTGCATAGATTCTATTATTTGAATTCGAATATCAAATACACGAGAAGAATAATACAGGAACACAAATCAATTAGCAACAATTGTACAATATAGCTCCATTGACATCGACATGCTTTTAGTTGAAAATGTGATAAAAACTTGGACAATTAGCATGATTCTTAATTTAATATTCCATTTTCATTCTTACTTCGACATAATATTCAACTATTCATAACGACAAAATAACAGTCTAAAGCTAAAGAAAAAACAGAATGCTATCAATAATACAGAAACAAAACCATTCATTTTTGGACTTAACATTTAAAACATCAATTCAACCAATCATGATAATCAATCCAAGATACTACAACAATTATAGCAACAAAACAAATGTTTTAGAGAAACGAGCAAGTATGATGATAATTCCATAATTAACTATCATAAAATATTATTTTGAGTAAAAGGAAAAAACAAAAGCAAAATTCCAAGACTATAGTAGAAAAATCATATTATTCAAAGAGAAGGTTTAAAGCTAACATATGACATCAAAATGGATTTCAACGAAAACAATCACCAAAACTCATGAAGTTAAGAACATCAACACGTAAATTCTTTGGCCTTTGAAGCCTCACAGCACACAATCCCACGATAACTATAACTATGAATAACATAAAGAATAACAGATTGTGAAGAAGAAAAGATGGCAAACTATAAAAAAAAAGGTATTTTAACCTTTTTTGGGGCAGCTCACCGAGACTACAAGCTTATCGAATTCTCTTCGCACCATCGAAAAACTACAGACAATAATCCTTCACCTAAAATCCTAAGCTAAATGGTATTACAAGGATTTGGCAATGAAATTTTAATTTATCAAAACCTCTTTCAGTTGGGGGTTCTCTACTAAATTAATGAAACACCTTGGGTTTTGAACCTTAGAAAATTTCCTTGGTTTTTGGCTTCTAGACATCATACGACTAGGAGTACATCTCATTTGATAGGGTACAACTCGTATGGTGGTGGCCGTATGTTTTCTAGTGATGGTGGTGCTTGGTTGAGTTTCAAGAATGGGTACGACTTGAGTGGGTACGAGTCGTATGGTAGGTGATGGGTCGAGTGGTTGAGATCTTCTTTACTTAATCTGAAACTTAGTAACTTAACTTGGATCTGAGTATGAGTGGCTCACCATGGGTTGTGAGATAGGGTATGAGTGGTATAGTCCAACTCGTATGATGGACAGTGTCAACTTTTCTTGATTCTATTATGGGTACGATTTATGGGTACCAATCGTATGATTGGGTACGAGTGAGAATTTAGAGTTGTATGTTAGTCAGTGTGGGGGTTGAGGTTCTACTTAGGATATAAGTGGTGGGTACCAATCTTACCGTAGGGTACGGGTCGTGTGAGGTGGTCGTACCCTCCTGCGGGAATTTTATGCAGTCTAAGTTATAGGTAATCTAGAAATTTCCCCTTATAACCCTATGAGACCCCACGTATGATTAGGTACGAGTAGGAATTTGGAGTCGTATGTTGGTCAGTATGGGGTTTGAGGTTCTACTTAGGATATAAGTGATGGGTACCAATCGTACCCTAGGGTACGGGTCGTGTGAGGTGGTCGTACCCTCCTGCAGGAATTTTATGCAGTTTAAGTTAGGGGTAATCTAGAAATTTCCCCTTATAACCCTATGGGATCCCACGACTTATAACTCTTTTGGGACATCAATTATCCTATTATTCTAACCTTAAACACTTATAAACTCTCTTAAAACTCTCTCAAATTCTCTCAAGTCTCGTAGGTTAAACAAAGGCTAAGGTTTCATCAATAGGTGATCAATTGAGGCTCATAGGGTTAATTTATTCTCATCTTCTTCTCAATCTAAGGAAAGATAATTCTCCCTCATTGTTAGTTCAACTAGAGGCATGTTTTTTCATGGCATAACTGTTTAGTGGTTTTGGATTTTCAAATATATATTGGGGGTCTTGGTTATAATTGTTGGTTATGGTTTTTCTATATCTTTTACTTGTGGTTTTCATATTATAATTATGGTTTGAAAATTGGTTGCATGGGAATAGTTAATTGGTACTTGGTTTTGGCTTTTGAAACACTATGCCACCAACATGTTTGATAAAATGCTTATGAGAATACTTTTGGTTAAATTAGTGGACTTTCATTGAACTATTGTATGGTATAACTTTGTAATGGAACCCTAAATAGTATAAATGGTTTAAATGGTTTAAAATGGTTAATTGGTTAGGTCTTGGTGATCATGGTTATTCTGTAATTGAATATCCTTGTGGGTTACAAGGGAATCCCCCAAGCAACATGATAATGAACATCTTGTGGGGTATATGGGAATCCCCTAAGTAACCAAAGAATGTAATCTATGGGTACATGGGAATCCCTTATTCTTTACAAGTTGGCAAAGGACATTGCTTGCAAGCTATAGTCGGTATGACGATACCACTACTTATAGCCTTGGTAAATAATAAATGGAATGGTGGTTTGGTTATATGGTAATAGTTTTAATTAGGCAATAATGGCGAGGTGTACTAGCTAATCACGGAAGGTGTAAGTCCAATGGATGGATACTGGAAACTCATATTTTCCGACATAATGATTGGTTAAGAAGACCATATACGATACTTATGGGGTACATGGGAATCCCTTAAGTACATATGTATCATAGAGATCAAAGGGTACTTGGGAATCCCCTACTCTTATGGTATCTCTGATTCGTGCGGCTACACGCATCGGGGCCCATTCAGGGGTTACACTGGACCCATATAGCCCGTGGGTAGTTCTAGGATGGTTAAGCTACACATACCCAAGTTAATGGTTTTAAATGCATGCAAAACCCGATTCCCTTTCCCGGCATAGTTATATATGTATATATGTATGGTTGTGTATGTATATGGTTGGTTTACTTGGTTTTAAAGGTTGGCATCATTTTATCCTTATCCTGAGTACTTGCTAGTATTTACCTGCTAACCCATCTTCGGGCGGCTGTATCCCCACGCGATGTAGGAATCAGGCATTCTACTCCTCTTGCTTAGTGACCAGATTCATAATCAGCTATTGGATTGAAGTGGTGATCTTTCATATTCTAGAAGGCTCTATTTCATTCATGAATGCATTTACATACTTTGGTTACTTTATGGATATTGGTTTTGGCTATAGTTGGGGGCATATCCCAACTGGATATTGTTTTTATTTTAGATAGAGGATTTGTGGAACTACTATGGGTTGGTATGGGTGGTATCGGTAGTGGTGTCAGCCTTAGTATTGGCATTGGTGTTGGGGATGATACCGGTAAACTAAATTTGATTTATGATTATTCCATTTTATTTTGGATATATAGATAATTATATTTGGAATTTATTTGGTATGGGATGTATGGATAGATTTATGGAATAGTTATTAGTTAGGTTCTGATAATTAGACTCATTTGGGTCGGTCACCGTCATAGACCTATCCCAGAGTCTGTATTTGAATAGATATGCTATCTTATTATATGCTCAAAATTTAGCCGACTCAGGACATGTGGCTGGAGGTTGGGTTAGGTAATGGGGTGGGTCTTCAGTCTTGGTTAGACTTGGGATTCCTATTATGATAAGGCCCCAGTTCAGGTTGTGTTAAGTTGGTATCAGAGCTTTAGGTTCATGGTTAATTGGGAATTCACAAAGTCATGTTCAGTAGAGTCCCTTTTAGGGGTGTGTAAAATGCCACACTCATAAGAAAGAGGCTACAAGGCATTTAGGAACTATTTCTCTTTCTTGTGTTTTGATTTTCAAGATATAAAGTCTAAGGTCTTGGATTCTTCAGATTTTTGTTTGCTCATTTTTTAGATCATACCTCCTCAATGATCTGAAGCTCATGAAAACTCTTTCTTCCCAATTGGGGACAATATTGATGGGACACGTTCTTCTCAAGGGATCAACACTCGGTCTAGCGGCCTAATCCCTGGTAATCATGGAGTCCCACCGGTTCCTTCTAGTCCTCCTCAGGTTAATGTGATGAATGTGAAGTTTCGTCAATCAATTCATATAATTACTCAGTTGGTATCTTCTCAGGCTGAGCGTGGTGCATCTAGTATTTCATCTTTTGAGTCCACAAGGGTTTGCCAGTTCTAAGGTTGATTTCTCTAAATTTTATTGGAATTAAGGTAGAGGGAGATCCTCAGGGTTTTCTGGATGAGATAGAAAAGATCTTCAGGGTGATGCAGGCCACGAATGTGGAGGGGTGAATTTTGCGGCATACCAGCTAAAGGATGTGGCGTACTAATGGTATGAGGAATGAGATAGGGTAAGGGGTGATGATTTGATAAGTCATCTTTGTGGGAGGATTTCTCTGATGCATTTCTGGACTGCTTCTTTCCTCAGAAGTTGAGGGAAGAGAAGGCAGAGGAATTTGTTAATCTAAAGTGGAGAAAGATGTTGGTCAAGGAGTATGCCTTGAATTTTCACCATTTTCCTAGGTATGCTTCGAAATTAGTGTCGAATATAAAGGCCAAGATGAGAAAGTTTCCTTCAGGACTGTCTCGGGATTTGATCCTTGAATGCAAAACTACATTGCTAATCAAGGACATGGATATCTTTAGGTTGGTCATTCATATGCAACAGGTGGAGGAGGAAAAGAAAAAGTAGGTTGAAATAGGGGAAAGGCAGGGTATTAAGTTTAGGTTCTCTGAGCAGGGTGGTCAATAACAAAGTGGTAAGAATAGTGGTAAATGGCCAAAGAAGAAATAGAAGAGTTATAGTTCCTTCTCCACATCTAGTGCTCCTTACCTGAAACCTTCAGGTGACAGGCGTCAGTAGGGTGGCGATAACTTCAGGACACAAGGCACCCAATCTCAGGCGAGTGGGGCACAGTCATCTTCTTTGTGTCCTTCTTGCAGGTTTTGTAGTTAGTTATATCGAGGATTCTGTGATGAGAGGAAGGACAGATATTTTAAATATGGTCAGCTAGGCCATATGCTTAGAAATTTTCCAATTGGTAATGTCACTTTGGGAATGAATAAGGCTTTGGTTGCCTCTTCATCAGCTCTTACACCAAAGAGTGCTGCTTCTGCTTCTATTACTGCTTCTGGTACTGGCGCAGGCCAGAATCGGTTATATGCTCTTGCGTCTTGATAGGAGTTTGAGGCATTGCATGATGTCGTGGCTTTTACATTACAACTCTTTTCTCATAACGTGTATTATTTACTTGACATAGGGTCCACTCTCTCTTATGTGACCCTATTTGTCGCTGTGTATTTTGGTTTTAATTTTGAGGTTATTTTGGATCCTTTTTTTGTTTCTACCCCTGTAGGAGACTTTGTGATTGCAAAAAGATTCTATAGGATGTGTGTGGTATCTGTTGGTAGTAAGGAGACTTTGGTGGATTTTTATGAATTAGATATGATGGATTTTGATGTCATCTTGGGTGTGGACTGGTTACACTCGTGCTACGTGTCTAAAGATTGTCAGACCCATAAGGTTATCTTTATGTTCCCTGATGAACCTGTTATTGAATGGGAGGGTGGTTCCCTAGACCCTAGGGGGAGGTTTATATCATATCTTAGGGCTCGGAGATTAATCACCAAAGGGTGTCTTTATCATCTAGTTCGGGTTAAAGATTCTAACTCGAAAGGTCCTTCTTTACATTTGGTTCCGGTGGTGAATGAGTTTTCTAAGGTCTTTTCAGATGAACTTCCCGGTGTTCTTCCAGATAAAGAGATTGATTTGGTTTCGTACACTTGTCCAATATTTATTCCTCCTTGTAGAATGGCTCCAGCTGAGTTGAGAGAACTTAAGGAGCAACTTAAGGATCTCTTGGATAAGGGTTTCATCCATCCTAGAGTATCCCCGTGGGGTGCACCGATATTATTCATGCATAAGAAGGATGGTTTCCTTCGGATGTGCATTGACTATTGGTAGTTGAATAAGGTGACGGTTAAGAACAAATATCCTCTTCCAAGGATAGATAACTTGTTTGATCAGTTGCAAAGTGCCAAATTCTTTTCTAAAATAGATCTTCGGTCTGGGTATCATCAGCTTAAGATTAGGGAGATGGATATCCCTAAGATAGATTTCCATACTCGGTATGGGCTCTTTGAGTTCTTGGTGATGCCATTTGGGTTGACCAATGCACCGACGACATTCATGGATTTAATGAATAGTTTCTTTCATAAGTTTCAGGATCTTTTTGTAATTGTGTTCATAGATGACATCTTGGTGTATTCTAAGAGAGGTGGATCATGCCAATCACCTCCGAGTTGTGTTGCAGACCTTAAAGGAACAGCAGTTGTATTCCAAGTTCTTGAAATATAAATTCTGGTTGAATGTTGTAACTTTTTGGGTCATATTATTTCTAGTGAAGGGATCATAGTGGATCCATAAAAGGTTGTAGTGGTTAAAAGGTAGCCTAGACCCATGAATCCAATTAATATTAGGAGCTTCTTGGGTTTAACTGGGTATTACAGGAGGTTCGTGGAATGTTTCTCAACCATAACAACCCCGTTGACTAAGTTAACTCAGAAAAAAGATAAAGTTCTCTTGGTTGGATGATTATGAGGGTAGTTTTGAGAAGCTGAATGATAAGCTAACTTCAACTTCAATTTTAACTTTGCCTGAAGGCAATGAGGGGTTTGTGGTTTATGGTGATGCATCTTGGGTGGGACTTGGTTGTGTTTTAATGAAGAATGGTAAGGTGATAGCCTATGCTTCTTGGTAGTTGATAGTGCATAAGAGGAATTATCCTACTCATGATTTGGAGCTTTTAGTTGTGGTGTTTGTGTTGAAAATCTAGCGGCATTATTTGTATGGGGTGCACTTGTACATCTTTTATGATCACAAGAGTCTGCATTATGTGTTCACTCAGAAAGAGCTTAATCTCAGGTAGAGAAGATGGCTTGATCTTCTCAAGGACTATGATATGAGTCTTTGCTACCACCAAGGTAATGTTAACGTGGTTGCGGATACTCTTAACAGGTTATCCATGGGGAGTTTAGCTCATGTGGATAAGGAGAAGTGGGAATTGGTGAAGGATATTCACTTCTTAGCTAATCTTAGAGCTCATCTTTTGGACTTTGAGGATGGTGGTGTGTTGGTACAGAAAGTGGTTCGGTCGTCTCCCGGTGTAGATATCAAGGAGAAACAAATGCTAGATCTTGTTTTGATAAAGATTAAGAGTGATAAAGGTGGTAAAAAGGTGATGGTATTTGAGATTAGTGGTGATGGTACCTTAAGGTACCAAGGGAGGTTATGTGTTCCTATCGTCGATGATTTGCGTGAAAGGGTATAGGCTGAGGCGCATGAATCACACTATGTTGTTTATCCCGGTTTGACAAAAATATATCATGGTCTTAAGGAGATGTATTGATGGAATGGTATGAATAGAGATGTGGTCAATTTTGTGGCCAAGTGCATGGTGTGTCAATAAGTGAAAGTTGAGCACATGAGGCCCAAAGAGTTGTATCAAGAAATTGATTTGCCCAAATGGAAATAGGAGGTGATCAATATGGATTTTGGTACCGGTCTTTCTGGGTCTCAAAATCAATTTGATTTGGTTTGGGTCATCGTGGATAGGATGACAAAGTTGGCTCACTTTTTTCCAGTAAGGACTAAATTTTTTGCTGAGGATTATGCAAAGTTGTATCTACATGAGATTGTGAAGCTGCATGGGGTACCTGTTTCGATTATCTCTGATAGTAGTATGTAGTTTTTATCTCACTTTTGGTGGTTGTTTCAGAAAGGGTTGGGGACTAAGGTTAATCTAAGTACTGTTTTTCACCCGTAGACGAATGGGCAACCAGATAGGACTATTCATACATTAGAGGATATGCTTCATGCGTGTGTGATTGATTATAGTGGTAATTGAGTTGAGCATCTACCTCTGGTAGAGTTTGCTTACAATAATAACTACCATTCTAGCATTGGAATAACCCTTTTTGAGGTATTGTATGGTAGGAGGTGTAGATCTCCTATTGGGTGGTTTGAGCTTGGTGAGATGGATTTGTTCGGCCCAAATTTGGTTTAACAAGCTATAGAAAAGGTAAAGGCGATTCGGGATAGGCTTAAGACTGCCCAAAGTCGCCAAAAGTCCTATGCAGATGTAAGGCATAGAGACTTGGAGTTTGAGGTTGGGGATAAGGTATTCCTAAAGGTGTCTCTCATGAAGGGAGTAATGCGGTTTGGGAAAAAGGGGAAGCTCAGTCCCCAGTATATTGGTCCTTGTGTGGTTTTGAGAAGGGTTAGGAATGTTGCGTATGAGTTGGAGTTTCCTTCTAGTATGATCTCTATTCATACAGCATTTCATGTCTCCATGTTGAGAAAGTGTATAAGTGATCCTTCATCGGTTGTTCCTTTGGAAGTATTGGGTTTCTCGAATTCTCAATCTTATGAAGAGTTCTCAGTTGAGATCTTGGATTGGCAGGTTTGTAAGTTGTGGATCAAGGATGTGTCCTCGATTAAGGTTCTATGGAAGAACTATAAGGTGGAGGAGGCTACATGGGAAACGAAAGAGGACATGAAGTCCAAGTATCCGCATTTTGTTTTCTGCTTCGGATATTCGTGCGGAAGGTATGTGTTCTTGGTCACATCTTTATTTTCAAACTTTTTTAAAGAAAAGTTTAACTTCCTTGCATCTTTGATTTATGTCAGTTAAAGGTAAGAGTAAAGGTATTTAAGGGGTTTAAATCGTGCATGTACTGCCTTGTTCGCTATTCGGGGATGAATGATCCTAGTGGGGGAGACTGAAACACCCTGGGTTTTGACCCTTAAAAAATTTCCTTGGTTTTTTGCTTCTAGACATCATACAACTAGGGGTACATCTCGTACGATGGGGTATGACCTGTATGGTGGTTTTCGTATGTTTTCCAATGATAGTGGTATTGGGCGGTTGAGTTTATGGAATGGGTACGACTTAGGTGGGTTCGAGTCATATGAGAGATGACAGGTTGAGTGGTTGGGTTGTCCTGAACTTAATCTGAAACTTAGTAACTTAACTTAGATCTGAGTACAAGTGGCTCACAATGGGTCGTGAGATGGGGTACGAGTGGTATAGTCCAATCTGTATGATGGACAGTGTCAACTTTTGTTGATTCTATTATGGGTACAGGTTATGGGTACCAATCGTATGATTGGGTATGAGTAGGACTTTAGAGTCATGTGTTGGTTAGTATGGGGGTTGAGGTTCTACCTGGGATACGAATAGTGGGTACCACTCGTACCCTAGGGTACGGGTCGTGTATGGTGGTCGTACCCTCATGTGGGAATTTTATGCAGCTTAAAATAGGGGTAATCTAGATATTTCCCCTTATAACCCCTTGGGACCCAATGACATATAACTCTTTTGGGACATTAATTACCCTATTATTCTAACCTAAAACACTTAGAAACTCTCTTAAGACTCTCAAATTCTCTCATGGCTCTTTGGTTAAACAATGGCTAGGGTTTCATCAATAGGTGATCAATTGAAGCTCATAGGGGTGATTTTTTCTCATCTTCATCTTAATCTAAGGAAAGATACTTCTCCCTCATTGTTAGTTCAACTAAAGGTATGTTTTAATGAATTATTTTCATGGCATAATATGATAACATGTATTCCCCATTCATGTATAAGTAGATGCCTTACAAATTTTTGATAAAATGTCTCTATCGATGAATTATGAACAAGTGGGCAATGTTATGTTATTTAAGATTATGCTATGCTTTACTTTTCATACTATTGAGTCGTGGGGGTATTTAATACCCAACAATTTAGTTGTTTACCTAGAGCCAGTGTCAGTTACAGAATAGTCTCAGTCATGTCATGATCAGTACTACTCTCAGTCAGTTACAAACTCAGTAGAACTCAATCAGTTATGGCACTCAGGGAAATTCAGTAAACTTAGTATCAGTCCAGTTCAGTTTAGTTTCTTTCAGTTGGGAGTAGGATTCAGCACCGAGTGAACCCACGAATGGGGGCTCACCTACCAATAGAGGGTGTGATCTCGAGAATCAATCCTTGCATTCCAGAACTACGTAGCCTGCATAGGTTGAGACATCAAACCTGCCAGTCGAGGGTCGATGAGGTGTTTTAACCTGCCAGTTGAGGGTTCCACCGTTCTAATTAGAGTACCTGCCAGATGAGGGTATCTCTTCAGTTGTCCTTACCCATTGTCGGTATTGACACCCTTCCAATTGGGGTTACAAATTGGACCCCAACTCAGTTATCTTATCTTATTTGGGGAATGTCTGTTATATGATTACCTCCCACAATTTCAGTCTCAGTCTTCTGAATAGAACTCAGTTCAGTTCTACAGAATCGGGATTGTCTAATACAGTCAATTAGTATCAGTAACTCAGTTATCAGTAATCTCAAATTATCAGTTACTCAGTATCAAAACTCCGTACTTAGCTTCAGAAAAGCTTAGTTATAGTATATATATAAATAGTATTGCATATTCAGTACTTACAGTAGTTATAGATTTTCCATTTACTCTCATGTTCAGTTACTCTTTATCATTCAGTCACTTATAGTTCATGCATATGAACCCTTGAATTTAGTCTTACCTCATCTAGCATACCAGTACATTCCACGTACTGACGCATACTCTTTCGTTGCGCTATGATGTCTCATATCATAGGTTTGAATACTCGGGTTCTTGACCGCACATAGACAAATTCAGATTTAGCTAGCATATCAGATTTAGCAGTGAGTCCTCATCATTCGAGGATATCCTTTTATTTCATTATTTTGGTAGACTCGATATTTTAGTAGATGGAGTTAGTTGGGGGGGATTGTCCCATTAACTCCACTTTCAGACAGTTTCAGTTAGAGGCTTTTCAAACTAGTTTTCAGACAGTATTCACTTTCATAGATTGTTATTTCAGTTGATACACTTTATCAGTATTTACAGATTTTGAACAATATGGAATTTCAGCCTATTTTCTATATTTATTACAGTATATTATTTAGTGCTCACAGCAGATATCAATCATGGGTTAGCTTATGGTTCTTTGGGGTCGTAAGCACCGTGTAGCATCCGGAGTACAAACTCGGGATGTTACAAACTTGGTATCAGAGCCTAAGGTTCAACAGAGTCCTAGAAAGTCTGAAAGTCACATTGTGTAGAGTCTTTTGCAGGGGTGTATAGCGCACCACATTTATAGACAGGAGGATATGAGATATTTTAGGAATAGTTTCCTTTCTTTCAATATTCATGTCATGCGAGTGAGCATGAGCTCAAGTTAAACTCTCATTCTAATCCGTTTCTTCCTTTTGTTTATATAACATGCCTCCCAAAAGACTAACAAAAGAAGAACTAAAAATCAGTCAGCACTCCAGCCCGTTTAGGCATATCCCCTGGCCGAACATGTTTCCTATGCAGAATTCAAAGTTGTATTCACTACTCTAGCCAATTTAGTAGCTTAAAATGAATGGACAGCTGCTGTTCTGGCCAACCCAGTGGCTAATACTGCTGCAGCTAGGATTTGGGAATTCACCCGAATGAATCCTCCCCTATTCTCAGGATCTAAGTCAGAAGATGATCCACAGGAGTTCCTCGATCAGGTTCAGAAAGTCATACATATCATGGTAGTGACTTCCAGTGAGAGTGCTGAGTTAGACATTTATCATCTACAGGATTTGACTCATATGTGGTTTAAGCAATGGAAGGTTGACAGGGGCACAGATGCAGAGCCCATAGAGTGGGAATAGTTTGTTACTACCTTCCTAGATAGATTCTTTCCCTTAGAGCTGAGAGAGGCTAAAGTGTTAGTGTTCATCAACCTCAGGCAAGGCAGTATGAGTGTGTAAGAGTATTCCCTCAAGTTTACTGAGTTATCCAGATATGCTCCCCATGTAGTGGGAAACAGTAGGTCTAGAATGAACAAGTTTGTATCTGAGGTGTCAGATAGTGTGGTTAAGGAGTGCAAAACAACGATGTTGATTAAAGAGATGGACATATCATGGCTCATGGTCCATGCTCAGCAGATAAAGGAGTCTAAGAATAATGAGATAGAGAGAAGCTTAATAAGAGAGCTAGAACATGTAGCTTCAATTTCAATCAACCTAAGTCAGAGGGCGGTAACTATTCCCAGTTTCATCCAAAGCCTTCAGTTCTAGCTCTGACCTCAGCCAGTGCTCCAGTCCCTAAGTTTAGAAATGGTAACAAAGATAGGGTGCCAGGCTCTAAGTCTCAGGGTAGTGTCAGCAGTGCTCAAACAAATCTTCTTTGTCAGACTTGTGGCAAGAACCATCAGGGTGTCTGCAGAGCTGGCAGTGATGTTGGTTTCGAATGTGGAAACTAGGCCACTAAGTCAGATTATCCTCAGTCAGGTTCCTAGGGTTAATATAATCGTCGCCCAGCTCAGTCTGGTCGCCCGAATCAGTAGGGTGCCACTTCCAGTGCTACCAGTGGACAACGCCCAAACAAGCTCTATGCACTTTAGTCCAGGCAAGATCAGGAAAATTCTCCTAATGTGGTCACTGGTACGTTGCAGATCTTCCATTTACATGTTTATGATTTATTAGATCCAAGAGCTTCTCTATCTTTTGTAACTTCTTACATAGCAGTCGACTTCAAAGTCAAACCAAAAATCTTAACAGAACCATTCTTAGTCTCTACCCCAGTAAGTCAGTTTATCATATCCCGATGGGTATACAGGAATTATCCAGTTATGATATCTCAGAAAGTCACTTCAGCAAACTTAATAAAATTAGTAATGACAGATTTTGATATCATTCTCGGCATGGATTTGCTCTATTCATGCTATGCCTCAGTTGACTGTAGAAACAGAATCATTTATTTTCAGTTTCCAAATAAACCAATCCTTGAATGGAAGGGTAGTACTACAGTTCTTATGGGTCAATTAATTTCATACCTTAGAGCGAGAAACATAATATCCAAGGGATGTGTCTATCATATTGTGTGAGTCAAGGACTTTAGTTTAGAAACTCCCATTCTTGAGTCAGTTCCAGTAGTAAATGAATTCTCAGATGTATTTCCCGAGGATCTTCTTAGAGTTCCTCCAAAAAACAAAATTGACTTCAGAATAGACCTTCCAGATACTCAGCCCATATCTATTCCTCCATACAGAATGGCACCAGCAAAACTCAAAGAGTTAAAAGAACAATTAAAGGATCTCCTAGATAAGGGATTCATCAGACCCAACAGCTCTCCTTAGGGCGCACCAGTCTTATTCGTGCGTAAGAAAGATAGTTCTCTCAGAATGTGTATAGACTACTGTCAGTTAAACAAAGTTATAGTCAAGAATAAGTACCCACTTCCCAGAATCAATTACTTATTTTACCAACATTAGGGTGCTAGTTAATTTTCTAAGATAGACCTCAGATCAGGCTATCATCATCTCAGAGTCAGAGAATGTGACATTCTGAAAACAACTTTCCGAACCTGATATGGTCACTTTGAGTTTCTAGTCATATCTTTTGGTCTTACAAATGCCCCAGCAGCCTTTATGGACTTAATGAATCATGTGTTCAAGCATTACCTAGACATATTCGTTATAGTCATCATCAATGACATTCTTTTCTATTCCCGTAGTGAGAATGATCATAAAGATTACCTCAGAATCGTACTTCAGACTCTCAAAACTCATCAGTTATTTGCCAAATTCAGAAAGTGCAAATTTTGGCTAAGGTCAGTAGCATTCCTTGGTCATATTATTTTCAGTGATGATATTTGAGTTGATCCTCAAAAGACCGAGGTGGTGAGAAACTGGCCTAGACCCACCACTCCATCAGATATCAGGAGTTTCTTAGGTTTAGATGGCTATTACTATTGGTTTATTAAAGGGTTTTCTTCTATTGCATATCCCATGTCCAGATTGACTCAGAAGAAAGTCAAGTTTAAGTGGTCAGATTCCTTCTATAAGAGTTTTCAGGATTTGAAGACTCGACTCACCTCAGCCTTAGTCTTGACTCTACCAGATGGTTTAGATGGGTTTATTGTGTACTGTGATGCATCCAGAGTAGGTTTGGGTTATTTCCTCATATAGAGAGGTAAGGTCATAGCCTACACCTCTAGACAGCATAAACCCCATAAGAAGAACCACCCTACCCATGATCTGGAGTTAGCAGCTATAGTGTTTTCCTTAAAGATTTGGAGGCATTACTTTTATGGGGTACATATTGATGTGTTCATAGATCACAAAAGCCTTCAGTATGTATTTTCTCATAAAGATCTGAATTTGCGTCAGAGAAGGTGGTTAGAGTTATTGAAAGACTATGACATGAGTGTTCTTTATCATCGGGGCAAGGACAATGTAGTGGTTGATGCTCTCAGTAGATTGTGTATGGGTAGTGTTGTTCATGTTGAGGATGGTAAGCAGAAGTTAGCTCAGAAAGTTCATCATATTGTCCGACTAGGTGTCAGCTTAGTCGATTCAGCAAAAGGTAGTGTGTAGGTTCAGAACAGTTCAGAATCATCTCTAGTTTGTGAGGTAAAGGAAAAATAGGAAAAATATTCCAGTCTGGTGAAGTTGAAAGAGTCAGTCAGAGATCAGAAAGTAGAGGTTTTCTCCTAAGGGGGAGATGGTGTGTTGTGTTTCCAGGGTCTCCTATGTGTGCCAGGAGTAAAAGACTTGAGGCAACGAATTCTTGCAGAAGCGCATGGTGCGCGTTACTCTATTCATCCAGGGGCCACTAAGATGTACCGCAACTTGCAGGAGATATATTTGTGGATTGGGATGAAGAGAGATATTGCATAGTTTGTAGCTAAGTTTTCTACATGTCAGCAAGTTAAGATTGATCCCCAGAAGCCTAGTGGGTCCGTACAGGAGTTAAGTACTTCCACATGGAAATGGGAAAAAGTGAACATGGAATTTGTGATGAGTTTGCCTCATACTCATTGTCAGCATGATTCTATATGGGTTATTGTAGATAGGATGACCAAATCAGCTCATTTCTTGCCATTTTATACCTCTTATTCAGCCAAGGACTATGCCAAACTCTATATCAGAGAGTTGGTAAAGTTACACAGAGTCCCAGTGTCTATCATCTCATATAGAGGTACCCAGTTTTCCTCTTATTTCTGGAAAGCATTCAAAAAGGGTCTTGGTACTCAAGTTCATCTCAGTACATCCTTCTACCCTCAGACAGATAGTCCAGCAGAAAGGACCATTCAGAATCAAGAAGTTATGTTGAGAGTATACGTTGTTTATTTTAAGGGTAATTGGGATGACCACTTGACTTTGATCGAGTTCGCATACAATAACAACTATCATTTCAAAATTCGGATGGCTCTATTTGAAGCTCTCTAAGGTAGGAGATGCAGATCTCCAATCGGTTGGTTCGAGGTAGATGGGACCATAGTAGTAGGGCCTAACTTAGTGATTGATACCTTATAGAAGGTTCAGTTGATAAGATAAAGGCTTAGGGAAGCCCAAAGCCTACAGAAATCATATGCAATGTGAGAAGGAAAGATCTTGAGTTTGAGATCGGTGATTTTGTGTTCTTGAAAATCTCTCCCATGAAGGGGGTGAAGAGGTTCGGCAAGATGGGAATGCTCAGTACCCAATATGTTGGTCCTCATAGAATTCTCAGTCGTTTAGGAAAGGCAGCTTATGAGCTCGAGTTTCCTTCAGATCTAGCTTCTGTACATCCAGTATTCCACATCTCCTTGCTAAAGAAATGCATTGGTGACCCAGTATTCATAGTTCCTTTAGAGGACATAAATATTCATAATGATCTTTCTTTCGATAAGGTTCCAGTCCAGATCCTCGATCATTAGATTCACAGACTGAGGAACAAAGAAGTTCCCTTGGTCAAAGTTCTTTGGCGGAATCAGTCTGTTGAGGGAGCTACTTGGGAAGCAGAAGTAGATATGTGGACTAAGTACCTTCACCTCTTCTCCCTAAACTTATATCTAGATTAAGGTAATAGTCTTCCTTATCTTTACTCAGTTCCATATTCAGTTACAATAATAAACTTGGTATTTATTACCATTGCATATTTAGTCATTAATTCATGAATCAGTTCAGACATGTACTCATGCATCAGATTTGCATATTCAGTATGAAAACTCAGTTTATCAGTAGTTCAGTCATGTAGTCATACATTAAATATACATGTTCAGTGTGTCAGCTTAGTCTATCAGTGTTTCTCATCTTAATCAGTCTCATTTGAGGATGAATGTTCCCAAGGGAAGATATTGTAATACCCCATATTTATCAAGCGTAACCTAACACTCATTCCATGAGTCATCTTATATAAAAAATTTGAAATACTCAGTATTTTTTAGTTTAAATCCTGTCATTGCATAGAAATTGAATTAACTTTCCAATGATATAAAATTTGCCTAAATCTGATAACTGGATAAAAGGTTATGGCTATTTTAAGTTTCAGTCATTAAACACCGTCATTTAAGCCAGTAGCACGTCGCGGAGTATGTCAAAATGGCAATTGTCAGTTTCCAGTGAGGTATCGCGATATTGGTGTGTCGCGCCAAGGACCAAGTTAACATTTGGCAAATTCCAGTGAAGCTCAGCAATATCACCGCGTCGCGCCACTTGAAAAATTCCAATTGTCCTTTTCCAGTGTCCCATCGCGCCAAATACCTATTTCAAAAAAAATTGATGGAAATTAAAAGCTTCATCCAGGATTAAATTGGTTTTTTTCCATGATTTTAACACGTCCAGGTATGGGATTTAATCCTTAAAAACATTTTTAAAGGTCATTCTTAATCAATTTTTCTGCCAAATTAAAAGTATTCTCTCTCAAGAAAACAAACCCTAGCTCTAAGAAATCAAGGTCAATTTCAAGAATTTCTCTAAGAACCTTCAAGAAAAAATATTCCAAGGTATGTTAGGTGTTCATCTATGGGTTCTTTTCACCTATAGAGTCCACGAATCCATTTTTAAACTACAAGATTGTTGAATTATGAACTTTCATGTTTGAATTGAATTGAATTCACGTTCATGTGATTGTTGGGTCTTAGTCTATGATTAAATTATAAGCTTTCATGCAATTAATCATTATACATGTTGAACTACATGATCTTCATGATAAACCCTTCAATTTGCAAGTTGATTGATATAGACATAACACTTATATGTGTTGATTATTGTATAACTCAAGCATGCTCCCCATGTGTTTGATAAAATGCCTAGGTGAATGAAATAGTACCATTGTAATATGATAGTATGTATTCCCCATTCATGTATAAGTAGATGCCTTACAAGTGTTTGATAAAATATCTCTATCGATGAATTATGAATAAGTGAGCAATGTCATGTTATTTAAGATTATGCAATGGTTTACTTTTCATGCTATTGAGTCCTGGGGGTATTTAATACCCGGTAATTTAGCTGTTTACCTACAACCAGTATCAGTTACAGAATAGTTTCAGTCATGTCACGATTAGTACTACTCTCAGTCAGTTACAAAACTTAGTAGAACTCAGTCAGTTACGGAACTCAGGAAAATTCAGTAATCTCAGTAGTAGTCCAGTTCAGTTCAGTATAATCAATTCAGTGTCTTTCAGTTGGGAGTAGGATTCAGCACCAGGTGAACCCAAGAAAGGGGGCTCATTTACCAGTAGAGGGTGTGATCCCTAGAAACAATCCTTTCATTCCAGAACTACGTAGCTAGCATAGGTTGAGACATCAAACCTACCAGTCGAGGGTTGATGAGGTGTTTTAATCTGCAAGTTGTGGGTTTCACCATTCTCATTATAGTACCTGCCAGATTAGGGTATCTCTTCAGTTGTCCTTAACCATGGCACGGTATTTACAACCTTCCTATTGGGGTTATAAATTAGACCCTAACTCAGTTATCTTATCTTATTTAGGGCATATCAGTTAGATGATTACCTCCCACAGTTTCAGTCTCAGTCTTCAAAATAGAACTCAGTTCAGTTATATAGAATTAAGACTGTCAGATACAGTTAATCAGTATCAGTAACTAAGTTATCAGTAATCTTAGATTATCAGTTACTCAGTATCAGAACTCCGTACTTAGCTTCATAAAATTTTAGTTTCAGTATATATATATATATGCACAGTATTGTATTTTCAGTACTTACAGCAGTTACAAATTTTCCATATACTCTCATGTTCAGTTACTCTTTATCATTCAGTTATAGTTCATGCATATGAACCCTTGCATTCAGTCTTGCCTCATCTAGCATACTAGTACATTCTGCGTACTGACGCATACTCTTCTTTTACGCTATGATGTCTCATATCATAGGTTCGGACGCTCAGGTTCTTGACCGTGCATAGACAGATTCAGATTCAGCCAGCATATCAGATTTAGCAGTTAGTCCTCATCATTCGAGGATATTCTTATTTTCCATTATTTTAGTAGACTCAGTGTTTCAGTAGATAGAGTTAGTTGGGGGGTTCTCCCATCAACTCCACGTTCAGACAGTTTCAGTTAGAGGCTTTTCAGATAGTATTCAGTTTTACGGATTATTATTTTAGTTGATACTTTTTATCAGTATTTACAGATTTTAAAACTTATGGCATTTTAGCCTATTTTTCATATTTATTACAGTATATTATTTAGTTCTCACAACAGATATCAGTCATGGGTTAGCTTGTGGTCCTTCAGGGTCGTAAGCACCGCGTAGCGTCCGGGGTACAGACTCGGGGCGTTACAAATAATCAAGTTGAGGTTGCAATAAAAGGAAAAACTTGAGTTCGTTAGAGCATTTTAGGCTTGTATTGAGGTAGGTGATGCTTTAATGTAGTTGAAATCCAAATTGTTTTCTATGTGCATGATAATTATTCCTTTGTGTTGCTTGTTAAAATGCGTGCTTAAGAAAAGTGAATAACTATTTGATATCTTAAGTGTTAATCATATACAATTAACTAATATGAAAAGCTTGTTGGTTTTACAAGTGTATTTTCTCTTATTATTATGATTGTGATTATTGTAATATTTTTCATCATTATGGAATCTATAGGTAATTGGACATATTTACGGGATCGGCTGATATAAGGCTGACAGACACTTGATACCTGGGATTTGGTACGTGGACAAGAGCTCGTCCTTTGCAGGTCATAGGTATTGGGCAGCCATAAGATAAATAGCATGTATGTATAAGGTCCAGGTGAGTTTGACGGTTCCTTGAGTGAACCAGGGATTATGTATTTACTTGCTATATTGGTTCCTTGAGTGAACCGAGCTTAAGTGATGACTTGTTATTTTGGATCCTTGAGTGAACCGAGTTTATGTGTTTACTTGCTATATTGGATTTCTTGATGTAAATTGAGATTCATGATTATTGGCATCATTATTGCTGGAATAGATCCTTGAGTGGTCCGGGCTCAATTTCAAGGTTGGCATAATGCTATATTGCCTATTTACTTGTGTAATTAAGATATGGTTGACCTAGTTGATTGAGTCATAGTTGTTGACTTGGATTGTTTATGGTAGTCATGGTCTTGAGATGACTTGTATAAACTGAATCGTATGATATTGTATGTCCCGATCCGTTTTTGAAACTAGTCAAAAGTGTTCCATAACTTTGTGACGAAAAAAGAGAAGTCTATTTATTTTATTTTCGAAAAATAATTTAGAAAATTCACAAAGTGGGTTCCCGGCGGAATAAAATTATTAGGCTAATTTTGAAAAAGTTTTAAAGTTATCAAAATCTTGAACTATTTGATAATAACTCATTTAATAAACTAAACATCAATGTTTCAAAATAATTCTAACTTTAATAAATTTATTCGGATTAAGACTTTGAATTAAATAATTAACTCAATTTCTTAATAACTGATTTAAGCTACTTAATAACTATGATGGTATATGAAAAACTTTTCCAATATTCTACGAGCTTAAGTTTGCCTAATAGAGCGTATTAAAAAATTAAGAATAATATTAAATAACCAACATAAATGAATAATTTCAATATAATTTTCCCCCCCCCAACGATTCATCTAGATTAAATTAAAAATACAAACAAATAATGAATTAATATACAAGGAAATAAAGGGAGAAAATATGAAATTTGGGACCCTTTTTAGCCCATTTGTAGTTCTGGCCAGCTCTTTGAGCCTATTTTTTTAGGCTTTTTCAGCCAATTTTAGCTGTGTATATCAGTTGTCTATCATAGCCTAATTTCTTCATATTTTTATGTATAATTGGTGTACACGTGATTGAGAATCATTCATATACACCCCCTTTGATCCTCCAGCTAAATATTTGTACTTTTTTCCTCGTATATCACCTGAATGTCATGTATATTTACTGTATATCTTTGTATACAACCTTATTTCTTTATGAGTTTAGTCTATTTCAGACTTGTAGGAGGCTTGGACTTGATAATGCTCGAATGAAAAGGTGATAAGAGTCCAAATGGACTCAATTAAGATAGTTCGTGCACACAAAAGATGATAAACATTAGTGCCTAATCAACTCAGGCTTGGCACATATTCAAATATCAATAGAAATGATTTGACAAAGAACCAAAACATGTATGATCACACTTAATTGCCAAGAATAACAAATACTAAAAATAAACTAAGTGCCTAAAAAGAACAAAATCCCAAAAGTTCAAGAAAGACAACAAAGGACCATTTAGATTTATTAATTTCAAGAGGTGTCATTATTTATCCAAAATGGTAGCTTAGTGTGCATAGATTCTATTATTTGAATTAGAACATCAAATACATGAGGAGAATAATATAGGAACACAAATCAATTGGCAACATTATTACAATATATCTCTATTGATATCAACATACTTTTAGTTGAAAATGTGACAAAAACTTGGACAATTAACACGATTCCTAATTCAATATTCCATTTTTATTCTCACTTGGACGTAAGATTCAACTATTCATAATGACAAAATAACAATCTAATGCTAAAAGAAAACTGAATGATATCAACAATACATAAACGAAGCCATTTATCTTTGGACTTAACCTTTAAAACATCAATTCCACCAATCATGATAATATATCTATGATACTACAACAATTATAGGAAAAAAAAATTCCAGAGAAACGAGCAATCATGATGCTGATTCCATCATTAACTATCATAAAATATTATTTTGAGAAAAAAGAAAAACAGAAGAAAAAACCCAAAACTATAGTAGCAAAATCATTTTATTCAAAGAGAAGGTTTAAAGCTAACATATGACATCAAAATAGATTTCAACAAAAACTACCACCAAAACTCATGAAATCAAGAACATCAAAATGTTAATTATATGGCCTTTGAAGAGTTTATAGCACCCAATCCCATCATAACTATAACTAAGAATAAAAGAAGATGAAGAAGAAAAGATGACAAACTAAAAAGAAATATATTTTTACCTTTTTTGGGGCAGCTCTTCGGGACTACGAGCTTATCGAATTCTCTTTGCACTATTAAAAAACTACAAATAAAAATCCTTTGCTGAAATCTAAGCCAAATGGTCTTACAATAATTTGGCATTGAAATTTTGATTTAGAGAAATTCCTTTCAATTAGGGGTTCTCTACTAAATTAATCTCCCTCTTTCTCCATAACATAATAACATGTCACTCTGAAGGAGATGATGGTCCATAACATAATAACATACCGCTTTGAAGGAGGTGACGGTCCATAACATAATTACATATCACGCTGATGGAGGTGATGGTCCATACTATAATAACATATCACTCTAAAGGAGGTGACGGTCCAAAATATAATAATACGTCACTCTGGAAGAAGTGATAGTCAAAAACATAATAATATGTCACTCTAGAGGAGGTAACAGTTCATGTCATAATAATATGACACACTGAAAAAGGTGAAAAACCATAACATAATAACATGACACGCTAAAGAAGGTGACAATCCATAACATAATAACATGTCATGCTAAAGGAGCTGACAATCCATAACATAATAAGGTGTCACTCTAAAGGAGGTGATGATTCAGAACATAATAGCATGTCCCGCTGAAGGAGGTGACAATCCATAACATAATAAGATGTCACTCTGAATGAGGTGATGATTCATAACATGATAATATTTTACGCTGGAAGAAGTGACAATCCATTACATAATAATATGCCTCAAATAAAGTGATGGACCAATGCATCCTCTTAAAGGATGGAAAACCGGAATATAAAAATATGTATCCTTTTGAAAGGGTGGATGACCCAAATATAATATGATGTGTCACCTCGAGCAACTGACGATTTGATATGTTCTCTTGGAAAGGGTAGATGACCCAAATATAATAAGATGTGTCACCTCGAATGGGTTGATAATACAGTAAGTTTCTTGAAGGGAAGAAGACACTAATATATAAGAAAAATATAAGTTGATTTATTGAGCTTTATTCTTTGAATAAGGAATCCTTAAAAGGACTTATGCATGTCCTGATCTTCTACATTGAATCCTCAAATTTGAGAGGATACTTTGCATTATTTCTTATAGGTGATCTTGCATAATGCCACCTGCATAACTCAATAACATTCATTAATAAAATAACTATTTGTTGTAACTAAGCCAAGAGTGTAACAGAAGATAGAGTTTAAAGATAAAGTTGTTTGACTCATGATGATTTAGAGATAGTGTTTTAAATAATATCTCCATATCTTAATCTTTATGCCCGATTATTTTCCTACAAAATTAGAGGAAGTGTTAGAGATCATAACAAAGTAATAGAAACATAAATCAAGAGGAAAGAGAAGAAGAGAACTTTTCTGGATTATTATGGATGGTGGATCTGGTAATGCTCTTTGTCATGCTTAATGTTGTCAATTGTGTGACTTCACCATTCCTGCATCCAAAGAAAAATTCTTAGTTTTAACAGACCGACTGTGTTGGTATTGCTTTGTTCTCTCAATGCTCCTTGTTGATCATTAATTTGCAAGCTTTCTGGTCTTGAAATGAGTTTGTGGAATTTTTTAGGATCTTCCTCAAAAATTATGCCTAGTTTATTACATAGAAACTCTCAAAATTTCTTGTAACATATGACATCATTTAGTATGGATTATTCTCCAGTCTAGGAGGAAAAATACTTGAGTTCTTTTTGTTATAGCGTAGCTTGAAATTTGAGAACTTCTCAAAAATTATGCCCCAATTCTAGCTTTAGCAATGTCTGATGCTCAAATTTTTAGCCAATGTCAAGTTTTGTATAGATATGCTATCTTGTTATATACTCGAAATTTAGCCAACTCAGGGCATGCAGCTGGAGGTTGGGTTAGGTAATGGGGTGGGTCTTCGGTCTTGGTTGGACTTGAGATGCCTATTACGACAAGGCCCCAATTCGGGTTATGTCAAGTTTGTATGAGATCTTTAGATTCATGGTTAATTGGGAGACCACAAAGTCGTGTCCAGTAGAGTCCCTTTTAAGGGTGCGTAGAGTGACACACTCATAAGAAAGAGGCTACAAGGCATTTAGGAACTATTTCTCTTTCTTGTATTTTGATTTCAAGCTATAAAGTCTAAGGTCTTGGATTCTTCTGATTTTTTTTTGCTCATTTTTTAGATTATACCTCCTCAACGATCTAAAGCTCATTAAAAATATTTCTTCCCAATTGGGGACAATTTTGATGGGACACACTTTTCTCAAGGGATCGACACTCAATCTAGCATTCCAATCCCTGGTAATCATGGAGTCTCACCGGTTCCTTCTAGTCTTCCTCAGGTTAATGTAATAAATATAAAGTTTCGTCAGTCGATTCATATGATTACTCAGTTGGTAGCTTCTCAGGCTGAGCATGGTGCATCTAGTATTTTATCTTTTGAGTCCATAAGGGTTGGCCAGTTCTGAGGTTGATTCCTTTAACTTTTTCTGGTGTTAAGGAGGAGGGAGATTCTCAGGGTTTTCTGGATGAGATGGAAAAGATCTTCAGGGTGATGCAAGCCACGAATATGGTGGGAGTGAATTTTGTGGCATACCAGCTAAAGGATGTGGCGTACCAATGGTAAGAGGATTAGGATAGAGCAAGGGGTGATGATTTCATAAGTCATCTTTGTGAGAGGGTTTCTCTAATGCATTTCTAGACTGCTTCTTTTCTCAGAAGTTGGGGGAAGCGAAGGTGGAGGAATTTGTTAATCTGAAGTAGGGAAAGATGTTGGTCAAGGAGTATGCCTTTAATTTTCACCATTTGCCTAGGTATGCTCCGAAATTAGTGTCAAATATAAGGGCCAAAATAAGAAAGTTTGCTTCAGGATTGTCTCGGGATTTGATCCTTGAAAGCAAAACTGCATTGCTAATCAAGCATATGGATATCTTTAGGTTGGTCATTAATATGCAATAGGTGGAGGAGAAAAAGAAAAAGCAGGTTGAAATAAGGGAAAGACAGGGTAATAACTTCTGGTTCTCTGAGCAGGATGGTCAATAACAAAGTGGTAAAAATAGTGGTAAAGGGCCAAAGAAAAAATAGGGGAGTTCTGGTTCCTTCTCCACAGATAGTGCTCCTTACCTGAAGCCTTCAGGTGATAGGCATCAGCAGGGTGGTGATAACTTCAGGGCACAGGATACACAATCTCAGGCGAGTGGGACAGTCATTTTCTTTATATCCTTCTTGCAGGTTTTGTAGTTAGTTATATCAAGGATTTTGTGATGAGAGGAGGGATAGATATTTCAAATGTGGTCAGCTATGCAATATACTTAGAAAATGTCCAATTGGTAATGTCACTTTGTGAACGAATAAGGCTCTGGTTTCCTCTTCATCAGCTCCTACACCAAAAGGTGTTGCTTTTGTATCTGTTTTTGCTTTTGGTACTGGCGCAGGCCAGAATCGGTTATACGCTCTTGCGTCCCGATAGGAGTTTGAGGCATCACATAATGTCGTGGCTGGTCAGTTACAACTCTTTTCTCATGACATGTATTATTTACTTGATCTAGGGTCCACTCTCTCTTATGTGACCTCATTTATGGTTGTGTATTTTTGTTTTATTTTTGAGGTTATTTCGGATCCTTTTTCTATTTCTACACCTGTAGGTGACTTTGTGATTGCTAAAAGATTCTATTGGAGGTGTGTGGTATCTGTTGGTGGTAAGGAGACTTTGGTTAATTTTTATGAATTAGATATGATGGATTTTGATGTCATCTTGGGTATAGACTGGTTACACTCATGCTACGTATCCTTAGATTATCAGACCCATAAGGTTATCTTTATGTTCCCTGGTGAACCTATTATTGAGTAGGAGGGTGGTTCCCTAGCCCCTAGGGGGAGGTTTATATCATATCTTAGGGTTCGGAGATTAATCTCCAAAGGGTTCTTTATTATCTAGTCCGGGTTAAAGATTCTGACTCGTAGGGTCCTTATTTACACTTGGTTCCGGTGGTGAATAAGTTTTCTGAGGTCTTTTCAGATGATCTTCCTGGTGTTCTTCCAGATAGGGAGATTGATTTGGTTCCGTACACTAGTCCAATATTTATTCCTCCTTGTAGAATAGCTCCGGCTGAGTTGAGGGAACTTAAGGATCTCTTGGATAAGGGTTTCATCCATCCTAGTGTATCCCCGTGGGGTGCATCGGTATTATTCGTGCTTATGAAGGATGGTTCCCTTAGGATATGCATTGACGATCGGTAGTTGAATAAGGTAACGATTAAGAACAAATATCCTCTTCCAAGGATAGATAACTTGTTTGATTAGTTGCAAAGTGCCAAATTCTTTTCTAAAATAGATCTTCGATCTGGGTATCATCATCTTAAGATTAGGGAGGTGGATATCCCTAAGATAGATTTCCATACTCATTATGGGCACTTTGAGTTCTTGGTGATGCCATTTGGGTTAACCAATGCACCCGGCGATATTCATGGATTTGATGAATAGTTTCTTTCATAAGTTTTTGTATCTTTTTGTCATTATGTTCATAGATGACATCTAGGTGAATTCTAAGAGAGATGGACCATGCCAATCACCTTCGAGTTGTGTTGCAGACCTTAAAGGAACAGCAATTGTATTCCAAGTTCTTGAAATATAAATTTTGGTTGAATATTATAACTTTTCTGGGTCATATTATTTCTAGTGAAGGGATCATAGTGGATCCATAAAAGGTTGTAGTGGTTAAAAGGTGGCCTAGACCCACGAATCCAATTGATATTAGGAGTTTTTTGGGTTTGGTTGGGTATTATAGGAGGTTCATGGAAAGTTTCTTGACCATAGCAACCCCGTTGACTAAGTTAACTCAAAAAATGGTAAAGCTCTCTTGGTTGGATGTTTGTGAGGGTAGTTTGGAGAATCTGAAGGATAAGCTAACTTCGGTTCCAATTTTGACTTTGCCTGAAGGCAATGAGGGGTTTATGGTTTAATATGATACATCTCGGGTAGGACTTGGTTGTGTTGTAATGAAGCATGGTAAGGTTATAGCCTATGCTTCTCGGTAGTTCAAGGTGCATGAGAGGAATTATCCTACTCATGATTTGAAGCTTTTAGTGGTGGTGTTTGTGTTGAAAATCTAGTGGCATTATTTGTATGGGGTGCACTTGTATATCTTTTCTGATCACAAGAGTCTGCAGTATGATTTCACTCAGAAAGAGCTTAATCTCAGGCAGAGGAGATGGCTTAAACTTCTCAAGGACTATGATATGAATCTTTACTACCACCAAGGTAATGCTAACGTAGTTTTGGATGCTCTTAGCAGGTTATCTATGGGGAGTTTAGCTCGTGTGGATAAGGAGAAGCGGGAATTGGTGAAGGATATTCACTTCTTATCTAATCTTGGAGTTCGTCTTTTAGGCTTCAAGGATGGTGGTGTGCTGGTACAGAAAGTGGTTCAGTTATCTCTTGATGCAGAGATCAAGGAGAAACAAATGCTAGATCTTGTCTTGATAAATATTAAGGGTGACAAAGGTGGGCAAAAGGTTATGGTATTTGAGATTAGTGGTGATGGTACCTTGAGATGCCAAGGGAGGTTATGTGTTCCTATCGTCAGTGATTTGCGTGAAAGGGTATAGGTTGAGGCGCATGAATCATACTATGTTGTTCATCCCGGTTCGACAAAAATGTATCATGATCTTAAGGAGATATATTAGTGGAATGGTATGAAGAGGGATGTGGTTGATTTTATGGCAAAGTGCATGGTGTGTCAACAAGTGAAAGTTGAGCACATAAGGCCCAAAGGGTTATATCAAGAAATTAATTTGCCCAAATAGAAATGGGAGGTAATCAATATGGATTTCATTAACAATCTTTCTTGGTCTCGAAATTAATTTGATTTGGTTTGGGTCATCGTGGATAGGATGACAAAGTTTGTTCACTTTTTCCAATAAGGACTAACTTTTTGACTGAGGATTATGCGAAGTTGTATCAACATGAGATTGTGAAGCTACATGGGGTACCTATTTCAATTATCTTTGATGGTAGTATGCAGTTTTTATCTCACTTTTGGCGGTTGTTTCAGAAAGAGTTAGGAACTAAGGTTAATATGAGTACTGCTTTTCACCGTAGATGGATGGGCAACCAGATAGGACTATTCAGATATTAAAGGATATGCTTCATGCGTGTGTGACTGATTATGGTGGTAATTTAGTTGAGCATCTACCTCTGGTAGAGTTTGCTTATAATAATATCTACCATTCTAGCATTGGAATGGCCCCTTTTGAGGCATTGTATGGTAGGAGGTGTAGATCTCCCATTGGGTGGTTTGAGCTTAGTGAGATGTATCTGTTCGGTCCAAATGTGGTTTATCAAGCTGTTAAACAGGTAAAGGCAATTCGGGATAGGCTTAAGGCTGCCCAAAGTCACCAAAAATCCTACACAGATGTAAGGCATAGAGACTTGGAGTTTGAGGTTGGGGATAAGGTATTCCTAAAGATATCTCTCATGAAGGGAGTAATGCGGTTTGGGAAAAGAGGAAGCTCAGTCCCCAGTTTGCTGGTCCTTATGTGGTTTTGAGAAAGGTTAGGAATGTTGTGTATGAGTTGTAGTTGCCTTCTAGTATGATCTCTATTCATCCGGCATTCCATGTCTCCATGTTGAGAAAATGTATAAGTGATCCTTCATCGGCTATTCCTTTGGAAGTATTGGGTTTCTCGGATTTTCTATCTTATAAAGAGTTCTTAGTTGAGATCTTGGATTGGTAGGTTTATAAGTTGTGGACCAAGGATATGGACTCGGTTAAGGTTTTATGGCGGAACCATAAGGTGGAGGAGGCTACATAGGAAGCGGAAGAGGACATGAAGTCCAAGTATCCGTATTTTATTTTCTGCTTTGGATATTCGTGCAGAAGGTATGTGTTCTTGGTCACATCTTTATTTTCAAACTTTTTTAAAGAAAATTTTAACTTCCTTGCATCTTTGATTTATGTCTGTTAAAGGTAAGAGTAGAGGTATTAAATGGGTTTAAATTGTGCATATACTGCCTTGTTCGTCATTCGGGGATGAATGATCCTTGTTGGGGAGACTAAAACACCCTGGGTTTTGACCCTTAAAAAATTTCCTTGGTTTTTTGCTTCTGTACATTATACGACTAGGGGTACATCTTGTATGATCGGGTATGACCTGTATTGTAGTGGTCGTATGTTGTCTAATGATAGTGGTATTGGGCGGTTGAGTTTCTTGAATGGGTACGACTTAGGTGGGTACGAGTCGTATGGGAGGTGACGGGTTGAGTGGTTGGGTTATTCTTTACTTAATATGAAACTTAGTAACTTAACTTAGATCTAAGTATAAGTGGATCACCATGGGTAGTGAGATAGGGTACGAGTGGTATAGTCCAATCTGTATGATGGATAGTGTCAACTTTTGTTGATTCTGTTATGGGTACGGGTTATGGGTACCAATCGTATGATTGGGTACGAGTAGGACTTTGGAGTCATGTGTTGGTTAGTATGGGGTTGAGGTTCTTGATATAGAATGACTCTATTTCGGATAACTAGTTCGTTTTGGTGCTGAGAATAACATCAAAATCAGTCATCTATAACTCTACAAGATCTACTGAAGTGATTTTTTTAGAACTATAACTGAGAAATTTCTATATACCCGTCTGGCCGTAATAGATTTACCCACTAGGGTAGATACTGAGAAAGGCTCTGCTAAGTTTTCTAGACTGACACCAAAACTAACAGCTAAATAAGGAGTCACAAAAGAAAGAAAAGCTCTGGGCTCTAATAAAACATAAACATAAAGATGAACGACATGTAACATACCCATAACCACATCAGGAGAACTTTACTGATCATGTCGGGACTGGAGTGCATATAATTTGTTTTGGCATTGACCACTGGTGGCATTAGAAGTGGCACCGTGCTGAGTCGGGCGACCTGCTAGGGCTGATGATAGATTAGACTATCCTTGCTGACTAGCCCTTGGGAAATCCCTAACCCTATGGCCTGTATTGCCATATCTAAAACACATACCACTACCAGCCCTACACACACACTGATGATTCCTACCATACCTTCCACAAAGCAGATTAGTACGACCACTTTTATGCTACCCTAGGGCCTAAAGCCTACTGCTCTATCTCGATTGAAATTCCTGAGCTTTGGAACTGGTGTATGATCTTGGGTGTATTTATACGCCTAAGCACCATAATTTATCCATATTTTAGCTATGTTTAGAGAACAAAGTGCCTAGTTTCTTATGTTTTTACTCTACTTCTATGTAATTGAGCTAATCGATGTGATTAGCATGATTTCAAATATTAATGAGGTAGATGAAGATATTATGGGACTATGGAATGCGGATGGCATATGACACAAGAGAGAGTAGCAATCTAGACCAAATGTGGTGTCTAGAAACTATGTCCAAGACTAGTTTGTCATTTATAATTAGTTCAGGGACTTAGAAGGCAATTATGAGAGAAAAGATTATTAAAAGGCTTAATGCTGAATTTTTATTCATTATTGAATTATTCTGTAGTATTCTGAGAAGGGAATAGCAGCTTAGGGTGGAGAAAGAAAAACGTTTCTCTCTTGTTTCACTATTCGCACACCAAGATCGTCTTCTAGTTTTTGGTATGATGAATATATTTATGATGCTTTTTATTTTATTCATGAGTAGCTAAGTTTATTAGTTAGGGTTATGGAAGCCTTGTAGCATACAATCTATCACTTTGGGTTTTGAATTCATTATGCATTGATTTGCTTACATCATACTCTCTTCTCTTATCTTGAATTCTCGTGGTTGCAAACATAGAGGATATGCCTTAAAATACAACTTGTTCGAAAGAAAGGTTGATGTTCAAAAAAGAGAGTAGTGACAAGAAAATAGGATTACCAACCCCTATTTCATAAGTTAATGCCTTAGCAAGATTAACTACTTGGAGATTTCGTATTATTTTTGGTAAACGCTTTTGATTCGAGAGAACTAAAGTTAATTAGTCCTTGATGGTTGAGAAACACTTGGATTATGTTATTAAATACAATACGTTTCTCTGTAAACACGATACATGTATGAATTAGTAAAGCCCATAGTTTGAAAGTATTGAAAACTACAAGGTGGACATAACCCTAGCTTACTATTTCTCTGAATTTGAATACTACTACACATATTTTATCTTGTTAAACTAAAACCATTAATTTCTGAGCTGAACCAAATCCCCCCTATTTATTTTACGAAAACAAACGATTAAAAGGCAACTAATATGCATACAACTTAATTAACACCATATTCCCTACGAGATTCGACCCCAACCTAGTTGGGTTATATATTTGACAATGACCGCTTACTTTCCTGTAAGAGAGGTGTAGTTTGAGCATTATCAAATTTTGGCGCCATTGTCGGGGAGTACGATTGTCGATTGAGTTTATGTGTGTTAATTGACTGTTAGTCAAGTTTCCTTATTTTATGTTATTTGTTATTTTTATTTGTTACAGGCTCATTGTTGTTTATGCCATGAACTAGAAGTTAAGGAGAACCATTATTACCCTTCAATCCTGAACCTCATCTCATTGAAAGAATGGGTAACCAACACGAAGCTGAAAGATTAGCCACTTTGTCTAATGCTCAATTAAATCTATAGAATGTAGATAACCCAGGTCAGGTACCTAATCTAGATGAAGAGGACCTGGGAGATGATGATTTAATTGACCCAGCTAATAGGAGACGTGCAGCAGGGGTAGTTGCACCTGTAAATTGAAATCGTCCATTCAGAGGAAGACCAGACCGCCAAGATGCGTAGTTTGATGTTGACAATGATGAGGATGATTTAGATGGAACTGGATCTACAGGGGCAATATTCTACCACCACTAGCTCCTAGGGTGAAATTCAACATCACCAGTACTATGATCCAGCTACTGAATCTGAAAGAACTCTTTGGTGGATTACCTGGTGATGATCCAAATCTACATTTGGTGAATTTCATCAATATTCGTAAGTCATTTGATAATCCTAGAGTGGGATAAAATGTTATTCATTTAAGATTGTTCCCACTGTCTCTATCTGGAGAGGCAACTATGTGGTTGAATGAGCTGACTCTTGATTCTATAACAAACTGGAGGAAATTGAAAAGAGCTTTCCTAGAAAGGTTCTTTTTGCCCTCCAGAATGTTACAGTTGAGGGACGAGATCAGCAGCTTTAGGCAATTGGCTAATGAAGCTTTGCATGAGACTTGGGTGAGGTTTAAAAAGAATTTGACTCAATGCCCAAACCATAAGATGACTGATGAACATTTGCTGGAAATAATCTACAGAGCTTTAAACTCACTTACAAAGCCAATAGTAGATAATGCTGCAGTAGGAGCTTTTATGGAGTTCACCTTTACTTAGGCTGCAGACATTTTAGAAAGAATGACTGAGACAACTGGGGTGACTACTATGAAGAGTGACATATCTTCTATGAGTCAACTACTAAATTCACACTCAATCGCTATTAAATAACTGGAGCAGCAGATGAGCCAATTATCCACAGTATTCAACCAAAGACAGAATGGGACTCTACCAAGTAATACAGTTCAGAATTCGAGGACTGATGGATCATGTATGGCCATTACCACTAGGAGCGATAAGTTGTTATCTAGTCCAGGTTTGGGAGCATCCTCTTATACTGATGAGGTAGAAATAGATTGGGATATGGTTGATAAATCTCCAGTAGCGCCTGTGAAGTTGGAAGGTTCAGAAAAAAAGGGCAGAAATGGAACAACCACCTAAGCAGAAACATGTTAGTGATATGGAGCAAGGCATAAGAAAAGAGGTAGAAGTTGTTCCAACTGAAATCCCAAGGCCACCACCCCCATTTCCATAATGATTAAAGAAGAAAGAAGATGATGGCAAGTTTAGCAAATTCATGGCTATGTTGAAGCAGTTGACAGTGAATGTACCCTTAGTTGAAACACTGGAACAGATACCCGGATATGCTAAGTTTATGAAAGACCTGTTGACAAAGAAAAGGACTGTGATCTATGAAACGGTAGACAATCTTCATCATTATAGTTCTATTGCTACAAGATCTATTATCCAGAAGAAAACTGATCCGGGAGCATTTACTGTTCCATGTATGATTGGATTGCTAAAGTTTGAAAAGGCCCTTTATGATCTTGGGGCAAGTATAAATCTTATGCCATTGACGGTTTTTAAGAAACTGGGTTAGGGAGATCCTACGCCCACCAATATGTGGCTTCTAATGGCGGATATATCGGTAAAAAGACCGATTGGGATTCTACATGATGTACTTGTAAAAGTTGCTGATTTTATATTTCCTGCCAACTTTATAATTCTTGATTTCGAAGTGGACTTTGAAGTACCCATAATTTTGGGTAGGCCATTCTTAGAAACTGGGAGAGTATTAGTTGACATGGAGTTGAATGAGCTAAAATTTAGGCTCAATGAGAAAGAAGTTAGTTTAGAAGTATGTCGGTCTATGAAACAACAAAAGGAGATGAGTGTCTTCTCGATTATTGATGTATTCTACGAGGATAAGCGAGATGTACTAGTTAAGGATATTTCTTTTGTGGAGACCATAGCTGGTTTAGTTGAACTTGCAAGCAAGGATGTGAGTGACTTCAAAGTGGTTAGACTAGGAATAAAGCATTGTCTTGATCCAACAAATGAGGTACAAATGGTATCATCGATGTATCTTGACGAAGTCTGAGTAGTCAAGATAATTGAGTCTTGCCGCGATGTTAAATAAGGCGTTACATGGGAGGCAACCCATGATTTTATTTTTACTTTATCATGTTAAACAAAAATGCAAAAAGAAGAGTCGAGCCACGACCGAAACTACGACGCTTGGTGAGAGGCAACCCATCCTTCTAATCATTTTTGTTGTTTTTGAGTAAGTGTAGGTGCATGAAGTACTAAGGAGGAGATTAGTACCAAATTTGATTTGGAATTGAGTTATGTCAATAGTGGTAAGTTTAGGAGTGATGGGAACATTATAGGTAAGTTGGAGTGGTCAAATGTGTAAGGCTCAAGTATGATTCGCATTAGAGTCGTCCCTCGAATTATGTTAATTCGACCTAAAAAGTTTTGTGGTGCGACTTTATTTTGTGACTTTCAATGAGGTCTGTGGTGTTAGCGTAGGGATTGGGCCAATTAGCCCAATCCCGAAGCCCATCACTGACCTCAATGGGGGTGCGGGGGCGAAGCCCCCATGGTATGGACCTTTCCGACCAAGAGTGCGCCGCATATCCCATCGCATATGCTCACTGGACCAACTATGCGATGCATAATGAGCCGCACACCTTGATGTGTGTAATAACTTATGCGTCGCACACTTTAACATGTGTGATAAGATATGCGTCGCCCACTTCTCCACATATACTCACTGCCTCAAGTGTGCGATACCCTATGCACCACACTCTTAAATCTATGTGATAACGTATGCGTCGTATACTTCTTTGCAAATGCCTACTTCCTCAACAATGCCATGAACAATGCACCACACACTTAAGTGTGTGCGAGTAGGAATGCGTCGCACACTTAGCCAAATACACTTAGAATCCATTTGGGTCAACCCGACCCAGATTTCATTCTTTTAATAGACTTCACACCTTAAATTCCCAAATTCATCCTTATTTCACCCTTAAGTCATACAATACTGAGCTCTCACCATTCTTTTTGTCCTTCATTGATCTTCCATCTTCAAGGTAAGTTTTACTTTCATAATCCTTAGTTATTGTGACTCTATGTTATTGTTAATTGATTTCTTAAGGATTACGAATTAAATTCTTGCCATGGCGATGTTGTGAAAGTGAAGGTGTGTTGTATATTTTGTATGGCTGAAAGTGTAGAGCATGATTTTGTTCAAAAAGTGCTTCATTGAAATAGAATTGGGGGAATTGAAGTGAATGAATTGTATTGTGACTAATGTTGATGCATCATGTCAAAGTGTATGTCGGTGAAGTCTGAGTACCCGATAAAAACACTTAATTGGTTGATACTAAAAAATTAAGTGTGGGGTGGTGACTTCACCATCTCCATCTTAATTATAGTTAGTTTCATTATGTGTGGTTGACATGGATGATAGCATGAATACAGGAAAAATGGCTCCAATGATGATCTCCATGCAGGTGGCATGACTCCAAATGTCGATGAGGAGTACTACTAGACAGGTTCTTTATCTTGTTATTTTCACTGGGGACAGTGTTGAGCTTAAGTGTGGGATGGCTGGATACTTTGCTACTTGTTTTGTAAGAAAATAGGACCTTCTCCTTACATTTTTCTGTGATAAGATTAGTTATTTTGTTTATTTTATTAGTTATGCAGTCATAATTAGGTGCTTTTCTCGATGATGGATGGATGACTACCGTCTTAAGAGAAAATTAGTTATTTAATTACATGTAACTATTCTTGGGGGTCACATGACATTATAACATAAGTATGTGATGGATCATTACATTTGAAACACCTAGGCTCTAGTTGTTACTCTTGTTGTGATTGTTGGTTTTATTTGAATTCATGTAATTGTTGGGTTGAGAGTCTATAATTCTCCTAATTGAGTTGATCATGTGCCATGAGTGTGTAAGACTATTGTATATTACTTATTGCAACTGATGCTAGAACTTGCTTGGTGTGTGTGCAAAGCGAAATAAAGATTGTGAGTTTAGGAGAAGATTTAGACATTTCTTTGATAGCCACTGTTCATACCTTCTTTTGACCTACCTTTGTACATTATCTTAGCTAGCCCCGTTGAGCCTTTATCTTGTTCTTTTGTTAGCCTCATATGTAGCCTAATCCGTTCTTTAATAGACCATAATTTGATCCAAAAGCTCGTAAGCACTTTAATGTAAAATCAATGTGAGTTAGGAGTTTGACAATAAGAGGAAAAAGGTGAAATTGATTCCCCAAAGTCTAGTTATTGGCGTGAGCAATTGATGTGGTTGGGAGTAGCTAAAATTGTTAAAAAAGTTCAAAATTTTATCCCGAACATGTTACAATGAACATGTTTTGGCCCTGGTCCTTCTTGGACATTGTGAACCTCAACTAAGGCAAATTGCTTAAGTTGAGGGTGGCTATTATAGGGGTGCATAACGTGAAAAAGGTGCCAAAAAAAAATATTTGAAAGGGTTGCATACTCCCACAATAGTGTTATTAATTAAGCTTAACGAGTTGGGGTGAAAAGCAAATCTGTGATGATAGCAGAAGTGAAATTGGTTGTTAGAGATTGGTCTTAATTGTATAATGTAGTATATTAAAGCGCTTAGGGAAGATAGTCACTATTTCTGGCCAAAAATAGTTCCTACCCATCCTTTAGTCTGCATTACAACCCGTAAAAGACCTATTTGATCCGAATCTTAGCATTCTGATATTAGTGGAGTATTACACTAAGGGCAAGTATATGGTCATCAGTTGTAATTTGAGAATTCTTTGTGAGAGTGAGCACAACTTGATTCTTGTACCCATTTTGTTAGAAATTGCATGACTGTAAGTGATTATGGGTAACTCTCTTGTTATGAGGCACATGGTTGATGAAGGTTGGGTAATTTATATGATTTCTTTTCTTGAATGATATGCATAAAATTGCCAACTTAATGAGTCTATTCTTGAGGGTAGGTTGTATCTAGGAATGATTCCTGAAGCTACTTCTTGTTCATAATTATTGTGTGAGCCTATTTGAGCATCTTGTTTTCCTTTGTGGGTGCTAAGGCTTATGTAGTATGCATAAATATATATGTTGTTTGAGGAAGAAAAAAGCTTTAAGTGTGGGGTGGTGATCTTGGGTGTATTTATACGCCTAAGTACCATAATTTATCCATATTTTAGCTATGTTTAGAGAACAAAGTGCCTAGTTTCTTATGTTTTTACTCTACTTCTATGTAATTGAGTAATCCGATGTGATTAGCATGATTTCAGGTATTAATGAGGTAGATGAAGACATTATGGGACTATGGAATGTGGATGGCATATGACACAAGAGAGAGTAACAATATGGACCAAATGTGGTGCCTAAAATCTATGTCCAAGACTAGTTTGTCATTTATAATTAGTTCAGGGACTTAGAAGGAAATTATGAGAGAAAAGATTATTAAAAGGCTTAATTCTGAATTTTTATTCATTATTGAATTATTCTGTAGTATTCTGAGAAGGGAATAGCGGCTTAGGGTGGAGAGAGAAAAACGTTTCTCTCTTGTTTCACTATTCGCACACCAAGATCGTCTTCTAGTTTTTAGTATGATGAATATATTTATGATGTTTTTCGTTTTATTCATGAGTAGCTAAGTTTATTAGTTAGGGTTATGGAAGCCTTGTAGCATACAATCTATCACTTTGGATTTTGAATTCATTATGCATTGATTTGTTTACATCATACTCTCTTCGTTTATCTTGAATTCTCGTGGTTGAAACATAGAGGATATGCCTTAAAATGAAACTTGTTCGAAAGAAAGGTTGATGTTTGAAAAAGAGAGTAGTGACAAGAAAATAGGATTACCAACCCTTATTTCATAAGTTAATGCCTTAGCAGGATTAACTACTTGGAGATTTCGTATTATTTTTGGTAAACGCTTTTGATTCGAGAGAACTAAAGTGAATTAATCCTTGATGATTGAGAAACACTTGGATTATGTTATTAAATACAATACATTTCTCTATAAACAAGATACATGTATGAATTCGTAAAGCCCATAGTTAGAAAGTATTGAAAACTACAAGGTGGACATAACCCTAGCTTGCTATTTCTCTAAATTTGAATACTACTACACATATTTCATCTTGTTAAACTGAAACCATTAATTTGTGAGCTGAACCAAATCCCCCCTATTTATTTTACAGAAACAAACGATTAAAAGTCAACTAATCTGCATAGAACTTAATTAGCACCATATTCCCTGTGGGATTCTACCCCAACCTAGTTGGGTTATATATTTGACAACGACCGTTTACTCTCTCGTAAGAGAGGTATAGTTTGAGCTTTATCAGTGCACTAGCGGAAGAAGGAGATGGGACTGAGAATTTTTGATGGAACTGAGAACGGTTACCACCCTCTGACCTTGACTTAACATTTTCTGTTCTTGCCTTCTTATTCTCCCTTTCTTTCTCCCTACGTTTCTCCTTCTCACTCTACTGAGCATGAACCATAAGCCTAGATAGGACAATTGTAATGCCCCGAATCTGGTACCTCAGATGCTACATGGTTTTCATAATCCTGAAGAACTACAAGTTATCCCTTGACGGATATCTGTAACTGAGCACTAAATAATATACTGTAAAAATATGGAAAACGCGCAAAAAACTTACCACAAGGTTAAAATATCTGAAATACAACTAAAAATTAAATACTAATACAATTGTCTAAACATCTAGTCTGAAAGCCTCTAACAGTCTGAACAAAGAGTTGAATGGGAAAATCTCCCAACTAACTCCATCTACTGAAAATACTCAATCTAGTGCAATAAAGTGAAATAAGAACCATCCCCAAATGATGAGGAATCACTGTTATCTACTGTTGTTGGCTGAATTTAGACTGCTAAGGGTGCTCTGGATATCGTGCTTCTGAATCTATGGTATAAAACACCATAGTGCAGGAAAATATGCGTCAGTACATGAGAATGTACTGGTATGCTGGATGAGGTAAGTCTAAATGTAAAGGCTCATATGCATGAACTATAGCTGACTGAAAACATGAGTATACTGAATGAGGAATTACATGCATGAATGCATAAACTATAACTGAAATCGTAGTAACACTGAATACTGAGTTTAACTAATTGAATTACTGATAACTGGGTTTACTGATGCTGAATTCTAAATACTAATTTACTTACATTTGAGTTTACTAACACTGGGATACTAAAGAACTAAGCCTACTGATATTGATCTCAGAGTTTTTCTAATATTGATTGACTGTATCTGAGATCAGTCCTATTTAGCGGATGATCTCTAAATCTACTGATACTGATTTGGATTGATTGTACCTGAGATCAGTCCTATCTAGCGGGTGATCTCTGAATCTCTGGATAATGAAAATAATTGACTGTATTTGAGATCAGTCATATATAGTGGGTGATATCTAAATTCTATGAAACTATCTAAGTTCCTTACTTAGCTGAGTGATTGTATCTAACATTCCTGATTTCTATAATACTACACTGAGTTCTATTATTGAGACTAAATCTGAAACTAAGACTGTGGGAGGTAGTCATCTAACTGAAATGCCCCGAATCTGAACTAGTGGGGTCCAACCTGTAACCCTAGTTGGAAGTGTGTCAATACCGTGCCAGAGTAAAGAAAACTACTATAGAGTCAGTCCTAATCTAGCGGGCGACCCCTGAGATCAGTCCTGTACTAGCGGGTGATCCCCGAGTACGTCAGTCCTATCTAACAGGTGACATCTCATGCCAATGCTGGCTAAGTAGTTCTAGAACTTAGGGATTGTTTCTAGGGATCTCAGTCCTATCTAGCAGGTGAGCCCTCATCCCTAGGCTCGCTCGGTGCTGAATCCTACTCCCAACTGAAAGACACTGAACTGATTTCCTAGTTCATACTAGGCTTGACTGAACTATTACTGATCGTACTGATTAACTAAACTAAATTGATCTTACTGAGTTTCGTTGACTGATGGAATACTACTGAATTCTTTTATCTGACTGAATGCTACTGAGTTCTGGACTGAATGCTTGAATACTACTGAGGTCTGAACTAAATACTAAACTGGAATAGACTAATACTGAGATTACTGAGTCTCTCTAAGTTCCATAACTGACTGAGTTCTACTGATCATGGCACGACTGAAATTATCTTGAAAACTGACATTGGCTCTAGACAATCAGCTAAATTGTCGGGTATTAAATACCCCCAAGACTCGATAACACAAATAAATAAGGCATGACAATTCTTGAATAACATAACAATAGTCTATCATTCACAATAAAATCAAGGAGGTATCTCTTCAAGCACTTGGAAGTCTTAAACATATAAATGTTTAGGGATGCATACCAATGTCTCATAATTCATTGATTAAGGAATGCACGTAAATGGGAGTGCATGAAACATATCATTATTCATTCACTAAGGCCTTTCAAAAAACACTTGGCATGCATTAACTTATACATAATTAGGTATTTCATGCTAACACGCTATAATGACTCTATTTCCTTCACATAAGCATTTTATTAAACATATAAGGAGCGTACTTTGGTTATACAACAATTAATATATCCAATTAACATGGCTACGTCAATAAACTTACAACTTAAAGGGGTTTATCATGAACATTATGCAAATCATCATATACTAGGACTAAATCATGAAAATTGTAATCTAGAACATGAATCACAACTCAACAATAACATAAACATGAACTTCAACTCACATAAATCATGAAAAATCATAAATATTCAATCTTTATTATTTAAAAAGGGCTTTTGAACTTCTTGGGTGGAAGGGACCCAAGAATCAACATCTAACATACCTTAGTTCTTGATTTTTTGAATATTGGTGGAGATATTCTTGAATTTGGATCTTCAATTGGAAAACCCTAACTCATACTTGAGAGAAATTGAGAGAAGATAGTATATTTTGGGGGAAAATAAGGTTGAATCTCGTGTTATAGGGTTATATAGGGGTAGGAAATTGACCCAAATACCCCTCTGGATGCGGATTTTAAAAATCTGAAAACTAGGCACCGACGCGGTTATCGACGCGGCACGTCGATGGCATTGACGCGATACTCAACGCATCATGCCATGATCGCGCCAAGCCTCAGTACTTTTGACTGGCAAATCCTACATAATATTAATAAACGCGATAGGCAACACGGCGTGCCTGGATCGCATTGGTCCACTATTTTGGGACACCAAACGTGATCTAAACGCGGCCTGAAAAAATCCAAAACTCATCCGGAAACACCAACTGACATATCTGATCATGACTCAACTTAAAGATCGGAATTTAAGGGTCATATGGGTCGAGAAATAAGATTGTGAACTTATGAAGGCTAAAAAGATTTTAAGTGTAAGCACTTAGCTGAAGTTTCTACGTCTGGGACCTCTTTTTAAGCTTTAACGGACTGAGTAAAGCTTTAAATTTTGCGGGGACTTACAATATCTCCCCCTTGGGAACATTTGTCCTCGAATGGGACTGACTAGACTAAAAATATGGATAGACTGAACTTACTTACTGGACATGAACATCTGAAACATGACTATATGACTGGAACTACTGATATACTAAATATGCATATCTGATGCTTGGATACTTGGCTGAGCTATTCTCATGAAAGAATGACTAAAATTACTGATAAGCTAAGCTTCTTCTACTGAACATGCATATCTAATGCATGAATATCTGACTGAGCTGACTCTCGAATGCATGACTGAATATACAATGATAACTGATACTAACTTTGTAAGGAACATCTAAACATGCAACCGAATGGGCTTAAGGACATGAAAGCATCGGGGAATTATAGAGTATCTCCCCCTTGGGAAACTATGTCCCTCTAAGAACGCTTACTTTACTAAGATACTGGAAAAACTGAGGTGATGCACAAGGCACCTACGAACTGGATCATGACTGAATATCTGGGATCTGAAGATAATGCATGATACATGAACTAAATTGATCTTGAAACTACTGGGACTTTCAATCTTGGAATAGTTTCATTCCTGAGATTTCTAATAGTATGACTAAATGGAAAGAAGGGAAACAAACTATACGAATCTGACTGCCTGACTGTTAAACTGAATTTCTGGCTTTACTAACTAACTCATGCTGAAAACTTAAGCTTAAATAGGAACAAAGGATCTAACAATGCATATCATAAAAATGAAGGACTTATAACGTACCCAAATCTATGTTAGGGGAACTTCCCTAATCATGGCGAGTTTGGAGTGTATAAAATTTGTTCTGACGCTGACCACTAGTGGTACTGGAAGTGGCTCCCTGTTGATGCAAATATTTACCCCTCTAAGTCAAAACTCTACACTTTTGCAACCTGTGGTCTAGCTTACCACAACCAAAACATACCTCGTTTCCTGCTCTACATGCACCTAGGTGGTTCCTACCACATTCTTTACAAAGTGGATAGGTACGCTCACTTCTCACACTACCCTGGACATTGGAGCCTGGCACCTCATCACGATTGCCATCCTTGAACTTTAGTACTGGTGAACTAATTGAGGATGAAGCTGGGCCTGAAAACTTCTGACTATGATGAGAACGATTACCACCCTGTGACCCTGACTGAGAAAAACTAAAACTACCTATTCTAGATTTCTTATTCACTCTCTCTCTTTGCTTAGTTTTTTCTACCTCAATATGCTGAGCATGCATCATTAGTCTAGAAATATCCATGTCTCTATTGAGCATAGCAATCCTACACTCCTTAACCACCAACCAAGACACACCTGTCACAAACTTACTCATGCTAGATCTAGGGTCAGCCATCTGCTTGGGAACATACTTAGACAACTGATTGAACTTGAGGCAATACTCCTTAACTGACATAGAGCCTTTCCTTAGGTTCATGAACTTTTCTACCTTAGTTTCCCTTATCTCAAGTGGGAAAAACTTATCTAAGAACGCATCCTAAAATATTTTCCAAGTCATGGGAGCTGCATCCTCCCTTCTACTCTTCTTCCACATCACTACCCAATCATGTGCAACATCCTTCAACCTATAGGATGCCAATTCTACATTCCCCTCTTCAGAGACATGTATAATTTGGGTGATCTTCTTTACCTCTGCAAGATAAGGTTGTGGGTCCTCTCCTGCTATTGACCCAAAGAATTCTAGCGGGTTCATTCTCATGAAATTTCTGATCCTGGCTGCGGCTAAATCCCCATCTTACTGAGGTTGGGCACCAGCCTGACGGTTACCCTGAACACTAGTTGTCACAACTTAGGCTAGCACCTGAAAAGTGTCCGAAACTCTGCATGTGATACATTCTCATTCGAAGGATCTACGGGCTGAGGTAACTGATTATCATTTCTACGGGCATAATCTCTGCAAGGAGGCATATTCTGTAAATAAAAGAAAGAATGGATTAGACTGAGAGTCTTAACTTGAGCTCATGCTCACTCGCATGACATGAATACTGAAAGAAGTGAAACTTTTTCTAAAAAATCTTATAGCCTCCTGTACATAAATGTGGTGCGCAACACACCCATGCACAAGACTCTACTAGATGCGGCTTTCAGACTTCCTAAGATACTGTTTAACCTCAGGATTTGATACCAAGTTTGTACCACCCCGAGTATGGTACCTCAGATGATATACGGTGCTCATAATCCCAAAGGACCATAAGCTAACCCTTGATGCATATCTATAACTAAGCACTGAATAATACACAGTAGAAATGCGGAAAACGGATGAAAAACTTGCCATAAGGTTCAAACATCTGAAATACAACTAAAAACGGAATACTAATACAACTTTCTAAACATCTAGTCTGAAAAACTCTAGTCTGAAAGCCTCTAACTGTCTAGACAAGGAGTTGAATGGGACAATCCCCCAACTAACTCCATCTACTGAAAATACTCAATCTAATACAATAAAGTGAAATAAGAACCATCCCTAAATGATGAGGACTCACTGCTATCTACAGCTGCTGGATGAATCTGGACTACCAAGGGTGCCTTGGAGCTCATGCTTCTGAATCTATGGTATAAAACACCATAGCGTAGGAAAGTATGCATCAGTACGTGAGAATGTACTGGTATGCTAGATGAGGTAAGGCTAAATGCAAAGGCTCATGTACATGAACTATAGTTGACTGAATAACATGAGTATACTGACTGAGGAATTATATGCATGAATGCATAAACTATAATTGAAATCGTAGTAACACTGAATACTGAGTTCAACTAACTGAATTACTGATAACTGGGTTTACTGATGCTGAATTCTAAATACTAATTTACTGATATTTAAGTTTACTAACACTGGGATACTAAATAACTGAGTCTACTGATATTGATCTCAGAGTTTTTCTAATACTGATTGACTATATCTGAGATCAGTCCTATCTAGAGTATGGTCTCTGAATCTACTGATACTGATTCTGATTGATTGTACCTGAGATCAGTCCTATCTAGTGGATGATCTCTGAATCTCTAGATGATGAAAATAATTGACTGTATTTGAGATCAGTCCTATCTAGCGGGTGATCTCTAAATTCTATGGAACTATCTAAGTTCCTTACTGAGCTAAGTTACTATATCTAACAGTCCTGATTACAGTAATACTGCACTGAGTTGTATTACTGAGACTGAATCTGAAACTGAGACTGTGGGAGGTAGTCATCTAACTGAAATGCCCAGAATCTAAACTAGTGGGGTCCAACCTGTAACCCTAGTTGAAAGGGTGTCAATAACGTGCCACGAGTAAAGACAACTACTATGGAGTCAGTCCTAATCTAGCGGGTGACCCCTGAGATCAGTCTTATACTAGCGGGTGATCCCCGAGTACATCAGTCCTATCTAACAGGTGACATCTCATGCCTATGTTGGCCAAGTAGTTCTGGAACTTAGGGATTGTTTCTAGGGATCTCAGTCCTATCTAGCAGGTGAGCCCCCATCCCTAGGCTCGCTCGGTGCTGAATCCTACTCCCAACTGAAAGACACTAAATTGATTTCCTAGTTCATACTAGGCTTGACTGAACTGTTACTAATCGTACTAATTAACTAAATTGAACTGATCTCATTGAGTTCCATTGACTGGCGAAATACTACTGAATTTTGTTATCTAACTGAATGCTACTGAGTTCTGGACTGAATGCTTAAATACTACTGAGGTCTAAACTGAATACTGAACTGGAATAGACTAATAATGATATTATTGAGTCTCTCTAAGTTCTATAACTGACTGAGTTCTACTGATCATGGCACAACTGAAATTATCTTGAAAACTGACACTAGCTCTAGACAATCAGCTAAATTATCGGGTATTAAATACCCCTAGGACTCGATAACATAAATAAATAAAGCATGACAATTATTGAATAGCATAACAATAGTCTATCATTCACAATAAAATCAAAGAGGTATCTCTTCAAGCACTTGGAAGTCTTAAACATGTAAATGTATAGGGATGCATGCCAATGTCTCATAATTCATTCATTAAGGAATGCACGTAAATGGGAGTGCATACAACATATCATAATTTATTCGCTAAGGACTTTCAACAAACACTTGGCATGCATTAACTTATACATAATTAGGGATTTCATGCTAACACGCTATAATGACTCTATTTCCTTCACATAAGCATTTTATCAAATATTTGGGGAGCATACTTTGGTTATACAACAATCAATACATCCAATTAACATGGCTACATCAATAAACTTGCAACTTAAAGAGTTTTATCATGAAAATTATGCAAATCATCACATACTAGGACTAAATCATGAAACTTTCAATCTACAACATGAATCACAGCTCAACATTAGCATAAACATGAACTTCAACTCACATAAATCATGAAAAATCATAAATATATCATAAATATTCAATCTTTATAATTTGAAAATGGTTCTTGAACTTCTTGGGTGGAAGGGGCCCTAGAATCAACATCTAATATACCTTAGTTCTTGATTTTAGAAAGATTGGCAGAGAGACTCTTGAATTTGGATCTTCAATTGGAAAATCCTAACTCGTTCTTGAGAGAAATTGAGAGAAGAGAGTATATTTTGGGGGAAAATAAGGTTGAATCTCGTGTTATAGAGTTATATAGGGGTGGGAAATTGACCCAAATACCCCTATAGATGCGTATTTTAAAAATATAAAAATTATGCACCGACGCGGTTGTCGACGCAGTGCGTAGAGGGCATCGACGTGATACTCGATACATCACGCCATGATCGCACCAAGCCTCAGTACTTTTGATTGGCAAATCCTAAATAATATTAACCATGTGATAGGCAACGTGATGCACCTGGATCGCGTTGGTCCACTATTTTGGGACACCAAGCAGGTCTAAATACGGTCCAAAAAAATCTAAAACTCATTCGGGAACACCTACTGACATAGTTGATCAAGAATCAACTTAAAGATTGGTATTTAAGGTTCGTATGGGTTGATAAATATGATTTCCAACTTATGAGGGCTAAAAAAATTCTAAGTGTAAACCCTTAGCTGAAATTTCTAAGTCTAGGACCTCTTTTTAAGCTTTAACGGACTGAGTAAAGCTTGGAATTTTGTGGGCTCTTACAACAATAACCTGCTGATCATTCTGAACAACTATTTAATGAGCTAAGGTAGTGAAAGTTTCTCTGAATTCGGCATAAGAGACATGCTCATTTAGGGGATCTTCCTGAATAGGCGGATGTGCGGGCTGCTTTCTGTTCCTTCTTTCGTTGTTTCTTTTGGGAGGCATTGTATATAAATGAAATGAAGGATGAGTCAGAAAGAGAATTTTAAATAGATCTTATGCTTATTCGCACGACATGACTACTGAAATAAGGGAAACTTTTCCTAATCTTGTAGCCTCTTGTCCATTAGTGTGGTGCGCTTAACACCCATGCACAAGACTCTACTCAACACAAATTTTAGACTCTCTAGGACACTGTAAAACCTTAGGCTCTGATACCAAGTTTTATCACGACTTGAGGCTACCCCCTAGTCACGACAACGGTGTTTATGGTCATAAATGACCACAAGCTAACCCATGAGCTGGTACCCATTGTAAGCACTGAGTAACTGATAATAAACAACATATGCAGAAGAACAACTGATAATTCCATAAGGTTTTAAATACTAAAACATGATTAAATCATAGGTCTAAAACTTATGAAGACATACTAAAAAGTCTGATAAAACAACTGATAAATCGACTAACTGTCTGAAAAGCCTCTAACTAACTGACTGTAGAGTTTATGGGACAAACCCCCAACTAACTCCGACTAAATAGAAATACTAAACTACTGAGATAAATTGAAATGAAACAACTATGTGCTCGATAGATGAGGACTCACCATGACTGTTGCTGCTGATAAGATGAATTGTCTAATAGCGCTCAGGAAATTATGTGCTTGAACCTATGATATGAGACATCATAGCATGAAGAAAAGTATGCGGCCAGTACTTTGAATATACTGGTATATGATATAAGGTTAGGTTGTAATGCAAGGGTTAACTGTGCATGAAATAATGATTGGATGAATAGCATGAGGTAACTGAATATGAATGCATAAAAACTAAAATACTGAAAATGTAAGACCAAGCATATAATGTTTCTAAAATAATCCATAAATCGAATTACTGAAATCTTATAACTGAATAACTGGAAGTCTATATATTATGGTCAAGCAAACCTGAACTAAATTCTATACTAAATATTGAACTAATACTGTGGGAGGTATCATCTAATCGATATACCCCAATCTAAGCTAATCGGGGTCCAACCTGTACCCCAGTTGGAAGGGTGTCAGTACCGTGCCACAGGTACTAACACTAGTTGCGTGGATCCATGAATTTGATGTCCTAAAGGATAGGGTGTTAAGACTAACTGATGGGTGACCCCTGAAATAAAGTCGAGCCAATATCCTACATTGGCTACATTGATCTAGAATATAGGGACCACTTCTAGCGACTCTACCTAACTAATGGGGAAACCGTCATTCCTGCATTCTCTCGGTGTCAAATCCTACTCCCAACTGAACTGACACTGATTACTTGACTGAACTAAGTTTAACTAAGTAAACAACTGATCATGATAGCTAACTGAATGACAATGCTCATATTTTATTTGAAACAGTTCTGAAGATACTAAAATTATGTAAAAAGCTAAGTATCGGGTGTTTATAACAGTCCATCACTGAATGGAAATAATAAGGACATATAAAATCTTTGAAACCATAATAAAGGATCATTTCTCAAAACCCAACATTTAGAAAGTTTATCAAATATATGGGAATCATGAATTTAAGCATGGTAATGGGTAAAGCATGTGATTGAAAACATAGTTACAATACTAAAACCATGAATTAGGGATTCAACATGAAAATTTCATCATTCAAATATGTAAGGGCTCATTCCATTGAAAAACACTTGTCAACATAATTTATAATTAAAATTCGTAAGAGCTTTATGGAGATAATTCATCATAACCATGTATAATTTATAATTTAAAACATAAAAATGGGTTCTTGGAATCCATGGGTGAAAAGGGCCCATGGATGAATATCACACATACCTTAAATCCCTAATCTTGAAAGAGAAACACAATCTTAATGTTTTTCTTGAAAGTTCTTGGATTTGGGAACTTGATTTCTTGTTTTTCTTGATAAGAAAGGAATGAAATTAATGAACTTAGGGGAAGATTAGGGTTTGTTTTTTAGAGTAAATTAGAGAATATGGGCAAATAATTCCCTAACCAATATTTTAATTTGTGTTTTTATGAATTGGGTCGATGGGAAAAGACGTAACTGCCCCTTAGGAAATTAAATCTGCAACTGGAATACGTATTGGAAGGCCACCGCGATGCGATGAAGGGATCATTGCTATACCCACCATGATGTGCCGCTATCACAGTGAGGTTCTGGAATTAAAATCCAAACGCTACCTAATCCCCGTCTAAAAAATCTAAAACTTCCCTAAGACATGCTCCTTATACCCCTGAACATGAATTGACACAAAAACCAATATCTCAAGGTCGATAAGACTAATTTAATAATCCTCAAAGTTAAGAGGCCAAAAATAACACTAAGTCCCCAACACTTAGTGAAATTTTTAGGCCTTAAGCCTCTAATGCATACAACTAGGAGCTGAACTCAGCCAAGAATAATGCGGGGTTTCATAAGGCTACTAATATAGGGGTTAAAATTGCAGCTTATCAGATCAAGTATGCTTCTTATCAGTGGTATAAGGAGTGTAATAGATATAGGGGTAGTATGGAAGATGAAGGGTTGTGGGAGGCCTTTTTTAATGCCTTCTTGGATCGATTCTTTCCTCAAGAATTGAGGAAAGCTAAGATGGAGGAGTTTGAGAACCTCAGGTAGGGGAGGATGTCAGTAAAGGAATATTATTTGAAGTTCTATCAACTATTAAGGTATGATCCTGACTTAGTGGCTGATATAAGGTTGAGAATGAGAAAGTTTGCTTATGGGTTAAATAGAGATTTGATTCTAGAGAGAAAGACTGCCTTTCTGATTAAAGATATGGATATCTTGAGGATGACTATTCATATGCAGCAAGTTGAGGATGAGAAGAGGAGACAGGTAGAGTTTGGGGATAGGCAGAAAAAGAGGAGTGGGTTTTATGATCAGGGAGGTGCTCAGTTTTTGGGTGGTAAAGATGGTGGCAAGTGGAAGAAAAAGAAGTGGGGGACTTCTGGCTCCTTTTCTACTAGTGCTCCTTACTATTCGAGAGACAGGTGTCATCAAGATGGTGATAATTCGCGGGTACAGGCTGCCCAATCTCAAGAAAGAGGAGGTCAGTCAGTTTCGTTGTATCCTCCTTATCGATTTTGTGGTAGTACTCAATGGGGTTATTGTGATGAAGGAAGTAAAAATGCTTCAAGTGTGGCCAGGTAGGACATCGGCTTAGGGATTATCCGATCAATAAGGTTACTACGGGGGTGAATAATATTCTTGTGGCTCTACACCTGGTGGTATAGCATCTGCTTCTATTACTTATCCTGGTTCTAGTGTTGATTAAAATAGGTTGTATACTTTGGCATCCTGATAGGAATCTGAGGCATCACTTAATGTCATTACTGGTACGTTATATCTTTTCTATCGTGATGGATATTGTTTGCTTGATTCGGGGTTCACTCTTTTTTATATGACTCCGTATATGGCTGAATAGTTTGGTATCGAATCGGAAGTTACTTTGGATAATTTTTCTATTTCTACCCCGATAGATAATTCAGTTATTGCTAAGAGAGTCTATAGGAGGGATGTGGTATCTGTTGGTGGCAAGCAGACCTTGGTAGATCTATTTAAGTTGGATATGGTAGATTTTGATATAATTCTGGGTATGGATTGGTTGCATTCTTGTTACTCGTCTTTTGATGGTTGGACCTGTAAGGTTATCTTTAAGTTCCTTGGTAAACCGGTTACAAAATGGGAAGGTAGTTCCTTAGATCCAAGGGGGAGGTTTATTTCTTATCTTAGAGTTTAGAGGTTAATCTCCAAGGGTTTTCTTTATCACTTGGTCCAGGTTAAATATTCTAACTTGAAAGGTCTTTCTTTGTCTTCAGTCCTTGTGGTTAATAAGTTTCTAGAGGTCTTTTCGGATGATCTTTTTGGTGTTCCTCCTGATAGGGAAATAAATTTTGGCATTGATTTGCTTTCGGACACTTATCCAATGTTTATTCCTCCGTATAGAATGGATCTGGATGAGTTGAAGGAACTCAAGGAGCAACTTAAGGATCTTCTGGACAAGGAGTTTATTCATCTTAGTATTTCTCCCTGGGGTGCACCGGTGTTGTTTGCGCACAAGAAGGATGGTTTCCTTTGGATGTGCATTGACTACAGGTAGTTAAATCAGGTAATGGTCAAGAACAAGTAATACCCTCCAGAGGATAGATGATCTATTTTATTAGTTATATAATGCTAAGTTTTTTCTAAGATAGATCTTCGGTCTGGGTACCATCATCTTAAAATTAAAAAGGTGGATATCCCTAAGACGGCTTTTCATACTCGGTATAGGAATTTTGAGTTCTTGGTGATGTATTTTGGGTTGACCAATGCTTCGATAGCATTTATGGACTTGATGAATAGGGTGTTCAGGTAGTATTTGGATCTCTTCGTCATTTTGTTCATTGATGACATTCTAGTTTATTCAAAGAGCAAAGTGGATTATGTTAATCACCTTCGTGTGGTGTTGCATACCTTAAGGGAACAATTGTTGTATGACAATTTCTCTAAGAGTGAGTTTTGGTTGAATGATATGACTTTCTTGGGTCATATAATTTCTAGTGAAGAGATCATGGCGGATATGTGGAAGGTTATTGTGGTGAAAAGGTGGCCTAGGCCCACGACACCATTCGATATCCAGAGTTTCTTGGGTTTAGCTGGGTATTATAGGTGGTTTATGGAAAAATTTTCTTTGATAGTTGCTTCTTTGACTAAGTTGACTCAGAAGAAGGTTAATTTTTCTAGGTCGGATGCTTGTGAAGGGAGTTTTGAGAAGTTGAAGGATTAGTTAACTTTGGATCCAATCCTGACCTTGCCGGAAGGCAATGATGGGTTCGTAGTTTATTATGATACATCTCAGGTAGGTCTTGGTTGTGTTTTGATACAGCATGGGAGGGTGATTGTTGATGCTTCCAGGCCGTTGAAGGTACATGAGAGGAATTATCCTACTCATGATTTGGAGTTGTTGTCGGTTGCGTTTGCTTTAAAAATATGACGGCATTATTTGTATGGTGTTCACGTGGATATCTTTTCTGATCACAAGAGTATTCAGTATGCGTTCACTTAGAAAGAGCTTAATCTCAGGTAGAGAAGATGGCTTGAGCTTCTCAGGGATTATGATATGAGTCTTCACTACCGCCCAGGTAAGCTAATATGGTTATTGATGCTCTTAACAGGTTATCCATGGGGAGTTTGGCTCATGTAGAAAAGGGGAAGCGAGAATTAGTGAAGGATATTCACCACTTGGCTAATCTTGGAGTTTGTCTCTTGGACTCTAAGGATGTTAGTGTGAAGGTGCAAAAGGTGGTTTGATCATCTCTTAGTGTAGAGATCAAGGAGAAGCAAGTGTTGGAGTCTGTCTTGATGAAAATCAAGAGTAACATTGGTGGGCAAAAGGTAGTGGTGTTTGAGATCAGTGGTGATGGTACTTTATTTTACCAAGGGAGGTTGTGTGTTCCTGATGTTGACGAGTTGCGGCAAATGGTTTTGGATGAGGTGCATGATTCATGCTATGTTGTTCATCCTAACTAGACTAAGATGTATCATGATCTCAATGAGATCTATTGGTGGAATGGCATGAAGAGAGATATGGCAGATGTTGTGGCCAAGTGTATGGTGTGTCAACAGGTTAAGGTTGAGCACATGAGTCCAGGGGGGTTGTATAAAGAAATTGATTTTGCCCGAATAGAGGTGGGAAGTGATCAATATGGACTTTGTTACCGATCTTCCTCGATCTCAGAATCAGTATAATTTGATTTGGTTTATCGTGGATAGGATGACTAAGTCTGCTCATGTCTTGCTAGTGCGGACTACCTTTTTGACGGAGGATTATGTAAAGCTGTATCTTTAGGAGATTGTGAATTTGCATGGGGTGTCTGCTTTGATTATTTTTTATAAGGGTACGTAGTTTACGTCTCACTTCTGGCGATATTTCCAAAAAGGGTTGGGGACTAAGGTTAGTCTGAGTACTCCTTTCCATTCATAGTTAGATGGGCAAGTAGAGAGAACTATTTACACATTGGAGGATATTCTTCGAGCTTTCGTGATTGACTATGGTGGAAATTGGATTGAGCAACTACCTTTGGTGGAGTTTGCTTACAATAATAGGTATCATTTGAGTATTGGTATGGCTCCTTTTGAGGCATTGTGTGGTAGAAGGTGTAGATCGCCTATTGGTTGTTTTGAGCTTGGGGAGGCAGACATGCTTGACCCGAATTTGGTTTATCAAGCGATGGAGCAGGTCAAGGTGATTCGGGATAGTCTTAAAGCTTCCCAAAGTTGCCAAAAGTCCTATACAGATGTTAGGCATAGAGACTTAGAGCTTGGGGTCGAGGATAGGGTGTTCCTCAAGGTATTTCCCATGAAGGGTGTGGTATGGTTTGGCAAAAATGCTAAACTTAGTCCTCGGTATGTTGGTCCTTATGAGATTTTGCGAAAGGCGAGAAATGTTGCTTATGAGTTGGAGTTTCCATCTAGTTTAAGTTTGGTTCATCTGGTCTATCATCTTTCTATGTTGAGGAAGTACATTGGTGATCCTTCTTCAGTTGTTCCTTTGGAAGGATTGGGTATTTTAGATTCTTTGTCTTATGAAGAAGTCTCGGTTGAGATATTAGATAGGCAAGTTCGTCGGTTGCGGACCAAGGATGTCGCTTCGGTTAAGGTTATATAGCGGAACCATAAGGTGGAAGAAGCTACTTGGGAAGCAAAAGAGAACATGAAGTCCAAGTATCTGCATCTATTTTCTGCTCTTGGGATTCGTGCGAAAGGTATGTGTCTTCAACACATCTTTATTTTCTGAGTTTGTTAACGGAAAGATAAACATCTTTGCCTCTTTGTTTTCAAACTTTGTTAAAAGAATGTTTGATAATGCAATGACTCTGTGTGGTTACCCCTACCTGTCCCGTCATTTGGGGACGAATGTTCCTAGTGGGGGAGACTAAAAATATCCTGGGTGTTGACTCTTAGAAAACTTCCTGGAATTTCCATTATCCGGACCCAATACGACTCATGGGTACGAGCCGTATATTGGGGTACGAGTGGTATGGTCCTATCGTATGCTGATCAGTGTTAGTTGGTAGGATGGTTTTGGTCACTGGAATGGGTATGACTTAGTTGTATAAGTCGTAGGGCTTAGTACGAGTCATATCAGGGACTCGTATGGTGGACAGTTTTTTATCCTCCTGGTATTTCATTCTGTCAAGGATACGGGTCATAGGTACGGATCATATGATGGGGTTACGACTTGGTTGGATGATTCGTATACTGGATAGTGTCTAATCCAAGGGTGAGTCTTGGATACAAGTGGCGGATACCAATCGTATTGGGAGGATACGACTCGTATGGGTCAGTCGTATCCCTGTGATGGGTTTTTAAGGGACTTAAGTGGGGGTAATCTGGAAATTTCCCTACTTTCCCTAATAGGATCCCACGACTTCTAGCCTATTTGGGAGGCTATTTACTTTATTATTTCTCTCTTAAACACTTATAAACTACTCCTAAACAATCTAAAATCCTCTCAAAAGCTTTGGGGCAAGAATGCTAGGGTTACTAATTTGGGGCTTGCTTTGGTGATTTTTTCCATCAATTCTTTGGTTTAAGGCATGATTCTCTTCCCTCATTGTGATTTTAACTAAAGGCATGACTTATATGATTAATTTCATGGTTTTACTATTTCATGGTTATGGTTTTCAACTATTATTTAGGGATTTTGATATTAAATGCTTGGTTATGGTTTTCTATGGCTTTAATTATGCTTTTATATACATTAATGGTGGTTTTGGACAATTGAATTGCATGGTAATGGTTAATGGTCTTTCGAATTGGTTTTGGTTATATTATGCCCCCAATGTGTTTGATAAAATGCTTATAAAGGTATATTTATTGCATTGATTTCTTGTAATGAAACTCTTGCTTGTTTTCGGCTTATGTAATAAAGCTTTAAATGGTTTAAATGGTTTGAAAAAGCTAAAGTCGAAATGGTTATGCTTGAGGGTAACATGGAAGTCTCCTAAGTGGTTTAATACGGTATATGGAAGGTCACTTGAAAGTCCCCTTAACCTAAATGGCTTGGCTATGGATATTACTTACAAGTAAAGGGTGGTATGACTATACCACTAATATTGGCCTCGGTTAATAAAATGGTAATTGGATTGATTGGTTATTTGGAAACAGTTTTAATTAGGTACTAATGGTGGGGTGTGTATTAAAGCCATGGAAGGTGGTGGTCCCGGAGGGGACCAAAACTGGAAACTCGTATTTGCCGATATGAGGATTGGTCTTAGTGGACCGTGTGCATGATGTCACACTATTAGGGGATGTACTAGTCATCCCATGGGATACTTTCCTGGTGGTGAGACTACACGCACTGGGCCCTTTCAGCAGGGGGAGCTGAACCCCTATAGTCTGTGGGTAGTTTAGGACGGCCAAACTACACAGCCTAGGTAAAGGTTTTAAAGGCATGCTAAACTCGATCCCCTTTCCCGGCATGGTTATATATGTATATATATATGTATGGTTGTGTGCATTAGATGGTTTTACTTGGTTTTATAACTAGCATTATTTTATCCTTATCATGTGATTCATGCTAGTGGTCACTCTCTAACCCATCTACTAGCAGTTGTATACCCATGCTATGCAGGAACCGGCCATTCGACTCCTCCTACATCGTGATTGACTCAGGGACAGCATTTGGACTAAAGTAGTGAGCTTCCATCCTTTTGGAAGGCATCATTTCATGTTATGGATATTTTTATACATTTTGACTTCATTTTAGATATTGGTTTTTCCCATGGTTGGGGGCATGTCCCAACCTAATTTATTTACTCTTTTGGATAGAGTCTTTGTGGTACTTCTGGAGGTTGGTATGGGAGGGATCGGTATTTGTGTTTTCCTTGGCAGTGGTATTGGTGTTGGGTCTTACACCCTTGAACGATATTGTTGGTTGTTCCATCATATTACATTTTGGGATTGGTTATCATATCATGTTTTAGTATTCTCTTTGGTTATGGCATGGTTTATGGCCTATGGTTTGGTCGGTATGGTTGGGAGGTTAGAGTGGTACGATTGTAATCGGTTGGGTCGGTCATGATTGTGACCCTATATCAGAGTATTCATAAGAGCATTTACGTTATTTTGATTATATGCTCGAAATTCAGCCCATCTAAGGCTGGATATAGGTGGTGGGGTTGTGTAACAAGGGGCGGTCCCCGGTCCTGGTTGGACTTGGGATGCCCATTACGACAAGTCCTGTGGTCGAGTTGGGTCACTCATCAATTAACCCAAATAGGATTACTCAAATATTAAAAAAATATTAAAAGAAAACACCCATCTTATTATTCTCATTACTTAACCCCACATCCCCCGGTAACCCATTGTGGAAACATAATAACCACTTAGTCTTACCTCACTTTTTCCCAAAATGATATAGTTACCTCTTGTTAACTTATTGGTAATGAACTCTAGATTACCATTCTTTCCCCCTACGACTCCACTACCATAAACCACTAAGTCTGACCTTACACCAAAGACTACCACAAATCCTAAGAAATGATTACATCAAAGGCTTCCCTAACCTGTGTTAACACCTTAGATAAGTCACCCTAACATTCACAGAAATAACCCACCCAGACAAGTAAAAAATCAACCATGCCCCCCATACATGCAATCAAACTTAATACATAACTTACAATAGTCTTTCAATCTATCCAAAGAATACATAAATCCATATTCAGCCTTAAACACAATTATCATTTCTTTACTAGAGATAATATAACAAGTCAAGAAAAAAACAAGAATTAATAGTCAAGTCTAATCAAGTCCAATCAAGTCAAAAACCAATACAACGACATATATATGTATTACTCGGTCTACTCAAGGAACCGTCAAACTCATCTAAACTTTGTACATACATGATATGGGTATCATAACCCCCCTCTAGTCATTACCTATAGGGGCCAAGTTCCTCCTATGTACCTAATCTTAGACCTAAGTTTCTACCAAACTTATCCCACCAATAAGCTGTAGGAATGCCCAACTACTGAAATATTCCATAATTAACAATAAAGTAGGTCAAATCATACAGCAACATAAGTTCATTTGAAATTGACCACGCAAAAAAACATATACTAATAGGCCATACTAAAAACTAGTTAACATGCACATGTAGTACAAATTGGATTAAACTACAATACCATCACCAAGCCTACCATCTAAAGCCCTAAACATGCCACTTAACTTAGTTATCTCTTCTAAAGACCAATCGAGTTACCACTCTAGAACTTTGGAAGTGGCCAACATCCTCCCCCCAATACACAAAAGAATCATTACATTTATTAGGGGATTACATAATTGATCGATAATTTGCCTTTTACCACCCTAAATATGAGCCTACAATAGTGAATCACCCAATTATTTAATAACTATAGCATAACATAATTATATAAATAATACAACAACCTATCGATAAGTTATTATAACTTTAACAAATTTTAGTCATCCAAACTCCGTGCCTGAAGGCCTAATCATGAAATCTTTCATCCATCTACATTACATTGATGCTATCCAACCTAGGTTCTATACTACTCAATTTACCAAAGCTTACCTAGATGTCAACTAGTTGTAGGAAGGACGAACGAATGTGAATTCCAACCATGTTCTAAGATCACTGATGTATTATTTCTCAATAATCCATAGGTTTGTATCCTCATTCATACCTATTTACCCATTCATATCTCCAAGGGAGGAGAGGTAACCCTAAGTGTTTTTAGAGCCCTCCTATATTATTTCTTTAAACTTATGGAAGAAAAGAAATAAAACCTGCTTAAGGGGGGGTTTTTCTCTGCATCATGTTGCTATAGCGGGAGGTGTCGCTATAGCAACGTTGTTATAGAAAAATAATTCCTGCTATAGTGGGATGACATCATCTCGACCAATACTTTTCAATTTCTAAAATTGTAACTTGTGTCACCCCACACAAGTTTATGAATATAATCTCGATAATCCCCATGGCCCATACCCATCTTAAGATATTTTCTTGTAATGGTGAATTAGGTCATTATAATAGATACTAATTTACCCATCATTCATCCCTAAATGATCACAAACAACAGTCGTCCTAAGTCAAGAATTGAACTTAACACCCTCCCCATGATATAATAGGTAACTAGTCTCCAATACCCAGACCTTGAGTTTTGATTGAAAAACACAGTGATCTTATGAAAGTACAGACCCCTCAAAACATTTTGGAATTCTAGTACTAAAACTCCATTACCTGCCTAATATAAAAAGTTTTTCACGCTTAAAAATAACATGATGCGAAATAAGGAACCCATTGTTTGAGTGCTTGAGCTACCTGGGAACTCATCAAATTACAAAGATTAGACAGGGCATTTAAAATTTTCAAAGCAAAAAAATTTTAAGGGTTTAAGGTAGGACCTCGGTAAAACAATCTACTATCATGACCCAAGGCTACCCTCTAGTCGTGACACAGTGCTTAAGGCTACAAGTGACCTTAAGCTAACCCATGATCTGGTACCAGCTGTGAGCACTGAATAAAATAATAAAACATCATGTGCAGAAGATAACCTAATAAAGCTTTGTTAAAATGTAATACCATCGTGTTTGAACAACTGATAAAAGGTAAACTGAAAAACATGTCAGAACATCTAAACATCTAGTTTGAAAGCCTCTAAGGCATGTAGAGTTGATAGGACAAACCCCCAACTAACTCCAATTGACTAAAATGAAAGGAATACTAAAAATAACTACAATAACATATCTTGTCCTCGATGGATGAGGAATCACCACTACTGCTGCTGAGAGGTACTGAGTTGTCTAAGGATGATTAGGAAACTGAGGGTTCGAACCTATGTTATAAGACAACATAAGGAAAAATAAGAGTATGCGATCAATACTTTAAATGCACTATGCGATCAGTACTTTGAATGTACTGGTATGTAAGATAGAGACTGGCTGTAATATATATGAGCACTGAACACATATGCATGAACATGTAAAAAGAATGTAAGACCAAGTAAAGTATGTACTGATAGAATCTATAAAACTGACTGATTGAATCATTGATAACTAAATTCTTGGTCATGTAAACCTGGATTGATATTACCTAAGTACTGACTGAAACTGTGGGAGCTATCATATAGCCGACATGCCTCAATATGAGCTAATCGGGGTCTAACTTGTAACCCAAATTGGAAGGGTGTCAGTACCTTTCCACGATACCAACAATGGTTGTATGGATCCACTAATCTGATATCTCGAAGGATTAAGGAGTCACCCTATACTAGAAAGTTCCCCTAAGAGTGTGTCAACCTTTAAATAGAAGGAAGATATCTCAAAACCTACGTTGGCTACGTAGTTCTGGAACTTAGGGGATGTTACTAAAGGTCACACCCTCTACTAGTAGGTGAGCCCCTATCCCTAGGTTTGCTCAGTCCTAAATCCTACTCCCATTTAGACTAATATTGGTTCTGAATAAGTTCAACTAGATATCACAACTGATAGTGCTCAACAAGATCATAACAAACTGAGTATGATGATAAAATTATGTTTTGACTGATTAATTACTTGAAATTCTAAAACACGTGTAAACATATAGGTATCGAGTGTTCATAACTCACCAGCACTGAATAACACTTTTAAATACAATAACATTATTTAAAAACATTGGTAGGAAGTCATGATTCAGAGATCCAAACATGATACATTTTACTAAATTGATGAAAGCCATGATTTTTCAGGATCGGAATATGCTAAACATGGGAGAATAACATGTTCACATGGATTAATTCATAACATTGATAAATTTACATGACATTAACTGAACATGATATGGGTAATAGAAATTCAATGCATGTAATAAATAAATTCACATGGGGAAACTTATTGGAATGGCTTGAATTCAAAACTAGTAAGAAAACATGAATTTAAATCATAATTAGCATTGATATTTTCATAAAAGAGGATAAGAAATTCATACTTCAACAAAAAGGGATTTTAGGACTCAATGGGGGGACGAAACCCATTGATGAATACCCCACATACCATAATGGCTTGAATTCTTGTATAAGAAGCTTGGAATTGGAACCTTGAATGCTCAAATCCTTGAGGAAAAACTTGAATTTTTACTCTTGGGAATGAGGAAGGGCTTTATGTATGATAACTGATGGAGAATGGGGAAATTGATGCCTATATTTTAGTTTTAATCATCAATTTGGGTGTTTGGAAAAAGGGGAAGGACCAAAATGCCCCTGTTTAAGTTAATGAAAATACTACAGACAACACAACCTATGTGTCAAGGAGGTTATCGCAGCGGCTAACCTCCATGACACGCTGCTTATTACAGTGGCTAACCTCTGTGACACAGCTTATCGCAAAGGTCCAGCCTGTGTGACACGCCAATATCGCAAAGGCATTCTGCCTCTGTGGTCTAAAAACACCTCGAACCCCTTTCAAAAAAAAATTAACTCTCTCGGATAACCCTTGTAACATCCCTAAACATATTTCAACCCAAAAATTAATATTTCAGACTCGGGAAGGCCAAAAATAAAATCCTCAAAATCTTGGGGTCTTAAAATGGCTAAGTCCTTTGTACTTAGTGTATAATTATTCCTTCAACCCTCCTTAAACATATGACTAAGAGTTGAAAATGAGCTTAGGATCTTATGGAGCATTACAATATCTCCCCCTTGAGATCATTCATCCTCGAATGAAACTGGTTAAGCTGAGATACTAAGAAAGTTGAGATCGTGCTCTGAATACTTATGAACTGAATAATTATTAAATAACTGAATCTAAAACACAATACATAGACTGAAATGAATTCATGAATGCATGCAATGATATTAGGATAGTTGGATAGCTGAGGTAGAAAATGAGAGAATCAATTTAAGAAAAACAATTACCTCAAGTTGGATATGAGTATGTAGAGAAAATATGGGATACTTGGCTCATATATCTGCTTCATTTTCCCAAGTATCTCCCTCAACAGACTAATTTCTCCATAGAACATTAACCAAGGGAACTTCTTTATTAATCAACCTATGAATCTGATGGGCAAGGATCTCAATTGGGACTTCTTCGTAGGAGAGATTATCTTTCACATCCACACTCTCTAAAGGGACAACAAAAGTTGAGTTGTCAATATATTTCTTTAGCAATGAGACATAAAATACCAGATGCACAAATTTGCAGGCAACTCTAACCACAGTCTACCTTCCCAAAGCGGCTCAAAATTCTATGGGCTAACATAGCGGGGACTAAGATTCCCCTTCTTGCCAAATTCTTTACCCCTTTCATGGGCAAAATTTTCTAATAAACAAAGTCACCAATATCAAACTCAAGATCTCTTCTCCTCACATCTGCATAAGATTTCTGATGACTTCAAGCTATCTTTAGCCTCTCTCAAATTAACTGAACTTTTCTCCATTGCCTCAAACACTGAATCTGTCCATATCAAAGCAGCCTCACCTGCTTTAAACCAACAAATAGGAGATCTACATCACCTCCTATAGAGATCTTCAAATGGAGCCATCTAAATACTGGAGTGATATCTGTTGTTCTAGGCAAACTCAATTAAAGGAAAGTGGTCATCCCAACTACCCTTAAAGTCAATAACACAGTCCCTCAATATGTCCTCTAAAGTTTGAATGGTCCGCTTTTCCTGACCATATGTATAAGGATAAAAAGTTTTATTGAGATAGACTTGGGTACCAAGACCATTCTGAAAAGCCTTCCAAAAGTGAGAGGTAAACGGAGTACCTCTATCTGAAATGATGGTCAATTAAACCTTATGCAATTTTACGAACTCTCTCAAATAGAGTCTACCATAATCTCAATTGAATATGAAGTATAAACTGGCAAGAAATGGGCTGACTTGGTCATTCGATCTACAATGACCCATGTCGAATCATGATGATGACACGTATGAGGTAACCTTGTTATAAAATCCATGTTCACTACCTCCTACTTCAAAGTGGGGATGCTGAACTCCTGAAGCATACCACTAGGCCTTTGGTGCTGAACCTTAACCTGCTAACAGTTCAAACACTTAGCAACAAATTTTGCAATATCTTTCTTCATACCACTACACCAATAGATTTCCCGTAAATCACAGTACATCTTAGTAGCTACTGGGTGAATAGAATATCGTGCACCATGTGCTTCAGCTAATATTCATTGTCTCAAACTATTAACATACGAGACACATAATCTTCCTTGACAACAAAGCATACCATCTCCCCCTTGGGAGAAAACCTCCACTGTCTCCTTCAAGTTGACCAAAATAGGATCCCTAGATTGCTTTTCTTTCACTTCGGCCACCAACGAAGATTCTGAACCATTCTAAACCCATATACTACCTTTGGCTAAATCAACCAACTAAACACCTAGCCTAGAAAGATAACGAACCTCACGAACTAACTCTTTCTTATCATCCTCAACATGCACAACATTTCCCATAGATAATCTACTAAAGGCATCAACACTACATTGGCTTTACCCGGGTGATACAACACACTCATATCATAATCTTTCAATAATTTAAGCCATCTTATCTGACAAAGATTTAGATCTTTCTGCATGAATACATACTGTAAACTCTTATGATCCATGAACACATGCATCAACATGAACCCCATAAAGGTGATGCCTCCAAATCTTTAAAGAAAAGACAACTGCTGCCAACTTAAGGTCATGGGTTGGGTAATTCTTCTCATGGGTTTAAGCTGTCTAGAGGCATAGGTTATGACCTTACCTCGCTGCATTAACATACAACCAAGACAACTCTAGAAGCATTACAATAAACTACGAACCCATCTGTGACATCTGGTAAAGTCAAGACTAGAGCAGAAGTGAGTCGAGTCTTCAACTCCTGAAAACTCTTCTAACAGGAATATGACCAATGAAATTTAACTTTATTATGGGTTAGTCGAGACATAGAAGAAGAAATAGAATAAAACCCTTCAAAAAACCATCTGTAGTAACCAACTAAACCCAATAAAGTCCTGGTGTCTAATAGAGAGATGGTTCTAGGCCAGTTTCTTATTACTTTGGTCTTTTGAGGATTAACTCAAATGCCATCACCAGAAATGATGTGACCAAGGAAAGCTACTAATTTCAACCAGAATTCACACTTGCTGAACTTACCAAATAACTAGTGATCCTTAAGGGTCTGTAATACAATTCTCAAATGGTGCACATGATTCCCTTCATTGCCGGAATAAATAAGGATGTCATCTATGAAAACTATGACGAACATGTCCAAGTACTTCTTGAATACCCCACTCATCATGTCCATAAAATCTGTAGGAGCATTAATTAATCCAAAAGACATAACCATAAATTTAAAGTGATCATACCAAGTTCTGAAGGCTGTCTTTGGAATGTCACATTCTCTGACTCTGAGCTAATGATAGCTAGATTTGAGGTCTATTTTAGAGAAACAATTTCCATCCTGAAATCAGTCAAATAAGTCATCAATTTTGGGGAGAGGATACTTATTCTTGACTGTGACTTTGTTCAATTGACGATAATAAATGCACATTCTGAGGGAACCATCTTTTTTGCGCACAAAGAGGACTAAAGCACCCCATGGAGAAACACTAGGCCAAATGAAACCCTTATCTAAGAGATCTTTAAACTATTCCTTCAATTCCTAAAGGTCAGCTGAATCCATTTTGTAAGGTTGAATTGAGCTAATCTAGGTATCTGGAAGGAGATTTATTTTGAAGTCAATTTTTTTTGGGAGGAACTCTGGGAAGATCTTCAGGAAAAACATCTGGAAATTCATTTACTACTGGAACTAACTTAAGACTGGGAGTTTCAGAATTTGAGTCCTTGACTTGGATGAGATGGTAAATACATCCCTTGTATGTCATCTTTATTTCCTTAAGATAAGAAACATACTAACCCTTAGGCACTGAAGTACTACCTTCCATTCAATAACAGGTTTATTAGAAAACTGAAACTGGACAATTCTATTTCTATAATCAATTTAGGCATAGCACGAGTGGAGCCAATCCATGTCAAGAATGACATCAAAATTAGTCATCTCTAACTATATAGGGTCAACTGAAGTAACTTTCTAAGACATTATGACTGGGCAGTTTTTGTATACCCATCTGGCTATAAAAAACTTTCCCACTGGGTAGACGGTAAAAAAATCTCTGCTAATATGTTAGGACTGACACCGAAGTCTACAGCTATATAATAAGTCATAAAGAAAAGTGAAGCTCTGGGGTCTAACAATGCATAAATATGAAGACAGAAGACTTGTAACGTACCCGTAACCACATCAGGAGAACTCTTTTGATCATGGCGAGTCAGTAGAGCATAAAGTTGATTCTGACGATGCCCACTGGTGGCAATGGAGGTGGCGCCCTGCTAAGTTGGGTGACCTATTGGAGATGATGAAAAGTTGGACTAACCCTATTGACGAACATTCTTTTCTTTATGGCCAATCCCTAGGCAATCCCTGATCCTATGGCCTAGCTTGCCACATTCAAAACATACATCACTACCTACTCTACACTCACCCTAATAATTCTTACCATGCTTTTTGTAAAGCGGATTGGTATGACTACCATTTACACTACCCTGGGACTTAGAGTCTAGCACTCTATCCCAACTGTCCTATCTAAACTTAGGCACTAGCGCACTGGCTGAATATGGGCCTGGATCTAAAAATTTCTAACAAAACTGAGAACGGTTACCACCTTCCAACCTTGGCTGAGAATAGTTAAGGTTACCTATTTTGGCCCTCTTATTCTCCCTTTCCTTCTTCTTGAGCTTCTCTTCCTCAATCTACTAAGCATGAACTATCATCCTATAAAGGTCCATCTCCTAAATTAACATGGTTGTTCTATATTCCTTGATGACGCTATCAGATACACCAGACACAAACTTACTCATCCTGGACCTAAAATAGCCCACCATAGTCGAAGCATACCATGCCAACTGAGTAAACTTGAGTGAGTACCTTCACACTCATACTACCCTACTTCAAATTGATGAACAACTACACCTTAGTATTTCTCAACTCTAGTGGGAAGAACCTGTCGAAAAGGTCGTGGAAAATTCCTCCTATTCTATAAGCCTTACCTCAATACCCCTGTCCTCCTTCCACTACTTGAACTAAGTATGAGATACTCCATGACACTGATTAGTATCTAATAAACACTCTCACTAGAAGTAACACCCATAATGTCGATCACCTTCTGCACACCATCCAAAAACTTATGTGGATCCTCCTCAGACATGGATCCAGAAAACAAAGGGGGATTCATCCTAATGAAGTCTCGAATCTTAGATGCAGTTGTATTCATCACTAGATTGGATGGGGAAATAGACTTCTGGTTATTCTGAGCAGCGACGAATGGGCCAGGGGTGTGAAAGCGGCCCTAAACTCGATGTGAGAAATGTGGTTGTTCAAGGGATCTTCCTGAACAGGTGGTGGTGCGGAATGATCCCCATTCTTTCTTCTGGTATTTTTTGGGGAGGCATTTTCTATAAATATAATGAAGGATAAGTTGGAAACGGAGTTCAGTAGAGCCCATTCTCTTTTGCACGACATTAACACTAAAAGAAGGGAAACTTTCCAAAAATATCTCGTAGCCTCTTGCCCATAATTGTGGAGTTCTTCACACCCATGCATAAAACTTTACTCAACGTGGTTTTTAGATACCGTAGGACACTTTAAAACCTTAGGCTCTGATACCAAGTTTTGTCACGACCCAAGGCTACCCCCTAGTCGAGATGCAATGCTTAAGGCTACAAGTTACCTTAAGCTAACCCATGATTTGGTACCTGTTGTGAGCACTGAATAAAATAATATTGAAACATCATGTGTGAAATATAAACTGATAAAGCTTTGTTAAAATGTAATACCATCATGTCTGAACAACTAATAAAAAGGAAACTGAAAAATATGTTTGAATATCTAAATATCTGAATATCTAAACATCTAGTCTGAAAGCCTCTAAGGCATGTGGAGTTGATGGGACAAACCCCCAACTAACTTTGACTGACTGAAATGAAAGAAATATTGAAAATAACTAGAATAACATATCTTGTCTTTGATGGATGAGGACTCACCTCTACTATTGTTGAGAAGTATTGAGTTGTCTAAAGACGATCAAGAAACTAAGCGACTGAACCTATGTTATAAGATAACATAGCACAAAAGAAGAGTATGCACTTAGTACTTTGAATGTACTGGTACGTAAGATAGGGACTGGTTGTAATATATATGAGAATTGAACACAAATGAATGAACATGTAAAAATAATGCAAGAAAGTATGTACTGACATAATCTATAAAACTAACTGACTAAAGAGTTGATAACTAAATACTTGGTCATGATAACCTAAAATAATATAACCAAAGTACCTACTGAAACTGTGGGAGCTATTATGTAACCGACATACCAAAATTTGAGCTAATCAGGGTCCATGATAGCGCACACGCAAGTGTACATGGTTTTATCAAGTAATATAGTGTCTTCAAGGAAGCCCAAGTATCAATCTCTCAGGGACTTGCGTTCGTCGCCTATCTAGTTCTAGTTCAACCAATTGAGGAGAGTAGTAAATAGAGTTTTAGAATTAAAAATAAACTAAGAAGAAACTAAACTAATGTGGAAAAATAATGAATTTGGACAATCAAGGATAGAATCCTAGGGTTAAGGCTTACGAACAATCCTTCTATGTTATTGAACTTCATTCGTTAACTTGCTTATCTTGGTTGTTGATTCGTAGGGTTAATTGCACGATTATGGTTTCCAACCTCTAATATTTTACCTAAATTAAACCTTACAACTACATCATTGAGTGGGGATGTAATCCTTGTTCTATCTCCCCATTCCCTCTCCCGAGTTCACAAGGTTGACAATTGATGTATTCTAAGGGTCATGAATCCTTAAAATAGTTAAAACAAGAATAAACAAACAAAAAACAATGATGAGTAAATTAACAACCTTAATTCAAAACAAAATTAATCATGAACATTGCCTTAACCCCGGATAGGAGTTTTAGCCTTCAATGGAAATATAGATCATCCAATCTCTTGGATTGGTGATACAAACCATGAAAGAAACTAAAGTAAAGAGATATAAACCCTAAAAGAAGTTTTGAGCATCCCCACAACTGTTCCAAGACATCCAAGAGTGAATAATAATAAGTAAAAATATGTATTTATAGTGTCCAAGTAGTCCCAAGACGTGTAGGATTCAAATCTGCACTTTTGACCTTATTTGAAATAGGGTCGCGTCGCGAGGGGCATTTGAATTAAGTAGAGATCGCAACGCGGCCTCATCACAAGGGTACACTGTTTTAAGTGCCTTTTAAGTATTTTGGTATGTATCACGTGCCCAGATAGATTACTACATGCCTACACTCGCCCTGGGCATTCCAGGTGTCCAAATTGAGTCCAAGTTGTGTATTTTGATTTTGGTAAGCCATTTCGAGCTTTTTGAGTTGTTTACACTTGATTTGAAGCTTGTATATCCTTAATATATAATCATAATCCACTCACCAAGCATCCTATAGCATTAAATACAACAAGTTAGATCTCAAAACAACACAACATTCAAGACGGTGAACTAGAAACATGAGCTAAGCATAGGCTAATTTCACTTTGATCTTTAACTCATGTCTTGATTCAATTGACCCTTAATCATTATCAACAAGTTGTTTCACATATAAATATGCAATAAAAACCTTAGGAACTCATTAAAACACATTATAACCCAATACAATAGACTAGACAAGCACCTAGCTCAAGCTAGTAACACTAGTTTTCTCGGTTGAACTCTAAATGATCAATTTGAATCAAAACTTTCTTGTAAACACCATAAAACATTGTACACACATACATGGACACTTAAATGCACATTTATATCATTATCAACACATTAATCACATGAATTATCCTGAAAATAAGGCTAACAAGGCTAGAATAGTAATGCATAAATACACCCAACATCAGTCAAACCTGTATCCCCGGTCGGAAGGGTGTCAGCACCTTACCACGAGTACTAACACTAGCTGTGTGGATCCACTAATCTGATGTCCCAAAGGACTAGGGAGTCACCCTCTATTGGCAGGAGCCCCTAAGAGAGTGTCAACCCTCAAGTGCAAGGAATACCTTTCAAAACCTACATTGGCTACGTAGTTCTAGAACTCAGGGACTGCTACTAAAGGTCACACCCTCTACTGGTAGGTGAGCCCCCATCCCTGGGTTCATTCTGTGCTAAATCCTACTCTCAACTGGACTGACACTGGTTCTGACTAAGGTCAACTGGACATCACAACTGATAGTGCATAACATGATCATAACAAACTGAGTATGATGATAAAATCATGATTTGACTAACTTATTACTTGAAATTCTGAAACACATGTAAACATATAGGTATCGAGTGTTCATAACTTGCCAGCACTAAATGACACTTTAAATACAATAACACCATTTAAAAACACTGGTAGGAAGTCATGATTCAGATATCCAAACATAATACATTTCACTAAACTGATGAAAGCCATGAATTTTTCAGGATTGGAATACACTAAACTTGGGAGGATAACATGTTTACGTGATTTAATTCATAACATTGATAAATTTTCATGACATTAACTGAACATGATATGGGTAATAGAAATTCAAAGCATGTAATAACAAAATTCACATGGGAAAACTTGTTGGCATGGCTTGAATTCAAAACTAGTAAGAAAACATGAATTTAATTCATAATTAATGTTGATATTTTCATAAAAGAGGATAAGAAATTCATACTTAAACAAAAAGGGATTTTGGGACTCAATGGGTGGAAGGAACCCATTGATGAATACCCCACATACCTTTATTGCTTGAATTCATGAATAAGAAGATTGGAATTAGAACCTTGAATGCTCAAATCCTTGAGAAAATAGTTGAATTTTTGTTCTTTAGAATGGGGAAGGGTTTTATATTTGATAATTGATGGAGAATGGGGAAACTGATGCCCCTATTTGGGTTTTAATCATCAATTTGTGTGTTTAGGAAGAGGGTAAAGACCAAATGCCCCTCTTTAAGTTAATAAAATGCTGCAAAAAATACAGCCTCTATGTCACAGAGGTTATCGCAGAAGCTAACCTCCATGACACGTTGCTTATCGTGGAGGCTAACCTCCGTGACACGCAACTTATCGCAAAGGTCCAGCCTTTGTGACACGCCAATATCGCGGAGGAATTCTTCCTTCGTGGTCCAAAAACACCCCGAATCCCTTCTAAAAATTCTAAAACTCTACTGAATGACCCTTTTAACATCCCTAAACACATTTCAACCCAAAAATCAATATTTTGGATTCAGGAAGGCCAAAAATAAAATCCTCGAAATATTGGGGTATTAAAATGGCTAAGTTATTTTTACTTAGTGTAAAATGTATGCCTTGAACCCCCCTTAAACATACAACTAAGAGCTGAAAATGATCCTAGGATCTTACGGGGTATTACATCTACAGTTGTTATAGCGACCCAAAACAGTTTAAAAAGGAAAGAAATAGGTTTATTACCTATTTTTCTTCCCTTAACTTGGAAAATCCTCTCTCTTTCCCCAATTACTCTGTGCTCATCGTCTCCCCCAATCACTTTGCTCTCATCGCTGAAACAAGGTAACACTCGATTCCCTATTCTCTATTACTTTGTTACTCATAATTTTTTAAGATTTAGGATTGAATTTTGTTAAATAAATGGATTTTAGAGTGGGGTTTTTTTAGTTTTGATTTTGGGCTTTTTGGGGCGAAAAATTTAAAGCATGGTTGCTTCCTTTATATTTACAATGCTTCTATCACGTTCTCATCATAAGAAACTCAGAGTTTATGGTTTGAAAAGTCCAAAATAGAAAAGAATGTGAAGGCTTCTTTTGGGTTTAAATGGATAATTTAGGCATGATTTAGAAGTTATCATGCCCAAATTATGGTGTAAAATGGTTCTAGGGTACATTTGGAACATTGATCTAAAGTTGAAAACTGAAATGAGAATTTTTGAGTTAAGTGGCACCATTATTGCACCTCTTGACTATTAGGGATGATAAATACTATAGCGACTTCATCATATCATAGTCCTTGAGAAGATCAAGCCACCTCATTGCCTGAGATTAAGCTCCTTCTGCATGAACACGTACTGTAGGCTATTTTGATCAGAAAAGATATCCACGAGAACACCATTCAGATAATGCCGCCATATTTTCAAAGCAAACACAACCGCCAATAACTCCAAATCATGAGTAGGATAATTCCACTCATACACCTTCAACTGCCTGGAATCATAGGCAATCACCTTCTATGCTACATCAAAACACAATCAAGTCCTACCCGAGATGCATCATAATAAACCACAAACCCATTATTGCCTTCCATCAAAGTCAGAATTGGGGACGAAGTTAACCTATACTTCAGCTTCTCAAAACTCCCCTCACAAGCATTCGACCAAGAAAACTTGACCTTCTTCTGAGTCAACTTAGTCAAAGAAGATGCTATCGATGATAAGTTTTCCACAAACCACCTATAATACCCGGCTAAACCTAAGAAGCTCTGGATGTAGGATAGAGTTATGAGCCTAGGCCACCCTTTTACCGCAGCAACCTTTTGAGGATCAACCATTATCCCCTCGCTAGAAATAATAAAACCCAAGAGAGCAACAAAGTTCAACCAAAGCTCATACTTAGAGAACTTGGCATACAATCGTTGTTCATTTAAGGTCTGCAACACTACACAGGGGTGATTAGCATGATCCACCTCACTCTTCAAATAAACCAGGATGTCATCAATAAACACAATGACAAAGAGATCCAAATACTGCCTGAAAACTCTGTTCATCAGATCCATAAATGTCATCAGGGCATTGGTCAATCCAAATAACATTAACAAGAACTCAGAAAATGCCCATATCGAGTACAAAAATCTATTTTTGGGATATCCACCTCCCTAATCTTAAGATGATGGTACCCAAACTGAAGATCTATCTTGGAAAAAAACTTGGCACCTTACAACTGATCAAACGGATCATCTATCCTCGAGAGAGGATACTTGTTCTTGATTGTTACCTTATTCAACTGCCTGTAGTAAATGCACATTCAAAAGGAACCATCCTTCTTGCGAACAAACAACACCGGTGCACCCCACGGAGAAATCCTAAGACGAATAAACCCCTTATCTAGAAGATTCTTAAGTTGCTCCTTGGGTTCCCTCAACTCAGCCAGAGCCATTCTATAAGGAGGAATAATCATTGGACGAATGTCCGGAAGCAAATCAATACCAAACTCTATTTCCCTATCCGGAGGAACACCAGGAAGATCAATCAAAAAAACTCTGGAAACTTATTACCCACGGGAACTGACTGTAAAGAAGGACCTTCCGAGCTAGAATCTTTAACCTGGACCAAGTAATAAAGACACCCCTTGAAGATTAACCTCTAAGCTCTAAGATAAGAAATAAACCTTTCCCGGGGAGCTAAAGAACCACCCTTCTATTCTAAAACCAGATCACTAGGAAACTTAAAAATAACCGTCTGGGTCCAAGAGTCTAAAGACGCATAACAGGAGTATAACCAATCCATACCTAAGATAACATCAAAATCCACCATCCCCAACTCAAACAGATCCACTAAGGTTTGCTTGTTACCAACAAATACCATAAACCCTAAAGATACTTTTAGTAATAACCGCGTCTCCTGCAAGGGTAGAAACAGAAAAAGGATCCAAAATCACTTTGGGATCAAAACCAAAAGACATAGCCACTTAAGGAGTCACGCAAGTAAGAGTGGACCCCGGAATAAGCAAATAATGTACGTCATGAAAAAATACCTATAACGTACCAGAAATGACATCAGGTGATGCCTCAAATTCCTATCGGGATGCCAAAGAATACAACCTATTTTGACCAACACTAGAACTAGGAGCAGTAATAGAAGTCGATGCAATACTACCAGGTATAAGGGCAGAAGATGACACCACAAGAATTTTATTCGCCCCCGTATTGACCATATTAACTAGACAATCCCTAAGTCGATGTCCTGAATGGCCACACCTGAAGCACGTGTCCCTCACTTCTTTATAATAGCCCCGATAGGGTTGACCACAGAACCGACGAGGATAGCATGAAGAAACTGACTAACCTCTGTTTGCCTGAGATTGGGCACCCTGTGCCCAAAAATTATCACCACCCTGATGATGCCTGTCTTTTGACTGCTTCGGGTAAGGGGCACTGGCAGTAGAAAAGGAACCCGAGCTCCCTCACTCCTCTTTTTGCCATTTGCCACCATCCCGACCATCCTAATACTGAGCATCTCCCTCGTTAGAAATTCTGCTCCTCTTTTTTTGCCTATCCCCAAACTTCATCTATCTCCTCTTCTCATCCTCCACTTGCTTCATATAGACAGTTAACTAAGAAATTTCCATATCTTTGATTAGCAAAGAAGTCTTGCTCTTCATGATCTAAAAGACGAACAAACAATGATTAGAGAAGATTTCCAAACTTTAGACTCCAAGCTTGAAAATAGAATACCAAGAAAGTGAAACATTCCTAAATGTCTTGTAGCCTCTCCCTTATGAATGTGGTGATCTACACACCCTTAAAAGAGACTCTACTCGACACGGCCTTGCGGACTTCCCAGTTGACCATGAACCTAAAGCTCTGATACCAACATGTCACGACCCAAACCAGGGCCTATATATAATGGGCATCCCATGTCCAACCCGGACCGGGGATTACCCCCTGTTACCCATACCAACCACCTTATAAAGCCTTTGATGGGTTGAATTTTGAGCATATAACAAGATAGCATAAATTCTCTCATGAAGACAACGGGATAGGATCACAACCGTGATCGACCCAACCGAGTCTAACCGTACCAAACTAACCATCCAACCATACCAAGCCAAACCAAAAGCCATAAACCAAGCCATAACCAAAGAGAATACTAAAACATAATATGATAATCAATCTCAAAATATAATATGATGGAATAGTGAGAAATTATGTCCGATGATGCCAGCCTCCCAGCTTATTCCAATGTCAAGGACGACACCAATACCGATCTCTCCCATACCAACCCTCAAAAGTACCATAAAACCTCTCTCCGAAAGGGTAAAAATATCTGATTGGCAAATGCCCCCAAAAATGGCCAAAACCAATATCCAAAATAAAATAAAAATGTCCAAAGATGTCAATAACATGAAATAGAGCCTTCTAAAAGGATGAAAGGTCAACACTTTAGCCCAAATCCTGATATCGAGTCTGAATGCTAGGCATGAGGAGTAAAATGGTCGGTTCCTGGATAGCGTGGGTATACAGCCGCTAGTAGATAGGTTAGCAAGTGATCACTAGCATGAACTCAGGATAAGGATAAAATAATGCCAGTTATAAAACCAAGTAAAATCATCCATAATGCATACTACCATACATACATATATAAGTGTCGGGAAAGAGAACCGGGTTTAGCAGCATTTAAAACCTTTACCTGGGTTGTGTAGCTTTGCCGTCCTAAACCACCCACAGGTAATATAGGTTCAGCTCCCCCTACTGAAAAGGCCCCAATGTGTGTAGCCGTACGACCAGGAAAGTATCCCATGAGATAACTACTACATCCCCAAATATGAGGTGTGACATCATGCACATGGTCCACCAAGACCAACCTCATAGCGCAAAATATGAGTTTTCAATTTCGGTCTCTCCCGGGACCTCCATCTTCCATGGCTTAGCTATACATCCCTTTTTAATGCCCAATTAAAACCATTTCCAAGCAATTTATTTACCATTTATTATCCAAGTCCATTTAGTGGTGGTATCTTCATACCAACCATACTTGCAAGTACAATCCATAGCCAATCATATGTAAGTTTAAGGGGACTTTCAAGTGCCCTTCAATTTACCATATTAAACCTTTTGGGGAAACCGTACCCCACAAGCATAACCATTTAGCCATTTTCCTTTCCAAACTATGTAATCCATGCATAAATCCTTTACCAAGTTTAAAACAAGTTAGAGTTCCATTTAAAAGTAATCAATGCAACGAAAATATCTTTATAAGCATTTTGTCAAATACCTTGGGGGCATAGTATATATCCAAAACCAATTCCAATTTTCAATAACCATTCCATGTAATCCAATTATCCAAAATCACCATTAATGCATATAAAAGCATAATTAAAACTATGGAAACCATAACCAACGATATATAAACAAAAACCCCAAATCATATTTGTAAACTCAAAAGCATACAATAATAGGATCATGAAAACCAATATAAAAATCATGCTTTTAGTTAGAACTAACAGTGAGGGAAGACAACAAGCCTTATACCGAAGAATTGATGGAAAGAAATCACCAAAGCAAGCCCCAAATTAGTCCTCAAGATGAAACCCTAGCTTTCTTACCCCAAAAGCTCTTAAGAGAAATATGAAATGTTTAGGAATAGTTTCAAAGCGTTAAAGAGTAAAATAGTAAGGTAAATACTCTCCCAAGTAGGTTAGAAATCGTGGGGTCCTATTAGGGTAAGCAGGGAAATATCCAAAATACCCCCACTTAAATTGCACAAAACCCCATCACAGGGTTACGACTGACCCTTATGAGTTGTACCCTTCCTATACTAGTGGTACCCGCCACTCGTATCCAACCTCAACCCATGGACGTAACACAGTCCAGTATACAATTTGTATCCCCTAAGTCGTATCCATTCCAGTAACTAGTCTATCCCACCAAGCAACACTGGTCAGTATACGGTAGGACCACACCACTCATACCGGAACATAAGGCTCGTACCCATGAGTCGTATTGGGTTCGAATAATGAAATTCCAGGAAAAATGCTAAGGGACAAAACCTAAGTTGTAACATTCTCCCCCACTAGGAACATCCATCCCCAAATGACGGACAAGGTAGGGGTAACCACACACAGAGTCATTTGAATTATCAAACATATTCCCAATCTTCATCAAAGTTCGAAAACAAATAGGCAAAGATATTAATCTTTCCTTTAATAAACTCAAAAAAATAAAGATGTCTTCAAGAACACATACCTTCCGCACAAATCCTCGGAGCAGAAAAAAGAGCGGATACTTGGACTTCATATCCTCCTTCATTTCCCACGTAGCCTCTTCCACTTTATGGTTCTGCCATAGAACCTTAATCAAAGCCACATCCTTCGTCCATAATCGAAAAACCTGCCTATCCAATATCTCAAACGGGACCTCTTCATAAGACAAAGAATCCGAGATACCCAATCCTTCCAAAGGAACAATCGAAGAAGGATCACCGATACACTTTCATAACATGGAAATATAAAAAGACCGGATGAACCAAGACCAAACAAGTAGGCAACACCAATTCATACGCAACATTACTAACTCTTCACAAAATTACATAAGGACTAATAACAGAGACTGAGCTTCCCCTTCTTGCCAAACCACACTACTCCCTTCATGGGAGATACCTTTAGGAACACCTTGTCCCCAACCTCAAACTCTAAGTATCTACGCCAAACATCCACGTACGACTTTTGGAAACTTTGGGTAGCCTTAAGTCTATCCTGAATCACCTTCACCTTCTCCATCTCTTGATAAATCAAATCTGAACCAAACATGTCCGCCTCACAAAGCTTAAAACAACCAATAGGAGAACTACACCTCCTACCATACAATACCTCAAAAGGGGCTATACCACTACTAGAATTGTAGTTATTGTTGTAAGCAAACTCCACCAAAGGTAGATTCTCAACCCAATTGCAATCATATTCAAATACAGAGGCCCGAAGCATATCCTCCAATGTCTGAATAGTTCTCTCTGCTTGCCCCTCCAACTGCAGATGAAAAGCAGTACTCAGACTAACCTTAATCCCCAACCCTCTCTCGAAAGATCACCAGAAATGAGATATAAAGTATGTACCAAGATCAGAAATAATTGAGACAGGTACCCCATGCAGCTTCACAATCTCTTGAAGATAAAACTTCATATAATCCTTCGCTAAAAAGGTAGTCATTACCAGCAAAAATTGAGCAAACTTTGTCATTCTATCCATAATGGCCCATATAAAATCAAATTGGTTTCGAGACCGAGGAAGATCGGTAATGAAATCTCAATTGATTACCTCCTACTTACATTTAAGCAACTCAATTTCTTTATGCAATCCACCATGCCTCATGTGCTCAACCTTAACTTGTTGACCCACCATACACTTGGCCACAAAGTCAACCACATCCCTCTTCATACCTTTCCCCCAATATATCTCCTTGAGATTATGATACATCTTTGTCGAGCCGAGATGAACAACATAGCATAACTCATGTGCCTCAGCCAAAATCCTTTGCTGCAAACCATCGACATTAAGAAAACAAAACCTCCCTCGATACCACAAAGTATCATCATTGTTTATCTCAAACACCACCACCTTTTTCCCACCAACACCGCTCTTGATTTTTATCACGACAGGATCCAGCACTTACTTCTCCTTAATCTATGAACTAAGAGATAATCAAACCCCTTTTGTACAATCACACCACCATCTTTAGAGTCCAAGAGACGAACTCCAAGTTTGGTCAAACGGTGAATATCCTTCATCAATTCTCACTTTCCTTCATCCACATGATCCAAACTCCCCATGGACAACCTTCTAAGAGCATCAGCATCTACGTTAGCCTTACCTGGGTGATAGTGAAAACTTATATCATAGTCCTTGAGAAGCTCAAGACACCTCTTCTACTTGAAAATAAGCTCCTTCTGTTTTAACACGTACTGTAGGATCTTATGATCAGAAAACATATCCATGTGAACACCATACAGATAATGTCTCCATATTTTCAAAGCAAACACAACCACCAATAGATCCAAATCATGAGTAGAATAATTCCACTCATCCACCTTCAACTGCCTAGAAGCATAGGCAATCACATTTCTATGTTGCATCAAAACACAACCAAGTCCTACCCGAGATACATCACAACAAACCACTAGACCGTTATTGCCTTCTGTCAAAGTCAAAATTGGGATCGAAGCTAACCTATACTTCAACTTCTCAAAACTCCCCTCGCAAGCATCCAATCAAGAAAACATGACCTTCTTCTGAGTTAACTTAGTCAAAGGAGCCGCTATCGATGAGAAGTTTTCCACAAACCACTTATAATACCCAGCTAAACCTAAAAAACTCAAAATGTAGGATAGAGTCATGGGCCTAGGCCACCCCTTCACTGTAGCAACCTTTTGAGGATCAACCATTATCCGCTCACTAGAAATAATAGACCCAAGAAAGTCACAGCGTTCAACCAAAACACATACTTAGAGAACTTGGCATACAATTATTGTTCCTTTAAGGTCTGCAACACCATACAAAGGTGATTAGCATGATCCACCTCACTCTTCAAATAAACCAGGATGTCATCAATACATATAATGACAAAGAGATCCAATACTGCCTGAAAACTTCGTTCATTAGATGCATAAATATCGCTGGAGCGTTGGTCAATCCAACTAACATTAACAAGAACTAAAATGTCCATATCAAGTATGAAAATCTATCTTAGGGATATCCACCTCCCTAATCTTAAGATGATGGTACCCAAACTGAAGATCTATCTTGGAAAAGAACTTGGCACCTTGTAACTGATCAAATAGATCATTTATCCTTGGGAGAGGTTACTTGTTCTTGACTGTTACCTTATTCAACTGCCTGTAGTGAATGTACATTTGAAGGGAATCATCCTTCTTGTGCATAAATAACATCGGCGCACCCCACAGTGAAATACTAGGATGAATAAACCCCTTATCCAAAACATCCTTAAGCTGCTCCTTGAGTTCCCTCAACTTAGCTGGAGCCATTCTATTAGGAGAAATAGATACTGGACGAGTGTTTGAAAGCAAATCAATACCAAATTCTATTTCCCTATCTGGAAGAACACCAGGAAGATCATCCAAAAAGGCCTCTGAAAACTCATTAACCACAAGAACTAATTGTAAAAAAGGATATTTCGAGCTAGAATCTTTAGCCCAGACCAAGTGTTAAAGACACCCCTTGGAGATTAACCTCCGAGCTCTGAGATAAGAAATAAACCTTCCTCGGGGAGCTAAAGAACTACCCTCTTATTCTATAACAGGATCATCAGGAAACTTAAAGATAACCTTCTAGGTCCAACGGTCTAACGATGCATAACAGGAGTGTAACCAATCCATGCCTAAGATAATATCAAAATCCACCATCCCCAACTCAAACAGATCCACCATGATCTACTTGTTACCAATAGATACCACACATACCCCATAGACACTTTTAGCAATAATTGTGTCTCCTACCGGGGTAACAATAGAAATAGGAGCCAAAATCACTGTGGGATCAAAGATAAAAGATACAGCCAATAAGGAGTCACTTAAGAAATAGTGGACCCCATATCAAGCAAACAATATACGTCATGAGAAAATAGCTGCAATATACCAGTAACGACATCAGATGATGCCTTGAATTCTTATCAGGATTCTAAAGCATACAACCCATTTCAACCATCCCTACAACCAGGAGCAGTAACAGAAGTTGATGCAACTCCACTAGATGTAGGAGTAGAAGATGACATACAGGAACCTTATTCGCCCCCGTAGTAACCTTAATAACCAGACAATCCCTAATCTGATGACCTGGATGGCCACACATGAAGCATTTGTCCCTCTTTTCTTTATAATAACCCCAATGAGGTTAACCACATAACCAACAATGAGGGCATGAAGAAACTGACTAACCTCTGCTAGCCTGAGATTGGGTACCATGTGCCCAAAAATCATCACCACCCTGATGATGCCTATCTCCCGACTACTTCAGGTAAGGGGCACTGGAAGTAGAGAAGGAACCTGAGCTCCCAACTTTTTTTCTGTCACTTGCCCCTATCCCAACCACCCTAAGACTGACCACCTCCCTGGTCAGAAAACATGCCCTCTTTCCTTGCCTATCCCCAAACTCCACCAGCCTCCTCTTCTGATCCTCTACTTATTGCATATGGATAGTCAACCGAGAAATGTCCATATCTTTGATGAGCAAAGCAGTCTTGCTCTCCAAGATCAAATATCTATTCAACCCAGAAGCGAACTTCCTCATTCTCGTTCTCATGTCAGCCACCATGTCAAGAGCATACGTAGCTAGCAGAAGGAACTTTAAGGCATATTCCTTGACAGTCATTCTCCCTTGTTTAAGATTCACAAACTCCTTTATCTTAAATACCCTTATCTCTTAAGGAATGAAACATTCTAAGAAGGCATTAAAGAAGGCCTCCCATAATTCAAAATCTTCTATATAACCCCTCTCTCTATCCCACTCCTTATACTACAGATAAACAACATCTTTGAGCTGATAAACTACAAAGTTTACCCCCTCCACATTGATAGCCTGCATTATCCAAAATATCTTTTCCATTTTATCCATGAAGCCCTATGAATCCCTCTCTATCTTCACTCCAGTAAAATTAGGAGGACCAATCTTCATGAATTGGCCAACCCTTGTGGCCTCAGTAGACAACCCACCAAATATATCCCGCTCAGCCTGAGCTACAACTAACTAAGTAATAACATGGATAGATTGACAAAATTCCGCATTCCTCACAATGCCCTCAGGGACCTGAGGAGAGCTATAAGATTAGGATGAACTCCAGTACCATTCAGAATAGGACATTGAGATCGAAGATATACCCTCATAGTAGGACGTACCCCTTCAGCATCATCCCTAGATGAGACAGAAGAATTTCCTTATTTTCCAAATCTACGAGGCATGATCTGAAAGACGAATAATCAAGAATTAGAGAAGATTCTCAAACTTTAGACTCCAAGCTTTAAAATAAAATACTAAGATAGTGAAACATTCTTAAATGTCTTATAGCCTCTACCTTATCAGTGTGGTACGCTACACACCTCAAAAAGAGACTCTACTCAACACTCCTTTGTGGACTTCCCTGTTGAACATGAACCTAAATCTCTAATACCAACTTGTAATGACCCGAACCAGGGCCTAGACGTAATAGGCATCCTAAGTCCATCCCGAACCGAGGACTGCCCCTGTTACCGAACCCAACCACCTTATACAGCCTTTGATGGGCTGAATTTTGAGCATAAAACAAGATAGCACAAATGCTCTCATGAAGCTCAGGGATAGGGTCACAACTATGACCAACCCAATCGTGTCCAACTGTACCAAACCAACCATCCAACCATACCAAGCCAAACCAAAGTCCATAAACTAAGCCATAACCAAAAATAATACAAAAACATAATATGTTAATCAATCCCAAAATATAATAGGATGGAACAATGGGAAATTATGTTCGATGATGCCAGCAACCCACCTTATTCTAATGTCAAGGCCGACACCAATACCGATCTCGCCCATACCAAACCCCAGAAGTTCTACAAAGCCTCTATCCAAAAGAATAAAAATATTTGGTTGGGACATGGCCCCAACCATAGCCAAAACCAATATCCAAAATAAATAAAAATGTCCAAAGATGTCCATAAAATGAAATGGAGACTTTTGGAAGGATGGAAGCTCACCACTTAACCCCAAATGCTGATATCGAGTCTAAGTGCTAGGTAGGATGAGTAGGATGCCTGATTCCTGCATAGCGTGGGTATAAAACCTCCAGTAGATGGGTTAGCAAGTGATCGCTAGCATAAACTTAGGATAAGCATAAAATTATGCTAGTTATAAAACCAAGTAAAACCATCCATAATTTGACTTTATGCCCTCCTTCACTTCCAATGTAGCCTTTTCCACTTCATGGTTTTACCACAGAACCTTAATCGAAGCCATATCCATGGTCTGCAACCGACGAACCTGCCTATCCAATATCTCAACTGGGACCTCTTCATAAGACAAAGAATCTGAGATACCCAATCCTTCCAAAGGAATAATCAAAAAAGGATCACCGATACACTTTCTCAACATGGAAACATGAAAGACTGGATGAACCATGCCTAAACTAGAAGGCAACTCCAATTCATACGCAACATTACTAACTCTTCGCAAAATTACATAAGGACCAATAAACCAAGGACTGAGCTTCCCCTTCTTGCCAAACCACTCTACTTTCTTCATGGGAGATACCATTAGGAACACCTTGTCCCCAACCTCAAACTCTAAGTATTTACGCAAAACATTCACGTACAAATTTTGGCGACTTTGGGCAGCCTTAAGTCTATCCCGAATCACCTTCACCTTCTGCATCGCTTGATAAACCAAATTTGAACCAAACATGTCCGCCTCACAAAGCTTAAAACAACCAATAGGAGAACTACACCTCCTACCATACAATGCCTCAAAAGGGGCCATACCAATACTAGAATTGTAGTTATTGTTGTAAGCAAACTCCACCAAAGGTAGATTCTCAACCCAATTGCAATCATATTCAATTACAGAGGCCCGAAGCATATCCTCCAATGTCTGAATAGTTCTCTCTTCTTGCCCATCCAACTGCAGATGAAAAGCAGTACTCAGACTAACCTTAGTCCCCATCCCTCTATGGAAAGATCGCTAGAAATGAGATGAAAAATATGTACCAAAATCAGAAATAATTAAGACAGGTATCCCATGTATCTTCACAATCTCCTGAAGATACAACTTCACATAATCCTTCACCAAAAAGGTAGTCCTTAGATAAAGAAAGTGAGCAGACTTCGTCATCCTATCCACGATGACCCAAATAGAATCAAATTAGTTCCGAGACTGAGAAATATCGGTAAGAAAATCTATATTGATTACCTCCCACTTCCATTTGGGAAACTCAATTTCTTTATGCAATCCACCAGGCCTCATGTGCTCAACCTTAACTTGTTGACCCACCAAGCACTTAGCCATAAGTCAACCACATCCCTCTTCATACCATTCCACCAATATATCTCCTTGAGATTATGATACATCTTTGTCGAACCAGGATGAACAAAATTGCACGACTCATGTGCCTCAACCAAAATCCTTTCCTGCAAAATGTCGACATCAAGAACACACAATCTTCCTCGATACCACAAAGTACCTTCACCTCTAATCTCAAACACCACCACCTTTTTTCCCACCAACACCACTCTTGATTTTCATCAAGATGGGATCCAGCACTTACTTATCCTTAATCTATGCACCAAGAGACGATCGAACCCCTTCTTGCACTATCACATCTAGTATCCAAGAGACAAACTCAAAGATTGGCCAAATAGTGAATATCATTCATCAATTCTCACTTTCCTTCATCCACATGAGACAAACTCACCATGGAACACCTGCTAATAGCATCAGCAACAATGTTAGCCTTACTTGGGTGGTAGTGAAAACTTATATCATAGTCCTATAGAAGCTCAAGCCACCTCTTCTACTTGAGAATAAGCTCCGTCTGTGTGAACACGTACTGTAGGCTCTTATGATCAAAAAAGATATCCATGTGAAAACCATACAGATAATGTCTCCATAAGTCAAAGCAAACACAACTGCCAACAACTCCAAATCATGAGTAGGATAATTCCACTCAAGCGCCTTCAACTACCTGGAATCATAGGCAAGCACCTTCCTATGCTACATCAAAACACAACCAAGTCCTACCCGAGATGCATCACAATAAACCACAAACACACCATTTCCTTCCATTAAAGTCAGAATTGGGATCAAATTTAACCTATACTTAAACTTCTCAAAACTCCCCTCACAAGCATCCGACCAAGAAAACATGACCTTCTTCTGAGTCAACTTAGTCAAAGGAGCCGTTATCGATGAGAAGTTTTCCATAAACTACCTATAATACCCAGCTAAACCTAAGAATCTTCAAATGTCAGATGGAGTTATGGGCCTGGGCCACCCTTCACTGCAGCTAGGGGTGGGCATGGTACTGTATTTTAAACTTTGGTACGGTAACTTCAATTTTCGTTATCTAAATGAACAATACCATTACCATACCAAATTTGTTTGGTATGGTTCGGTATTTATAAATTTGGTTTCGGTATTTTACGGTATGGTAATTCGATAACCATACTTTATTTGATTTCTAATTACATATATTCAGATAAAAAACTACAACTTTAAATTTAAAAAATGTATCAATTATGTTAAGCTAACAACTATCTTTGTTAATCAATTACACAAAAATAACATTTCAATCACGATTGAATAGTCCGAGATACAAACTCTGAACAACATTAACCTAAACTTAAGCATAGTATTCCTAAATAATAAGCTTCCCAAAAAATTTATTTCTGAATAAAAACTACTTTTGTGTTTAATTGGCTAATGGATAATATATAAACATATTTAATAATGTTAAATATAATATACATATGGGTTTTATATGTTTTTAAAAAGCTTCGGTGTGGTATATGGTATTTTGGTATTTATTGCATAAATACCAAATACCGTACAAAATACCAAAATAATTTAAAATTTCTACCAAATACCATAACATCAATACCGTAGTATAAAAAATTCGGTTTCGGTCTGGTATTCGGTATATACCATACCGTGCCCACCCCTAACTACAGCAACCTTTTGAGAATCAACTATTATCCGCTCGCTAGAAATAATATAACCCAAGAAAGTCACAGCGTTCAACCGAAACTCACACTTAGAGAACTTGGCATACAATCGTGGTTCCTTTAATGTCTGCAACACCACAGAAGGTGATTAACATGATCCATCTCACTCTTCGAATAAATAGGATGTCATTAATAAACACAATGACAAACAGATCCAAGTACTACCTAAAAACTATGTTCATTAGATCCATAAATGTCATTGGGGTATTGGTCAATCCAAATAACATCAACAAGAACTCAAAATTCCCATATCAAGCACGAAAAGCCATCTTAGGGATATCCACCTCCCTAATCTTAAGTTGTTGGTACCCAAACCGAATATCTATCTTGGAAAAGAACTTGGCACCCTGCAACTGATCAAACAGATCATTTATCCTTGGGAGAGGATACTTGTTCTTGACTGTTACCTTATTTAACTAACTGTAGTGAATACACATTTGAAGGGAACAATCTTTATTGCGTACAAACAACATCGGTGCACCCCTCAGAGAAATTCTAGGATGAATAAACCCCTTATCCAAAAGATCCTTAAGTTGTTCCTTGAGTTTCCTCAACTTAGCTAGAGCCATTCTATTAGGAGAAATTGATATTGGACGAGGGTCCGAAAGCAAATCAATACCAAACTCCATTTCCCTATCCAGAGGAACACTAGGAAGATCATCCGGAAAGACCTCTGGAAACTCATTAACCACAATAACTGACTGTAAAAAAGGACCTTTCGAGCTAGAATCTTTAACACGGACCAAGTGATAAAGACACCCCTTAGAGATTAACCTCCGAGCTCTAAGATAAGAAATAAACCTTCCTCGAGGAGCTAAATAACCACCCTCCCATTCTATAACTGGATCACCAGGAAACTTAAAGATAACCTTCTAGGTCCAATAGTCTAACGATGCATAACGGGAGTGTAACCAATCCATACCTAAGATAACATCAAAATCCACCATCCCTAACTCAAACAGATACACCAGGATCTACTTGTTACTAACAAATACCACACATACCCCACTGATAAATTTAGCAATAATCATGTCTCCTACTAGGGTAGAAACCAAAAAAGTATCAGAAATCACTTCGGGATCAAAACCAAAAGACACAGCCACATAAGGAGTCACGTAAAAAAGAGTGGACCCTATATCAACCAAATAATAGATGTCACGAGAAAACAACTGTAAGGTACCAGTAATGACATCAGATGATGCCTCAGATTCTTGCCGGGATGCCAAAGCATACAAGTTGTTTTAACCAACACTAGAATCAGGAGCAGTAACAGAAGTTGATACAACACCACTAGGTGTAGAAGCAGAAAATAAAACCACAGGAACTTATTCGCCCCTGTAGCGATCTAATTATCCAGACAATCCCTAAGCCGATGACTTGGATAGCCACACCTGAAGTACTTGTCCCTCCCTTCTTTATAATAACCCCGATGGGGTTAACTATACAACCAACAATTAGGGAAGAAGAAACTAACTAACCTCTATTTACCTGAGATTTGGTACCCTGTGCCTAAAACTTATCACCACCCTGATAACGCCCATCTCTCGATTGCTTCAGGTAAGGGGCACTAGAAGTAGAAAAGGAACCTTAGCTCCTCCACTTCATTTTTTGCCACTTGCCACCATCCTAACCACCCTAAGACTGAGCACCTCCCTGGTTAGAAAATATGCCCTTTTGCCTTGCCTATCCCCAAACTCCACCTGCCTCATCTTCTGATCCTCCACTTGTTGCATATGGATAGTCAACTGAGAAATGTCCATATCTTTGATGAGCAAAGTAGTCTTCCTCTCAAAGATCGAATCTCTATTCAACCCAAAATAAAACTTCCTCATACTCATTCTTATGTCAGCCATAAAGTCAAGAGCATACCTTAATAGCTGTTGGAACTTCAAGGCATATTCCTTGACAGTCATTCTCCCCTACTTAAGATTCACAAACTCCTCCACCTTAGCTTCCCTCAGCTCTTGAGGAATGAAACATTCGAAGAAGGCATTAGAGAAGGACTCTCATAATTCAAACTCTCTATATCACCCCTCTCTCTATCCAACTCCTCATACTACTGATAAGCAATATCTTTGAGCTGATAAGCTACAAAGTTTACCCCCTCCACATTGATAACCTGCATTATAAAAAAATATATTTTCCATTTTATCCAAAAAGCCATGTGGATCCCCCTCCATCTTCACTCCAGTAAAATTAGGAGGACCTATTTTCATGAATTGGCCAACCCTTATGGCCTCAGCAGACAACCCACCAAATATATCCCGCTCAGCCTTAGAAGCAACTAACTAAGCAATAATATGGATAGATTGATAAAATTATGCATTCATCGCATTGCCCTAAGGGACCTGAGGAGAACTATAGGATTAGGAGGAACTCCAGTACCATTCTGAATAGGACCCTGAGATCGAAGATATACCCCCATCGTAGGACGTACCCCTTCAGCATCATCCCTAGATGGGACAGAAGAATTTTCTTATTTTTTAAATCTATAAGGCATGATTTGAAAGACGAATAATCAAGGATTAGAGGAGATTCTCAAACTTTAGACTCCAAACTTGAAAATAAAATACTAAGATAGTGAAACATTCTTAAATGTCTTATAGCCTCTCCCTTATCAGTGTGGCACGCTACACACCTCAAAAAGAGACTATACTTGACACTGCTTTGTGGACTTCCCTGTTGAACATGAACCTAAAGCTCTAATACCAACTTGTCACGACTCTAACCAGGGCCTAAACATAATAGGCATCCTAAGTCCATCCCGAACTGAGGACTGCCCCTGTTACCGAACCCAACCACCTTATAGAGCCTTTGATGGGCTGAATTTTGATCATAAAATAAGATAGCATAAATTCTCTCATGATGCTCTGGGATAGGGTCACAACTGTGACCAACCCAATCGAGTCCAACCGTACCAAACCAACCATCCAACCATACCAAGCCAAACTAAAGGCTATAAACTAAGCCCTAACCAAAGAGAATACCAAAACATAATATGCTAATCAATCCCAAAATATAATACGATGGAACAATGGGAATATATGTCCAATGATGCCAGCCACCCATCTTATTCTAATACCAAGGCAGACACCAATACCGATCTCACCCATACCAAACCCCAGAAGTACTACAAAGCCTCTATCCAAAAGAATAAAAATATTTGGTTAGGACATGCCCCCAACCATGGCCAAAACCAATATCCTAAATAAAATAAAAATGTCCAAAGGTGTCCATAAAATGAAATGAAGACTTTTTGAAGTATGGTAGCTCACCACTTAACCCCAAATGCTGATATCGATTCCAAGTGCTATGCACGATGAGTAAAATGCATGATTCCTGCATAGCGTGGGTATACAACCTCCAGTAAATGGGTTAGCAAGTGATCGCTAGCATGAACTTAGGATAAGCAAAAAATTATGCTAGTTATAAAACCAAGTAAAACCATCCATAATTCATACAACCATACACACATATATATGTTCCGAGAAAGGAAACCGAGTTGAGCATGCATTTAAAACCTTTACCTGGGCTGTGTAGCTTTGTCGTCCTAAACTACCCACGGGCAATATGGGTTCAGCTCCCCCTGATGAAAGGGCCTATGTGCGTGTAGCCACACGACCAAGGAAGTATCCAATAGGATAAATAGTACATCCCCCAATATAAGATGTGAGCTCATGCACACGGTCCACTAAGACCAACCTTATACCAGCAAATATGAGTTTCCGGTTTCGGTCTCCCCAGAATCTTCACCTTCCACGAATTTGCTACACCTCTCTTTTTAATACCCAGATAAAATTGTTTCCAAGCAATCCATTTACCATTAATTAACCAAGGCCATTAAGTGGTGGTATCATCATACCAACCATACTTTTAAGTACTATCCATAGCCAACCATATTAATTTTAAGGGGACTTTCAAGTGCCCTTCCATCTACTATATTAAACCTCTTGGGGTAATCCGTACCCCACAAGCATAACCATTTAGCCATTTTCCTTTCCAAACTATTTAATCCATGCTTAAATCATATACCAAGTTTTAAACAAGCAAGAGTTCCATTTAAATTTAATCAATGCAATGAACATATCTTTATAAGTATTTTGTCAAACACCTTGTGGGCATAGTATATATCCAAAACTAATTCCAATTTCCAATAACTATTCCATGTAATCCAATTACCCAAAATCACAATTAATGTATATAAAAGCATAATTAAAACCATGGAAACCATAACCAACGATTTATAAACAAAACCCCTAATTCATTTTTGAAAACTCAAATGCATACAATAATGGAATTATGTAAACCAATATAAAAATCATTCGTTTAGTTAGAACTAACAATGAGGGAATAGAACAAGCCTTATACCGAAGAATTGATGGAAAAAATCACCAAAGCAAACCCCAAATTTGTCCTCAAGATGAAACCCTAGCTTTCTTTCCCCAAAAGCTCTTGAGAGAATTATGAAGTGTTTAGGAATAGTTTCTAAGCGTTAAGGAGTAAAATAGTAGGGTAAATACTCTCACAGGTAGGTTAGAAATCGTGAGGTCCTATTAGGGTAAGAAGGGAAATATCCATAATACGCCTACTTAAATTGCACAAAACCCCATCACAGGGTTACGACTGACCCTTACAAGTCATACCCTTTCTATACGAGTGGTACCCGCCACTCGTATCTAATATCAACCCTTGGACCCAACACTGTCCAGTAAACGACTCGTATCCCCTAAGTTGTATCCATTCCAGTAACTCATCCATCCCACCAAGCAACACTGGTCAGTATACAGTAGGACCACACCACTCATACTGGAACATAAGGCTCGTACCCATAAGTCGTATTGAGTTCGAATAACTAAATTCCAGGAAAACTTCTAAGGGACAAAACCTAAGTTGTAACATTCTCCCCCACTAGGAACATCCATCCTCAAATGATGGACAAGGTAGGGGTAACCACATATAAATTTATTTGAATTATCAAACATATTCCCAATCTTCATCAAAGTTCAAAAACAAAGAAGCAAAGATATTAATCTTTCCTTTAACAAACTTAAAAAAATAAAGATGTATTCAAGAACACAGACCTTCCGCAAAAATCCTGGGAGCAGAAAACAAGAGCAGATACTTTGACTTCATGTCCTCCTCTGCTTCCCATGTAGCCTCTTCCACTTCATGGTTCTGCCACAGAACCTTAATCGAATCCATATCCATGGTATGTAACCGATGAACCTACCTATCCAATATCTCAACCGGGACCTCTTCATAAGACAGAGAATCTGAGATACCCAATCCTTCCAAAGAAACAATCAAAGAAGGATCACCGATACACTTCCTCAACATGGAAACATGAAAGACCGGATAAACCATGCCTAAACTAGTAGGCAACTCCAATTCATACGCAACATTACTAACTCTTCGCAAAATTACATAAGGACAAATAAACCGGGGACTGAGCTTCCCCTTCTTGCCAAACCATACTACTTTCTTCATGGGAGATACCATTAGAAACACCTTATCCCCAACCTCAAACTCTAAGTATATACGCCAAACATCCACGTATGACTTTTGGCGACTTTGGGCAGCCTTAAGTCTATCCCGATCACCTTTACCTTCTCCATTGCTTGATAAACCAAATCCAAACCAAACATGCCCGCCTCACCAAGCTTAAACCAAACAATAGGAGATCTACACCTCTTACCATACAACGCATTAAAAGAGGCCATACCAATACTAGAATTATAGCTATTGTTGTAAGCAAACTCCACCAATGATAGATGCTCAACGAAATTAAAACCATATTCAATTAAACAGGACCGAAGCATATCCTCCAATGTCTAAATAGTTCTCTCTGCTTACCCATCCAAATGCAAATGAAAAGCAGTACTCAGATTAACCTTAGTCCCCAACCCTCTCTAGAAAGAATGCTAGAAATGAGATGTAAAATATGTACCACGATCAGAAATAATTGAGACAGGTATCCCATGCAGCTTCACAATCTCCTGAAGATACATCTTCACAAAATTTTTCGCCAAAAAGGTAGTCCTTATCGATAGAAAGTGAGCAGACTTCGTTATCCTATCCACGATGACCCAAATAGAATCAAATTGGTTCCGAGACTGAGGTAGATTGGTAACGAAATCTATATTGATTACCTCCCACTTCCATTTGGGCAACTCAATTTCTTTATGCAATCCACCAGGCTTCATGTGCTCAACCTTAACTTGTTGACCCACCATGCACTTGGCCACAAGTTATAACGCCCCGATTCCCGAGAACCGGAATGCCACACGGTGCTTATAATCCCGAAGGACCATAAGCTAACCCTTTTTCTGATATTTGTACCTGTTCACTGCATAATATAATAAAATACATGTGAAAACTGGCTAACACTTGCCGTAAGGTTCAAACAACTAGAAATATACAATACCTTAAATCACACACTAATACATCTATCTGCAAAGCCTCTACACTTCCTGAACTGTGGAGTTGAAGGGACAATTCCCCAACTAACTCCGTCTACTAAAATCAAATACTGTAATATCAACATCCTCGGATGATGAGGACTCACTGTTGCACCCACTGCTGCTATACAAGTGACTTCTAAGATGCTCCAAGTTTTACTCCTCTGAACCTATGGTGCCCCAAAATAAAAGAACATCATAGCGCGAATGCGTCAGTACTAAGATATACTGAGTATGCAAGCAGGGAAGGCTAAACGCAAGGGCTTATGCATGAACATTTAATCAACATAATAATCATGAGAATAATGAACGAGTACACATATATGAATGCACAGTTCACAACCACTATAATAATTATAATGACTCCAGATACCACATCTCGGATACCACTTTACTGTCCTCAGAACTCACTACTGTACTGGGGTACTGCATTACTGAATCACAGGATACCAACACTGATCAATCAAATACACTCACACCCCTGACTCCTGAAGATTTATACTGACACAGAAACCATGGAAAGTAGTTACATAACTCACCATGATTCCTCATAAGCAACTGAATATGTGGGGGTGCACGCAATAATTTGAATAGTATCTTTGATTTTGTAAAACATGCGTACTGAAAATGAAGACTCACATGGCTTGAATTTCATTATCCATACTTCTCATAATATTATAGATAGGAAAACATAAGTAAAATCCCATAAATCATCATAAAATCATCAATATTCATTATAAATTCTCATGACTCATCATAGACAACCAAACTCATCAACTCAAGACTCGGAGCGACTCGATAGTTCAACAAACATACTCTTATGGACGGGGGAGTTTCCTATAACCGACAACCCCACATGAGCCGCGTGAAATACCAATGTTTGCCCTCCTAGGGAGAGCACTCCCATTGGCGGGAGTGTTGTACTCTTGCCAGGGAGTACAACCTTAAAGCTTTCATAATCATAATTCGGCTCTCTGGCCAACAATATCATCATCAACAACCCAACGATGGCATATAGGTTTGGGGAAATACCAAATTTCCCTCTCGGTGCTAAGTAATACACTCCGACTAGCTCAGAACGCGTTAGGAAATCTACCACAACATCACAAGGGTCTATCATAAAGACCAAATCAAATCTCTTTCTCATTTATCAAATCATATCAATTTGTGGATTCCTAACTCAACACATTTTAGCTCAAAATATTTTAATTTTCCTCAACATCAATATGGTATCAATAACAAAAGCATTTCGTCTCTGCGAGCTTAAAATCAATATAAATCATCCCGACTTTACGGATGCAAATCAATATTCTCAAATGATCATTCTTTCATTTCAATATTCAAATCATGACAATAGCTTTTGAAAAGCATTTAAGATCTTTAAATCATAGTAAGATTTTGTATGTCGTAATGTAACTCAAATCATGGCTCTTATATCAAGAATCCTCAAAAAAAATAATTTCATAGAAGTGGCATGCAATTTATGGCATAAAATCTCAATTCAAGAAAACAAGATAATAAGGTTATTATGTATACCAATATTGGACGATTCAAAGTTCCATAAATCATATCTTGAAAACACTTGAAATATCAACTCATGGTAGAAATATGAAATTCACCATATCAAATCATAACTTGGGAATAATAAAGTAATCATGTACATCAAAGCTTAAACAATTTATATTTTCATAACCTCATAATTCGTCATTAAAACATCTTGGGTATTTACCCACTTTACAAAATCATGAAATTCCAATGATAAAATCAATTCTTTGGGCACAAGAATGAAAAGATATTCTTGTTCAAAACCCCACATACTAAGTTCTCACGGAATTCATTTTAAGTTCTCAAATCATCGGAAATTCATCGATCGTAGCACGACTAAGATTATTGCGGAACTGACTCAGCTCTAGACCAGCAGACTATTTCGGACATACGTACCCCCAGCAATCAATAACATAAGTAATACGTAGTATACAACAACGCATACTCACATGCCCACAGGCCATCATGCACCATGCATTCATTAACACCTCACACCAATCATTTGAAGATCATATTCATATATAAGTATTCGGATCTCGTGCCATTACATCGTAGATCATTCAACAAGGATGCATATGGTTAAGGAAGAATACAACATAACATAGTTCATCCAATCGGGATACAAATAAATAACATACATTCAACACATCATGGTTCACTTTTCAAGGTTCTTTCCTTTAAGATCTTGATATATGCAATTCGACCCATAATTAGACATTTCACACTTAGCGTGGCCTAATGGCCTTATCATTTCCCTTAAGTATCATAGTAAACACGTAGCATGCAAGTATGGTATGAACTCATCACTTCGATCACAAGGGGTCATACGATCCATCTTCTTCAACTAGGCATTTCTACAATTACCTTGCATGCACCATTTAGGGCATAGGTCAGTATGAACAATTACATGTGCTACAACACCATCATTCATCTTAATGCCACCAACTAAATCCCTCGTCCGCACTTACAACCATATCATAAGCCTTCCACACAACATCCCCAATTTTAGACAATAACATGGAGTTCATGTTGAACGTATACATAGAAAGTAGTCTAGTCATTTAGAACTTATTATATCCTAAGAACGTAAATTTATAGCCTCTTAGAGAATTCCACAAATACCTTACATGCACTTTTAGGCATTGGTGAATTCGTCAAGTTCTCATGTTTTCCGCCACCCCATATATCTCATCCAACACACATAATCACCGTATGCATGTATCAACCAACATACACCATCACCACACATATATATATATCAACCAACATGCATAATCATCATATATATATATATATCAAGTAACATACATAATCCTCATATATATCTCAACCATCAAATATCAATCAACATATATATATATATACATCATCAAAGTCTAGAAAATATATATATATTTATATATATACATAACTTGAACTTTCAAAAAGGGATTCGTGGAATCTATGGACGAAAGGAGTCCATAGATAAACACTTGCATACCTTAGACTCCGTAGCCGGAAGAGATTGACGGAAGGAATTCTTGAATCAAAGCCTCCAATTAATTTCCCCCAATTCAAAACCCTAACCCTAACTGGATATATATATATACATACATATAAGAGAAATGAGAGGAAAATAATACAAGTTCTCAGCTGAATGGGGTATTTATAGAGGTTTCAAAGAGTGTTGAAAGACCAAAATGCCCCTAAGAAACAAATAAAACCCGAATATGTCCATGGGGAACTGTTTTGATAGGCTGAAGTAGATCAACCATAATATTTTACTCCAATATCCAAATTGAATGAAACCAATTTCATTAGAAAGAGGACTCTCATAGATTTCCGTTGATATATAGTAGCTCACCCATATCATTATGTACAAGGAGTTATAGTCGTTTGAAGTTGATCCAAAAATTTGATTTTGATAGGCTGAACTAGATTGACCATAACTTTTTGCTCCGATAGACAAATTGGATGAAACCAAGTTCATTGGAAAAAGGACTCGCAGAGCTTTCCGTTGATATATAGTAGATTATCCAGATTATTATGTACAAGGAGTTATGATCGTTTAAAGTTGGAGCAAAAATACGCCTGGCCTCAGTATTTTTTCCCGCACGTTTTACTGTTCATCACTATTCACCGTTCGATCAGGATGTTCGTAACTCATCGCTCGGGTGTCCGTTTTGGATGATCCACATATCGTTGGAAATATTATTTGATGCTCTTCGCAACGGTGGATCTAACTCTAGGAAATTCCACACAAAAAATTATAAATCGTTCTAAAAGATAGGACCCAATACGTTTACGCACAAAATTTCGACGAAAAATTTTTCGGGGTATTACACAAGTCAACCACATCCCTCTTCATACCATTCCACCAACATATCTCCTTGAGATTATGATACATCTTTGTCGAACCGAGATGAACAATATTGCAAGACTCATGTGCCGCAGCCAAAATCCTTTCCTGCAAACTGTCGACATCAAGAACACACAACCTTCCTCGGTACCACAAAGTACCATCACCTCTAATCTCAAACACTACTACTTTTTTCCCACCAACACCACTCTTGATTTTCATCAAGACGGGATCCAGCACTTAATTCTCCTTAATCTATGCAACAAGACACGATCGAACCCCTTCTTGCACTATCACACCACCATCATTAGAGTCCAATAGACAAACTCCAAGATTGTCAAAATGGTGAATATCCTTCATCAATTCTCACTTTCCTTCATCCACATGAGCTAAAATTCCCATGGACAACCTGCTAAGAGCATCAGCAACAACGTTAGACTTACCTGGGTGGTAGTGAAAACTTATATCATAGTCCTAGAGAAGCTCAAGCCCCCTCTTCTACTTGAGAATAAGCTTCTTCTGTATGAACACGTACTATAGGCTCTAATGATCAAAAACGATATCCACGTGAACACCATACAGATAATGTTGCCATATTTTCAAAGGAAACACAACTGCCAACAACTCAGAATCATGAATAGGATAATTCCACTCAAGCACCTTCAACTGCCTGGAATCATATGCAATCACCTTCCTATGCTACATCAAAACACAACCAAGTCCTACCCGAGATGCATCACAATAAACTACAAACCCATCATTGTCTTCCAATAAATTTAGAATTCAGACCGAAGATAACCTATACTTTATCTTCTCAAAACTCCTCTCACAAGCATCCGACCAAGAAAACTTCAACTTCTCAAAACTCCCCTCACAAGTATCCGACCAAGAAAACATGACCTTTTTCTGAGTCAACCTATAATACCCAGCTAAACTTAAGAAGCTTCAAATGTCAGATGGAGTTATAGGACTAGGCCACCTTTCAATGCAGCTTGGGGTGGGCATGGTACGGTATGGTACGGTATTTTAAACTTCGGAACGATAACTTTGATTTTCAGTATCTAAAAGAACAATACCATTACCATACCAAATTAGTTCGGTATGGTTCGGTATTTATAAATTTGGTTTCGGTATTTTACGGTATGGTAATTCGATAACCATACTTTATTTGATTTCTAATTGCATATATTCATATAAAACAACTATAACTTTAAATTTAAAAAACGTATCAATCATGGTAAGATAACAACTATCTTTGTTAATCAATTACACAAAAATAACATTTCAATCACGATTGAATAGTCCGAGATGCAAACTCTGAACAACATTAACCTAAACTTAAGCATAGTACTCCTAAATAATAAGCTTCCCAAAAAAATTATTTCTAAATAAAGGCTACTTTTATGTTCAATTGGCTAATGGATAATATATAAATATATTTAATAATCTTAAATATAATATATATTTATTGGTTTTATATGTTATTAAAAAACTTTGGTGCGGTATTCGGTATTTATTGCATAAATTCCAAATACCGTACCAAATACCAAAATAATTTGAAATTTCTACCAAATACCATAACATCCATACCGTGGTATAAAAAATTCGGTTTCGGTCTAGTATTTGGTATATACCATACCATGCCCACCCCTAACTGCGGCAACCTTTTGAGAATCAACTATTATCCTCTTGCTAGAAATAATATGACCCAAGAAAGTCATAGCGTTCAACCGAAACTCACACTTAGAGAAATTTGCATACAATTGTTGTTCCTTTAAGGTTTGCAACACCATAGAAGGTGATTAGCATGATCCACCTCACTCTTCAAATAAACAGGATGTCATTAATAAACATAATGATAAAGAGATCCAAGTACTGCCTGAAACCTATGTTCATTAGATCCATAAATGTCTTTGGGGCATTGGTCAATCCAATTAACATCAACAAGCAATTAAAATGCCCATATCAAGTACGAAAAGCCATCTTAGGGATATCCGCCTCCCTAATCTTAAGTTGTTGGTACCGAAACCGAAGATCTATCTTGGAAAACAACTTGGCACCTTGCAAGAGATCAAGAAGATTATTTATCCTCGGGAGAGGAAACTTGTTCTTGATCATTACCTTATTCAACTGCCTGTAGTGAGTACACATTTGAAAGGAACCATCCTTATTGCGCACAAACAACATTGGTGCACCCCACAAAGAAATTCTAGGATGAATAAACCCCTTATCCAAAATATCCTTAAGTTATTCCTTGAGTTTCCTCAACTTAATTGGAGCCATTCTATTAGGAGGAATAGATATTAGACGAGTGTCCGAAAGCAAATCAATACCAAACTCTATTTCCCAATCCGAAGGAACACTAAGAATATCATCCGGAAAGACCTCTGGAAACTCATTAACCACAAGAACTAACTGTAAAAAAGGACCTTTCGAGCTAGAATCTTTAACTCGGACCAAGTGATAAAGACACCCCTTGGATATTAACCTCCGAGCTCTAAGATAAGAAATAAACCTTCCTCGAGGAGCTAAAGAACCACCCTCCCATTCTATAACTGGATCACCAGGAAACTTAAAGATAACCTTCCGGGTCCAATAGTCTAATGACGCATAACAGGAGTGTAACCAATCCATACCTAAGATAACATCAAAATCCACTATCCTTAACTCAAAAAATACACCAGGATCTTCTTGTTACTAACAGATGCCACACACACCCCATTGACAAATTTAGCAATAATCATGTCTCCTATCAGGGTAGAAACAGAAAAAGTATCAGAAACCACTTTGGGATCAAAACCAAAAGACACAGCCACATAAGGAGTCGCGTAAGAAAGAGTGGACCCTATATCAACTAAATAATAGATGTCATGAGAAAACAACTGTAACGTACCAGTAATGACATCGGATGATGCCTAGAATTCTTATCGGGATGCCAAAGCATACAAGTTGTTTCAACCAGGAGCAGTAATAGAAGTTGATGCAACACCACTAGGTGTAGAAGCAGATGATGAAACCATAGGAACTTATTTTCCCCTGTAGAGATCTTATTATCCAGACAATCCCTAAGCCCATGACTTGGATGGCCACACCTGAAGCACTTGTCCCTCCCTTATTTATAATAAACCCGATGGGGTTAACCACACAACTAATAATGAGGGCATAAAGAAACTGACTAACCTCTATTTACCTGAGATTGGGTACCCTGTGCCTAAAAATTATCACCACCCTAATGACGCCTATCTCCCGACTACTTTAGGTAAGGGGCACTGGCAGTAAAGAAGGAACCTGAGCTCCTCCACTTCTTTTTTTTTCACTTGCCACCATCCTAACCACCCTAAGACTGAGCACCTCCCTGGTTAGAAAATATGCCCTCTTTCTTTGCCTATCCCAAACTCCGCCCGCCTCCTCTTCTGATCCTCCACTTGTTGCATATGGATAGTCAACTGAGAAATATCCATATCTTGTTAAGCAAAGTAGTCTTGCTCTCCAAGATTAAATCTCTATTCAACCCAAAATAAAACCTCTTTATTCTCGTTCTTATGTCAGTCACCAAGTCAAGAGCATACCTTGATAGCTGATGGAACTTCAAGGCATATTCCTTGACAGTCATTCTTCTCTACTTAAGATTCACAAACTCTTCCATCTTAGCTTCCCTTGGCTCTTGTGGAATGAACCATTCTAAGAAGGCATTAGAGAAGGCCTCTCATAATTCAAATTCTTCTATATCACCCCTCTATCTATCCCACTCCTCATACTACTGATAAGCAACATCTTTGAGCTGATAAGTTATAAAGTTTACCCCCTCCACATTAATAGCCTGCATTATCCAAAATATCTTTTCCATTTTATCCAAAAAGCCCTGTGGATCCCCTCCCACCCTTTCTCTTATAAAATTAGGAGGACCTTTCTTCATGAATTAGCCAACCCTTATGGCCTCAGCAGACAACTCGCCAAATATATCCCGCTCAGTCTGAGCAGCAAAACTAAGCAATAATATGGATAGATTGATGAAATTCTACATTCGTCGCATTGCCCTGAGGGACCAGAGGATAACTATAAGATTAAGAGAAACTCCAGTACCATCTAAATAGGACCCTGAGATCGAAGATATACCCCCATCGTAAGACGTACCCCTTTAGCATCATCCCAAGATGGGACAGAAGAATTTCCTTGTTTTTTAGATATACGAGGCATGATCTGAAAGAAGAATAAACAAGGATTAGAAAAACTTCTCGGACTTTTGACTCCAAGCTTGAAAATAGAATACCAAGAAAGTGAAACATTCATAAATGTCTTGTAGCCTCTTTCTTATCAGTGTGGCACGCTACACACCTTAAAAAGAGACTCTACTTGACACTGCTTTGTGGACTTTCCTATTGAACATGAACGTAAAGCTCTAATACCAACTTGTCACGACCCAAGCCAGGGCCTAGACGTAATAGGCATCCTAAGTCCTTCCTGAATTAAGGATTGCCCCTGTTACCGAACCCAACCACCTTATACAGCCATTAATAGGCTGAATTTTGAGCATAAAACAAGATAGCATAAATGCTCTCATGAAGTTCTAGGATAGGGTCACTACTGTGACCAACCCAACCGAGTCCAACCGTACCAAACCAACCACCAACTATACCAAGCCAAACCAAAGGCCATAAACCAAGCCATAACCAAAGAGAATACCAAAACATAATATGTTAATTAACCCCAAATATAATATGATAGAACAATGGGAAATTATGTCCGATGATGCCAGCCACCCCGCTTATTCCAATGTCAAGGCCGACACCAATACCAATCTCGCTCATACCAACCCCCAGAAGTACCACAAAGCCTTTATCCAAAAGAGTAAAAATATTTTGTTGGGACATGCTTCCAACCAAGGGCAAAACCAATATCCAAAATAAAATAAAATTGTCCAAAGATGTCCATAACATAAAATAGAGACTTTCGGAAGGATGGAATCTCACCACTTCAGTCCAAATGCTTATATCGAGTTTGAGTGCTAGGTAGGATGAATAGATTATCTGGTTCCTGTATAGTATGGGTATACATTCTCTAGTAGATGGGTTATCATGCCTTTAGTTGGAACTAACAATGAGGGAAGAGAATATGCCTTGCACCAAAGAACTAATGGAAAGAAATCACCAATGCAAGCTCTAAATTAGTCCTCAAGATTGAACCCTAGCTTTCTTGACCCAAAATCTCCTGAGAGAATTATGAAGTGTTTAGGAATAGTTTCTAAGTGTTAAAGAGTAAAATAATAGGGTAAATACTCTCCCAAGTAGGTTAGAAGTTGTGGGGTCCTATTAAGGTAAGTAGGTAAATGTCCAGAATATCTTCACTTAAATTGAACAAAACCCCATCACTGGGATATGACTGACCCTTACGAGTCGTACCCTTGCTATACGAGTGGTACCCACCACTCGTATCCAACCTCAACCCTTGGACCCAACACTATCCTATATATAACTCATATCCCCTAAGCTGCATCTATTCCAATAAGTCATCCATCCCACCAATCAACACTGGTCGGTATATGGTAGGACCATACTACTCGTACCCCAATATATGGCTCGTACCCATAAGTCGTATTGGGTTCGGAAAATAGAATTCCAAGAAAAATTCTACGGGTCAAAACCCAGGACATAATAGTGCCCCTATCCAACATCGAGTATTTGGACAAGGTTTGGGAGATGAACATCATATAGATGCTGGACACTCTAATTCCTAAGGAGTTTAAGGAGAAAGCCAAGTAGTCTTCCAATGGTGGTATTATTAGTACTAATTTTTCAGCCGATGCTCGAAGGTAGTTAAACCTAATATTTTGGAGGATTTGTCCGTCGGATGAAACTTTTGATGTGACCTACCCTCGAGCTTTGATGGTGACCTATTTTATTTAGGAAATCAAGTCGAATATGAAGGCCTAGATCATGATGGAGTGGAAAGACTTTTACCAGGTCAATAAGATGAGACCCTTTCTCATTGGTTTGGTTTTTAAGCTATACAGGTGGGTCAGGATACCCGAGGATCCTAGTGATATAGAGGTGGAGATAGGCATTCCCTTTCACTCTTTTTTGGTAAAAGTGGTCATGTCCAAAAAGAGAAAGACAGGTGCGGTCGAGAGTAGAAGGGTGGATGAGGAGGTCTTTGATGTTGATGTAGGCCATGATGATGCCCCTCCCTCCTAGACTCATCCCATAATCCCTAAAAGGCAATTGGAGGTAGATTTAGCCATGGTTAAAAGGTCCATGGAGTAGACCCCCTCCAATTTCATAGCCCATTCCATGGTGCATAATATTCTAGCACTCAGTTGAGAGCTTGACGAAGAGAGAAAGAAGAAGTGCTCTTGAGATTGCTTGCTTGCTCGGATGTGGAAGACCATAAAGGTCATGTTTAGCTATATGGCTCTCAACCAGTAGCTTCCCAATTGGATTCGGAGAATTTGCGAGAGTTTTTCTTTTTGAGTAATGTGAAAGGACATGACCCTTCCCCTGTAGCCCACAACTGACTAGGCATCTAGCTAGGCTCTTTTTACCCTCCCCCTCTCCCTATATAAGATTTATGATTTGGGTTGCCCCTATTTGAGGTATGTACTAGACATTGCACTTTTCTTTCTTAACTTTTTGCATATGGATGCTAGTTTTTCCTTTAATATTAATAACATAACCCATTTTTATCATATTCACGTGCTTTTTAAATTCATGCAACACTTCATGATAAAAATGTTGAATAAAACAACAAAACTGAGGGTCAAAAATACAAAAAATAAGGCACTGCCACTATTTCGTCGATTTGGTTATAGTGTCCTGCATTTCAGTATAGCGACGTCGCTATTGTGGCCTAAACTAGTGGCTTCCAAGATTTTTGCTATTTTCAAAATGTCTCCTCCCCTAACTCTTTAATACCAATAATGCAAACACGAAAATGCTTAAACTTTGTTAATTCCCAAAGAATGAGCATAGTCGCGTTAAAACAGACAACTAACACCACAGCATAGCACATAATGTTTCAAGAAACCATAATTTTACGTGGGAAAATTCTTTTAAAACCACCCCCGCTATTAAGGATCTAACCCTTGTTTCCATGGAATGTAATTAAATATTTCCCAACAATAATCACATAATAACATGTTTGGTTAGACTTAGGGAGTTTTTTCAATTCTTATAGTAGCAACAAGACAGACCCCACATAATTCACCATTTCATAATCATTCAAGAAGTTATGGATTCACATGAGTACCCAACTCCCTTAACCTTATGTACCAAGTTAAACCTTTACATCACTATCAACCAAACAATGCAATAATAGTCATATTTTTACCCGACATCGCCCTGTACATGGCAATTTACAAATATTCATATAGAATAGATTCAAGCTAATCAAACAATAATAGTCATAACACATGAATTAAAAAGTCAAGTATAAGTCTTTATTGAAAAAATAACTCATCTTTATTACAGAAGTTTTTACAAAATAAATGCAGAAGTATAAGCTACCTAGGATTTAGTCTAAATAGGTACAAAAGCTTCTAGGGAAAAAGTAAAATTGGACACAACTTTCACCATGAGGAAGATGAGTAGGAGCTACTGAATAATCCCTAACTGCAACAATCATAAAACCAATATAGATTCTTGTAAAAGATTATAGACCAAAATAAGTATAGCAAGAGTAATATCAGTACAAAACACATATACTGCTAAGCCTCATAAGTTGACGTGCATTAGATTACAAAATTATAACATAAATATTCTGAAGAAAATATGTATCTTATTATTCTCATTACCTAACCCCACATCTGTTATTTCCCTGTTATGGACCCCTAATAACCACTTCATCTTACCTTTGCATTTCCCCAAAATAATCCAATTATCTCCTACTAACCTATTGGTTATGAACTCTGAAGCACCTCTCCTTCTCTTACGACTCTACTACCCTAAACCATTATGTTTGGTCTCACACCGAGGACAACCATAAATCTTAAGAAATAATTACATCAAAGGTTACCCTAACTTGTGTCAAGACCTTTAATAAGGCCCCCCAGACATGACGTCGGACTTCACCCAAAACTTACAGTGATCATTCACTTTATCCTACGTATACAGAAATCCATACTCAGACTTAAACATGATTATAATTTCTCTACTAGAGATTATATAACAAGTCAAGTAACAAAAAAAAATTAACAAACAAGCTAAACCAAGTCAAGTCTAGTAAAACCAAGTCCAATCAATTCAAACACCAATACAACGACACATACACACGTATATATGCATTAGTTGGTCTACTTATAGAACCATTAAACTCACTAGAACCTTGCATATACAAGCTATGGGTATCATAACCACCCTCTAGTCATGACCTGTATGGGACAAGTTTTATCTATGTACCTAAATCCTATACATAGGTGTCTCTAACCTTTATTCCACCAATAAGTTGTGAAAAATTCAAAATACCAAAGCATTCCATAATTAATAGTAAAGTAGGTCAAATCATACAACTTACCACACCAAATAACATGCACTAACAGGTCATACTAAGAAGTACTTAACACGCATATGTAGTACAAATTAGATAAAACTATAATACCACTACTTACCCTGTTGTCTAGAGCCCTAAATATGCCACGTAACTCAATTTTCTCTTCTAACAACCAATTGAATTACTACTTTAGAACTTTGAAAGTTGCCAACACCCCATATTATTATTACTTTCATTAGAAGATTAAATAATTGACTGGTAATTCACCATTTTTACTACCCTAAATGAGAGTCTTCAATAATAAACCATCCAATTATAGAATAAATATAGCGTAACATGATTATATAAATGATACAACTATCTTCCCATAAGTTACCCTAACTTTAACCAATTTTACCTATCCAAAGTCCATGTCTGGAGGCCTAATCATGAAATCTCCCATCCATGTTACAATGATGCTCTCCAATCAAGGTATAAAATACTATATTAATTTTAGCTTAACTAGATATCAGCCAGCTATAGAAAGAATGAATAATACAAATTCTAACTTTGTGTTAAGATCACGAATGTGTTATTCCTCGAAACTCTATGGGTTTATACTCCATTTACACCCATTTCCCCCATACATATCTCTAATATATGAGAGTCAACCCTAAGAGTTATTAGAAACCTCCCACATTATTTTTCTTAACTTAAGAGAGAAAATAAATAAAACTCACTTAAGTGGGGTTTCTGGTCTATGTCATGTTGTTATAGCCGGAGGTGTCTCTATAATGACATTGTTATAGTTGAATAAGTCTCGCTATAGTAGGATGACATCAACCCAATAAATACTTTTTGATTTCTAAAAATTTTAACTTGTGTGGCTCCATGTAAATTTACGAACATAATCCCGATAATCCCTAAGCCATGTACCTATCTCGAGACATTTCCTAGTAATGACAGATTAGGTCATTATAGCAACTTAAACAACAAGATTGTATATCTTCACATGAATGTTAAATATTTCTTGAACCATAAATCCTCCTACTTATTATTTCTAACACTTTTAATTCTGTTGCTGTTCATTGTTTTTATCATAATAAAACTCAAATTCTCATTAGTTAGAAATCACACTCATTTATTTCAATAGTAATGCTTGAATTGGATTGTATGCTAAATGTAAAGGAGTTGTGGGATTAATATTTGGCTCACAAGATCCACTTTATTACTTGAACGACTATGTACACTTGCATGTGTAATTGGATGCAATAAGTTATTAGCATCGTTATCGGGGAGGGTTGTATCGCACGGCATATAGCATGGCCAAGGAGGTGTGGTGCATGGCTCATAGAACAGACCAACTAGTAGAACCTTACCCTAGGGGGTACATCATATGTCCCCCACCCACTCTTTAGGGGGTGCGGCACATGGCCATCCCCATAATGTGAGATCTCATCCAAACTTTGTCCTATGTTTCTCGTCCACTTATTCCCCACTTCTTATCACTTATGTGTAGGCTTTATTTAACTTTTATAATTGTTCCAATAGTCTTCTACAACAACTCATAACAAACATTAGTCCATACAACACAATAAAGCTCATTAAAGTACACTAGAACAAGCATAGCTTATGCTAGCCTAACTAGTTTTCTCGTCTAAACTCTATTTGATAATTTTGAATCTTGAGATATTTCAAATGAACCTTAAACACTCTAAACATGCAACTTATCATACAAATACACAAATAACACTTTATACTTTATTAAACACACCAAGTTATCCTCAAAATTAAGCTAAATATGTGTAAATAATGATACTTAGGTGTTTAAATATGCCTAAGATCATATTTCAATTTAAATCTTAATTTTACTACTATTTTCAAAAAAAGATTTATTTTTATATTTTGACTTTAAAATTGATTCCTTAAATAGAAGTCAAACCACTTTTATTAATGACTTATGAGCTTTTATATTAAACTTACACTGCGGTTGACTTAGGTCCATCCTTGGTCAACTCTTTAACCACTACTTACTCACTTTGATCGAGGGAGATCCTGACTCCTTTCTATATTATTTTACTATGATAGTCTTGAGTTTGATCTCGAACACTATAATCTATGGATTTTTACATATTTTGGTCTCAATTCAATGCCAAGTACTTGTTACACATATTTACCTTTGGTATGTAATAGAGTGGATTAGTTATAGATAATGAAAGTCCTAGTTTAGGACCAAGCGATGTATACAGGTCTCTCGAACCCTCTATGGGCCCCTTCATTTAATGAGCCATAATATCAAAGAAAGGTGGTCTTTGTAGAGCTTTCCTTTGCAAGCTATTGAGCTGGAGGAGGTGTATGCACTTGTATTGGACGTGGGGTAATTGGTTTATCTTGCATAATCTAGTTTTTTTCATGACTTTCATACATCCATATGCATCGTTTATCACTAGTATAATTTTTGGCATACCTATCGATCTTATGGGAGGCTGAATAAGTATAGGTTATGATTATTGTTGGCTGAGTAATTGATTGTACCTTTTGGATTATGAAGTCCTGATTAGGTTATTAATTGTTACAGCCAGATGATTACATTATTGTTGGTTATTATTATTATATAGTTCAAGGTAGGCTAGTTATGGATTGATACACGAGGTTGTAGGTATGCTTTCGAGTTCCTTTACTCCCTGTTATGTTAAGATTTAGTATTGTTAGATTACTTAATGATTATTTATATTTCAGTTAGAGACCCTAACTATGCTAGAGCTAGCTCCCTTCTTGATATTTAATCGTTGCGATGTTAGTTTGTTAGACTAGCTCCTTCAGGTTTAGTTATTCCTATGATATATGACAGGTTTTCCTCATACAACTATTATATATATACCATTTTTTGTGTGTTTCTATTATATATCTCTTTCTTCGTACTAATATTATAAATTTTACAACTGCTTAATGCATAGCACTTTTATCCCTAGTTACTAGTAGAATATATTAGCTTAACTTTACCTCTCTATTATTCTTATTGCATTTCATTTTTGAGTTAGTTTCTTGAACTTTATAGTCTTTCCAGACATGTTATTTATACTTGCATTATCTTTGGAGCTCAATCTGCGGATGACAATTGAGTACCTCCTATTTGGAACTCATACTTTATGCACCCTATAGATCATAGTATGAATTCCCACTGCTGATGTGTGTATCATGTGGAGTTTCCAAGCAAGGAATACTTAGGATGAGCTCCTAACGTCCAAAGTTGTTCTTGCTCTCCCTCTTTTATTGGCCTGGTCTTTTTTTGCATTTAAATACAGTTTATATGTATGTATATATATATATGTATATGTATATATATTACTTTTGTTTTATTAGAAGCTATTGTACTGACTTCATGTAGTTTAGGGGTTAATTTTCTATATTTTCTCCTTATTAGACTCATGTTCCGTTGCTTTATTTTTTTCTCTTGATAGTTTATTATTGGTTCTTTTGGACTATGGGTTGGCTAACCTACTGCTGATTATAGTAGGTATCATTATAACATGAGAAATTAGATCATGGAGAATTGGTATTAGAGCTTAGGTTCACCAATATTGTTGGTATAAGATCAAAGTTCCTAGTAGAGTCCTGCAAATCGGTATAAAGACGTTTGTATCCTATCTTTGAGAGGCAATATGGCATTATTAGGAAATTCAATTAATTGACTCCTTATCATGTGTCCATACTTCCATAAACCTCTAAGTACTTTTTTTGTCTCCATTCTTTTCTAGATAGATAGCACGAGGTTGTTAATAGATGCGAATGGAAATTTTATATATGTTATGCAAGTTTTAAGCTCACTATTGGGCTAGGGAGTTAGAGATTGATGTTGAGGATCTTCAGCGTCAGTTAGAGGGATTGGAGACAGTCTAGGATCTGGCAGTGTTCATGATCGCTTTAGCTTTTTATGATATTATGTTAGAATTCTGAGTCTTTTTATGGATACTTTACAACCAAAGGCGGTGTCTGGTACATCAAATGGTTCTCAGGACAGAGTTGGTTTTAGTAGGATTCTTTATCAATTTTAGAGTATGAAATTAGGTTTTCTTGAGTGGGCCAGACATACTTCTACATTATTTCCTATAGAGCATGAGATGGTGTGTGGATTCTTAAAAGAATTGACTTTACCACGCTATTTCATATCATATCATTTAACAGAAACTGGGTCTACCATTCTTTAGGTTGTTGATTATATAAGGACTATTGCGAGGGAACATCTCGAGACATATGGAGGTAGCGGAAGAGACCATGCCTAAAGTACAGTGTTAGTGGCATTTTATCTGGATGTAGGGATCTTTCCAGCAAAGATCAGGATCACCAGCAACCTATCATGTCCATAAATATAACACCTCAGATTATAGGTAGCTCTCAGACAGGTCACGATGGTCATACTGGATAGAGTTTTGGTCAGGCATTACAGGGTTCTAGGTCTAGGTCTTCAGGCCATGGTGGTATTTTTGGGTTAGCAGGTATAGTACATCAAAGAGTTCTAGGGATATGTTTTAATTATGAAGTGGTTGGTCACTGGTCTAGGGAGTGACCTAGGTATGAGTTGGTCAGTCAGTTGGTATCAACTCATGTTTTTCTCTAGGTTAAAGTTTCATAGGTTTTCTATGACTTTAGAGAGACTGGTCATTAGTTTAGCGAGTGTCCCGGTGTGGGATTATTGAGCATTCAGATCAGTATCAGGATTGTGGCATCTTCAGTTGGAGGCGATGCCCTTGGTATTTTAGTTGGTCATTTAGATGCTCAACTCGATGTTAAACACATTTAGATTCATACTTCTTTGGGTAGGGAAGGGACTATAACTTTAGCTTCCATCATTATAGGTACGTTTTTGGTTCACTATCTTTTAGTTTCTATTTGAATGGGGTTGGGTTTTCATACCCATTGGTGTTTATATGCCTTGATGTTACTACATTGATTATTGTATGCTTGTATGTAGGTTTATGCTTATGTGAATGCCCCCATAGATATTTTCTTTTAGTAGTAGATTTGAGATAATTAGTGTGGTAATTTCCTTGGGTGTAGCACTTGGGTAAATCTCATTTTCTTTGGCACATTGGCGTTGATGTGATTTTAGAGTGGTATAGGTTATTTTTATCATTTTTCCGCCACTTGTACGTTATACTGTTGTTATTATTATTAATGTTTTAATGTTGATTGATCCTTTCTTAATAGCTGGATAGACTAGCGTAATCTAGTTAGTATTCTTTTTCCAATTCTTGTTCGTTTGGATTAGAACCTTGGTTGGTTGGGTTTACTCTATATTAGTAAAGTAAGGCCAATCATTGAGTGGGTTGTGGGAGTAAAGGTAGGCTTGGATTTCCATTATTCTATTGTGATTCTAGCATTGGAAATTCATTTCTAAGTATTAGCCTCCTAAGTCTACATTTTAAGAATGACAAACTAACAAGTGTATCTTTGCAGACACAACACTAAGACTGGCACTATTAGAAGGATAAAAGAAGTTGACTCCAGAAATAGAATGACATCCACGGTATCCAAGTAAAATCAATCACAAGAGAACAAATGAAGGGATAATCATAGTCCCAAATGTTACAAAAAATTCAATCAAGATAGAAAAGTATCTCGCCAAAGATATAAAGGATCACAGCATATCAAGCAAATCAATCAAACATCACCGAAATGGAAGAAGGATCAATAATCCCAGAATCATGGTTACAATCCCAGATTTGCAGCAGACCAAATCAATAAAGAAGAGAAGATCACAAACACTTTTGGACATTGAAAAACTGGCTCTAAGAATGAAAGGACATCCAATCATAATAAGATCATGGCACTCATACAAGCATGGCAAGCAATGTACTAAAACATATTGGAAATGTAAGGGGAATCAACATCCCAGAATCACGGTAAATGAGATCAATTAGAAAATCAATCAAGATCTAAACAAAACAAAGGAAGGTTCTAACCATCAAACTAAAAGGAAAGATAAATCATGGACCTATCTGATATGGACGTGATCCTAAGCCGTATATGGACATATTTGATATAGACATATCAAACGGCTGCATTCCTCAATCAAGGAATCAATTTAAATCCTTGGTTAAGAAGAAATCTCTTGGGTTTCCTCATGAAGAGTAGCTATCGAAAACTATAAATAATGAAGACTGAAGACATACACAAGTTACGCAACTTCAAGCAGAAAATTTAAAGTGTACATTGGTGTTTTGAACTAAGATAAATCTTTGTGTTTTTACTTTATGTTTTTGTAATTTATTTTTCAACTATTCTAAATTAAATCTGTTTGTGAAGTGTTTTGATCTACAGGCGAGTCGACTGTGAGGATTCATTAGTCCACTCACAGAAGAAAAATTCAATTCACCCCCCCCCCTCCCCCTCTTGAATTTCAATTGATATCAGAGCAGGTCTCACAGATAGCATTACATAACCACAAGTGAGAAAAGATCAAATGGCCAATTATCAAATTTCTGGTGCTCTTCTTTAGGATGGTCACTCCTCCACAAGACCACCATACTTTAATGGAAAACATTACTCTTACTGGAAGAATATGTTCAGGATCTTTGTCCAATCAAATGACTTTCAAGCCTGGGTTGTCATCAAAAAGGGTCCAAAGCCAATTCCAAGACTCAAGGAGAAGTCAAAGGACAAAGATAAAGAATCTAGTAGTTCTGATATAGAAGACCTTGAAAGCTTTGAGGTCACAAAAGAACAGCAAGAGGTAATTCAAACTAACGCACGTGTTATAAGTTTGCTTTTCTGTGCAGTTAGCGGAGAAGAATACAATAAGATATCAACTTACAGAACTGCGAAAGAAATGTGGGACAAACAGGAGGTAACTTATGAAGGAACCATGCAAGACAAGAAGTCAAAAATTATTGCCCTGGTCAATAAATACGATCTCTTCAAAATGGAAGAAAATAAGGACATTGAAACAATGTTTGCTAGATTCAGTAAAATTGTGAGCAAACTAAAATCATTGGTATGATCTATCCACATAGCCTGCAAGTATAGAAGCTGGTCTGAAGCCTCCTAAAGACTTGGGAAACCAAGGCAATCATTCTGAAAAATAGATATCATCACAGCATGGTGTATGATGAACTACGAGGTAACTTTATTGCATATGAGAAAAAATTATATCAACAGGTTTCACAGGGATAAAAAAAATAGTAGCCTTCAATACTACTCCAATCAGAGAGGAGGATATTCTGGAAGATGCCAACAGTGAAGGAATGGCCCTCATCAACCGTGGGGTAAGACAAATCATGAGACAGACATAGTAAAGATCCCAAGAAGGCAAAAACAATGACTCCACCAGAAATGATGATCTTTGTTACTACTGTGGAAAGCCAGGACATTTCAGACAAAATAGTCCAGAATTAAGACGATGATCATCTAGAAAAAATCAAAATTTTGGAGCCTAAAGTGATGAAAATAAAACTGAAGAAGAAAGAGAGGCTGCCAATATGTGCTTTATGGAAACAGGTGAACCTACAGAGGTAAGATCACATGACTGTCATAACTGTAATACTCTTGAATGTAATCTGGATTTGATAACTGGTGACCTTTAAAAAATCATAGATGAATATAATAAGCTCACTCAAGAGAATAGAACTTGTGAAGCTCGATTAAAACAGAAACTCATAGAGGAACGATGAAACTGGCAAATAAAAATTGAAGCATGTCAAGTTTAAATTGATGTACTTCATGAAGAGTTTCTTGATACAAAAATAAAATTAAACAATCTTAAAAAGTCTCTAATCCACAGTTTCATAGGATCAAACTCCCTTAAAAGGAGTTCAAGTTCCTTCTCAGGGTCGCTTAAATCAGTTAAGACCTTCTTTTCCTTTTGAGGACCCATCTGTTTTACTTATGGACAGAAAGGGAACAAATCTTACCATTGCAAGCATAAGCCTAAAAGTGTGTGGGTCTGGAAGCCCAAATAAAGCACATCTAACCCGCAAGGACCCAAGACCACTTAGGTACCTAAATGAAATTAACTTTATTATTTTGCAGAAATAGGTCCGTAAGAGCTATAGAAAAGGAATGTGGGTCATTAATAGCGGATGTTCTAAAAATATGACTGGAAAGAAGGAGAACTTTTCCTTCCTAAAAAAGATTGATGGGGGATCAGTTAGATTCGGTGATAATGCCAGAGGCAACGTCATTGGAGTCAGCTCAGCGAGATAGCTCATCATGTAAATTCACCGAAGTATACCTAGAAGACAGTCTCAAACACAACCTACTTAGCATCGGTCAACTATGTGACGCTGTATTTGGAGTCCTCTTCAAAGCTGAAAACTGCTCTATCAACACGACAAAAAAAATATCTCTTATTGGTGAAAGCGTTGATAATATTTATGTTTTAATTAGTCCTGATTTAGCTACCTTAACCTTTCTCACTGTGAAAACCAATGATACTTGGTTGTGGCACAGGAAGCTCAAGCATGCTACTATGCACATTATTGAGAAATTGTCTTGACTTGATTTGGTGAAAGGTCTACCAAAACTCAAGTTTGAAAAGGATCGCATCTGTGATGCCTTCCAATTGGGTAAACAGACTCAAACATCTTTTAAAGTCAAAGACATTGTCTCTACTACAAACCTCTCCAAATGATCCATATGGATCTGTTTGGTCCCAATAAGACAGCAAACATAGGTGGAAAAAGATATGTCTTTGTCATAGTTGATGATTACTCACGATTTACTTGGGTTATATTTTTCGCACATAAATATGAAGTTTTTATAAACTTTGAGATTTTTTGTAAAAAAGTATAAAGAGAAGCTGGACACCTCATCATTTACGTTCATAGTCATCTTGGAGGAGAATTTTAAAACAAGGCATTTGAGGAGTATTGCGCTCTAAATACATACTCTCAGAACTTCTCTTTACCACAGTCTCCTAAACAAAATGGTGTAGTGGAGCAAAAGAATCAGTCCCTCTAGGAAACTGCCTAGATAGCTGTTAAAACATAATCCCCCATATCACTTTTGGGCAGAAGCAGTTAGTACAGCATGTCATGTAATCAACAAGTGTCTGATCAAACCTATTTTAAAGAAAACACCTTATGAACTCTGAAGAGGAAAGAAGTCCAACATCAGCTTCTTCCATCCCTTCGGCTGTAAATGTTTTTTCATAACAATGGTAAGAATACCTTAGGAAAATTTGATCCATAAAGTGATGAAGGTATTTTCCTTGGGTACTCCCCCACTAGTCGTGCCTACAGGGGTTTTAATAAAATAACTCTATGTGTTGAGGAATCTATACATGTTGTCTTTGATGAATCTAACCACCTCACTATGAGTATAAGCATTGATAAAGAACAGGTGAGTAATATACAGACTGGAGAAAATCACAGCACAACTCCAGAGCCTTCACAAGACAGTCGACTACATCCTCGACAGAGTCAATTCCCACAGTGGAAACTGTGAAACCAAATATTCCAAAAGAATAGAAGCATGATTTCAGCTATCTAAACAAGCTCATCATTGAAAATCTAAAAGATAGAGTACAAACCAGAGCTTTATTAAGGAGACAAGCATCTATTTCTCTTGTGTCCCAAATAAAATCAAAGAAAACTAATGAAGCTCTCAACGATGAATCATGGGTTGAAGCTACGAAGGAAAAACTAGAATAAATTGAATGAAATCAAGTTTGGACTCTAGTTGAAAGACTAAGAAATTACTCAGTAATCGGAACCAGATGGGTATACAAAAATAAGGTAAATGAAGAAGGTAACGTCATCAGAAATAAAGTCAGGCTCGTAGCTCAAGGCTACTCTCAGCAGGAAGGTATTGATTATGATGAGACCTTTTCCCCCGTGGGAAGGTTAGAGTCAATACAAATTTTATTAGCTTTTGCCGTGTTTAAATATTTTAAGTTATATCAAATGGATGTAAAAAATGCTTTCTTAAATGGCTTTATTCATGAGGAAGTCTTTGTAAAACAACCTCTTGGATTTGAAGATACTTCATTCCAAATCATGTTTTCAAGTTATCAAAAGCACTCTATGGCCTTAAACAAGCTCCAAAAGCTTGGTATGAGAGATTAAGTACTTTTCTACTAAATAATAATTTTCAAAGAGGTGAAATTGACACAACTCTTTTCATTCAAAAGCTTGATTCAAATCTTCTCATTGTACAAATTTACGTTGATGATATCATTTTTGGTAGTTCTAACATCTCTATGTGCGAGAATTTTGCTAATTTGATAAAAGAAGAATTTGAAATGAGCCTTATGAGCGAGCTAACATTCTTTCTGGGATTACAAAAGCACCAGTGGAACGTGTCAAATTCTTTATAATGCCCTTATCTCATGGTATAGCAAGAAATAAACTTTCGTTGCTCTTTCAACCACTGAAGTTGAATAAAAGTTGTTGGTAGCTGTGGTACTCAAATCTTATGGATTATGCATCAGCTTATTGACTTTAACTTATCTTTTGAATTTGTTCCTATTATGTGTGATAACACTAGTGCCATTAGCTTATCTACGTATATTATGCATCACTATAGGTCTAAACATATTGACATCAAACATCACTTTATTCGAGACCATGTAGAGAATGGTGATTTTTCTCTGCAATTTGTTGACTCCAAAATTCAACTAGTAGATATTTTTACAAAACACCTGCTAGAAGAAAGATTTTGCTTCCTTCAAAAAAAATTTGATATTCTCATTATTAATGATCTTTAAACTTTTTAAAATTTGTTGCATTTCTTACTATATAAAAATCATGCATCCATCTAAGTCATCATTTTTTTCTTTCATTTCTCTGTCTGCACATTATCTGCGTGTTGTTTTCTTTTATATTATGTCAAAGGGGGAGAAGGCACAAACATCAGAGTAACCTATCAGTAAGAGAGAGCAGAGTGAGTTTACATTCAGGGGGAGCAAGCTAACTGTAATACCCTGTATTTTTCCTAGCTTAAATTCATTCCTAGAATGTTAAGGGATAGCTTTGAAAATGAATAATATTTATTTCATGTGGAATTTTCAAGATTTTGACTTTTCATTATGTAGAAAATTGAATAAGCTTTCCATTGATACCAAATTTGCCTAAATCCGACACTCAGTAAAGGAGTTATGGCATTTTTGTAAGTTGACAGTGTGTCACCTGGACTCTCAGCGCGTCGCGGAGCTAAGCAAATCGGCAGTTGTCAAATTCCAGTGAGACTCCGTGATTCCACCACATCGCGGAGGAGTCCCATTTCATATTTGTCAATTTCCAGCAAGCCTATGCGATAGTAGCGTGTCGCGCCAGTGGCTAAAATGGTAAAACTACAGGGCACCGCAATAGCTCCGCATCGCGGAGAAAGCCCAGTTCCCACTCATCCTTTTTCCAGTGATCCACCGCGATTGTGGTGCGTCGCGATGGACACCCAAATCGGAAAAATGTTACGATTTCAGTTTCGTCCAGAAGTTTAAAGAGGGCATTTTGGTCAATTCTCAAGCCCTCAATCCATCCAAACATAAGATTTAAGCCTATTCTAAGAACTTTAAGCTTATATTCATCAATTTTCTCTCAAACAAAAACCCTAGAGTTCAAATCCCCTTCTCCAAGAAATCAAATTCCACCATGGTTTCTCCAAGAAAGCTTAAGATTGAGGATTCCTAAGGCAAGATAATCAAGAATCCATCTTCAAAAACTCAAATAGGAATCAATAATTCAAGCTTCTTCATCTAATCATCTATCATGGTATGTGGGGTTTATGAACAAGGATCTTCTTTCATCCTTGTGCCCAAAACTTGTTTAAATTTTAAAATTTTATGATTTCATATGATTTCCCATGAATTTAAAATTAGGGTTCAGACCCAATGTTGCCATTTATAAGATTTTGAGATTCCAAGTGAATTATAAGTTGAATTGCATGTTTATTTTCATATTTTCATGCCTATTGCAGTAATTTCCAGATTTTGAGATGAATTATCATTGTTTTCATTATCAATCATGATTATTATGATATTTTGACATGAGTTTGATACATGGGTTTCAAGCCCTAAGTTTATATGTTGAGATTTTGAGAAAAATGATGCTTTAAGCATCTTATGAGCTGATTATATCAGATTTACAATAAAGTTTTGATCTTTTGATCCTCAGATTAGTTTTAGAATCCACTTTACAGATTCAAATTACAGATTCAGCTTTACAAACATACAGTTGGTTTTTATTATAAACTATTATACTATTTTTAAAGTGGATTTCCAATAGAATGAGCGTAGCAAATAAAAAGAAAGTAGTATTTAGCACCAAGCGGAAAGTGTGGGTTTAGCGCATCCTACTTCCACAAAACTACGTAGCCAACATAGGTACAGATTATCAGATTATTCCCATTTCTATATGAATGATAGATTTATCTTGTGATCGATCATATAGGTAGGTTATACTCCCTGAAAAGAGTATGACACCTCTCCCCAACGTGAGGTTTCTACCTTAGGTTGACGAGACATTGGACTTCATATTGCTTGCATGATCTATGTCGGTTAACAAAACCTCTCTTGCAACATAGTTTTTTCCTATAATAAGCTTTTCAGAATAGTTTTAAAGTATCTCCCTTCAGATAAAGTATTTTCCCTAAAGTTTTAAAGTTTACAGACTACAGATTCTAGAACAAAAAGAGTAACAGAAAATCTTTCAAAAAAACTAAGTGTTAAGGCTCACAAGTTTTACTCAGATTATGCTTTACAAGAAGATATTAGCTACAGTTTTCAGCTTTCAGATTTAAGATTTAGAGTGAGTCATTTCTACACTTAGACAGTATGATTTAAAGGGCGAATACAAGTACAACTTTTAGAACTAAATGTTATGACTCACTAGATTTATAAATCATGATTTGTTTCTCATGATTATTATTATTTTTAGCATTTCAGATATTCTAGCTTATGTGAGTCATTTACATTTAGCATGCATTATTTTACAAATTATAATGATGAGATGATGTTTTTACTTATGCATTCACCCCCATATACTCAGTACATCCTCAAAGTACTGATCTACATGTATGTCTATGTGCTACATTGTCTCATAATGTAGGTATCCGCTCAGTTGTAGCACGTATACTATATTCAGACAGTTTGTAGATTCCAGCCAGCAGATGATGAGTCCTCCTACTTCGAGGACTTTAGTTAGATGTTATTGATGTACTTTATTTTCTTATTCATATGTATTGATTAGTGATAGCTGGAGTCGCGTCCCAGCTATCTATAGTCAGTATAGTAGAGGCTTCACAGATATCAGTTAGAGTCAGCTATGTATTTTCAGTACCTCTTTTAGACTTTATCAGAATGTAAAAGTTGTATTGATATTGTATCTTTCCCAAATTTCATCATTATTATGTTTCCGCACAGTAAACTCAGTTGCTTTATGCATATTATTCAGTTGCTTATGAGTTATGTCAGTAGAAGGGTTGGCTTGGGATCACTCATGGTCCTAAGCACCGTGTGACATCTCGGGATAGATTTTTGGGGTGTTACACTAACAGACAAGGAAGTCAACTGATGTTTACTCTTGTTGTTATTATCAAAAAGGGGGAAATTGTTAGCCTCTTAAGTCTATGTTTTAATAATGACAAACTAACAAGTGTATCTTTGCAAACACAACACCGAGACTGTTAATATTATAAGGATAAAAGAAGTTGACTCCATAAATAGAATGACATCCACAGTATCCAAATAAAATTAATCACAAGAGAACAAATGGAAGGAGAATCATAGACCTAAATATTATGGAAAATCCAATCAAGATAGAAGAGTATCTCGCCAAAGATATGAACGATCACAGCACGGCAAGCAGATCAATGAAACATTACCGAAATAGAAGAAGGATCAACAATCCCAGAATCATGGTTACAATCCCAAATTCACTACAGAACAAATCAATCAAGAAGAAAAGATCCCAAGCACTTTTGGGCATTGAAGAAGCTAGCTCTAAGAATGGAAGGACATCCAATCCTAAGAAGATCACGACACTCAGACAAGCACGGCAAGCAATGTAATCAAACATATTAGAAATGGAAAGGGAATCAACATCCCAATATCACGACAGATGAGATTAATTAAAAAATCAATCAGGATCTAAATAAAAGAAAAGAAGGTCGCAACCATCAGACTAAAAGGAAAGATAGATTATGGACATATCTGATAAGGACGTGATCCTACACCATATATGGACATATCAAATGACTAAATTCCTCAATTAAGGAATTAATTTAAATCCTTGATTGAGAAGAAATCTTTTGCGTTTCCTTGTGAAGAGTAGCAGCCGAAGACTATAAATACTAAATACTGAAGACAGACACAAGTTACACAAATTGAAGTAGAAAATTTAAAGTGTCTTAATCTTAGTCTCACAAGGCTTTGTAACTTTAGTTTACAATTGTTAGATAAAGAGTAGGATCGAGTCAACTTTGGAACATCAACTGAAGTTGTGTCACAAGATCTGAAGAGCTAAATAAATTTTCAGAACTTATTTTCTATCATTGTATTCGAGCCAAACATTCAACGACTTAAAAAAACTTTGAAACCCAAGGGGAATGGATGTAGGAACTACATTGGTGTTCCAAACCAGGATAAATCTTTGTGTTATTACTTTACGTTTTTGTAATTTATTTTTTCAACTATTCTGAATTAAATCTATTTGTGAGGTGTTCTGATCTGCAGGCGAGTCGACTATGAGAAGTCAGTAGTCGACTCACAGAAGAAAAATTCAATCCCCCCCCCTCCCTGAATTTCACTAAGGTTCATTCCTAAGGTTCATAAGTTGAAGGTTTTTGGTTTGGATAGTTTATCACTTGGTAGTAGTCTTGATCTTAGTGTTGGTATTGGGATGGGCACTTTATTCTTTCTTTGAAGTAATTTTGGTCCAGTTAGGTTGAGGTTGGTTTGAATGGGTGAATTTAGAAACTTTTCATTTCAGTATTTGTTTGGTCTAATATGATTTTGTGGGATGCTTCTGCTTGGTGTTATATGTTTTTGTATTAGTTGTCGGTAACCCAAAGTGAATGTCTTTAGGAGTAAGAATTAATTACAATAAATTGGGTATCGATTTGACCAAATTCAAGCTAAGATCATAATTTTTTTGAGTTGCTTGATATTTTGCTACCATTAGTACTCTTTGTAGCCTTGGTGAGTTATTGATTATGCCTTGATGTTTTATGCCCTCAGTGGATGTGGATTTGATTGCTCGTGTCTTGAGCTTGTGGTTTTTCCCAATTGTGAGTATGTTTTTCGACAATATTTTGGTTCCATCCCTTACGAGGACCGTTGGATATATGCTTGATTTTTGATAATGAGATGGATTATGGTAATTAACCTTAGTGAAAGCTTGTTGGCTTTAGTTGTAATTTATGACTCTTTTGAATAACGCTTGAGTGTTGTCATAAATATTGATTAGGATAGTTGAGATCGAGTAGTTTATCTTTAGAGTTAAGATTATAGTTACAGATTATGTGACTTGGTTGTGGCCATAATTTGAGGTTTTGATTTAGTTGAGCATTCATTGACAGGCTGACTAAACCTAATCATTACCTACCGATTTAGCTTTCTTCAGTTCAGACAAATTGACTTTAGTACATACTTGAAGGATAGTTCATTGGTGCATGGTGTTGGTTTCTTCTACTTTTGACCTTGGTTCTTAGTTTTTGTCGGAATTTTTATTGTCTACTCAGGGAAAGAGTTATACTCAAGTTGGGCTTATCATGGTTTCACCCACAATCGATAGGGTATTTTGGAGAAGATCATTTATTTTTGAGACACTGCTTCAAACTCATGACTATTGGTTTCGAGGGAATCCAAATTAATTAGTAGCTTTGGCAGAGATCGTAGACACTGATCACCTTTATTTGAGCATTCAGGTAAAACCTTATGGGCTTTGTTCCTATACTAGTCCATATTATATTTTTGGTAGATCATCTTCAATCTTTCAAGGTTAATATAATGTGATTATATGGACAGAACTCGAATGATACTAGAGAGATTCTATGCAGTTTGAAATAAACAACGGGTTTGGAAAGGCAAAAGAATGTTAGATTTGGAGTTAGAGTTGGACATATGATTCATGCCTTGGGTTTCTTTAGCATAGTTGAGTATTCACTTAGTTATGATTATTTTATCTTAATATAAGTATTGTGCTTTGGGTTTGTGTCTAAGTAGTACTTAGTTCACTTAGAGGCCAACTGGTAATTAAGGATGAGTTTGTAGTTATTTAGAGGGTGAAGTAAGGTTGTGAATGAAAAAGGGATATCTTCAACAAAATCCCTTAGAATCTTTGGTTAGCCTTAGATGTTATCTTAGAAGTCTTGCTCGGGGCGTGCAGGCCCAGTACCTTATCCTTTCGAGCTTTTGAGCTCTTTTGATCCATTGACTTTGAGGATGAAAAGTTTTTTAGTGGTGGATATTATAATGATCCTCTAGGTCATATTCTTAAATTTCATGCATTTTTTATGTTTCGTGCCTTCCTACAGTGGCTACATATTATTTATGACTTGTCGAGACCATCGGTTTGGTTTTTGGGCAGTCCATTTGGGTTTTAAGCCCATTTTCCTATTTTAGAGCTTTTGAAGTGAAGAAAAAGGTCTTGGATTAAAACTTTTAGTAAACGGCCTTGGATGAAAAAATTTCCAATGACATTAGCTCCAAAATATAGATTTTTAACTAGAGGGACCCTTGGTCCGGATCCCGAGGCTTTCAGACTTATTTTGGGCTATTAGTCAGAAGTTAGTTAAAATGACACATTAGATTTGGGGCCCACATTTTGTTGAAATGACCTTTAATAGAAACTTTGTCAATTTCATTGAGTCCAAAATATTATTTGTATCCATGGGATTCTGGATGGGTGAGCGCACCCAAACAAATTTTGAGTTTGGTTGGTTTTCTGATGCCATCTCCCTAGCAAACATCTTGGCACCTAGGTGAAGTCTCTTGAGAGGCCAATAGGCGATGGCACCTTGGCCACCAAAATGAATGCCTAGGTGACTAATTGGATGCTTAGGTGACCAAATCAGCCTTTTAAGGCTTGGCTTCTTCCTCGATCCCAAGTTACTTTTCTCCATTTCCAAACCTCTTGGGAAACCTTTTGAGCTCAAGAAATATCTAGGAAACTTTGATTTAAGGCCAGGGTTATTACAAGAATATCAAAGTGATCTTCATCTTGTTCGAATCTCGCAAGTGTCGACCTACTCTCCTCTTGATTCCTCCATTAAAATTCTTCAATTTATTTTATGTTGGGGCTAATTTGAGTAGGTTATTGAGCTCGGATTGTGCCCAAAATTTGGGCACATATTTCTTGAGTCATGAACGACCTAGTGACAGGTTTAATTTTTGGATTCTAATAAAGCTACAGTCTTGTGCAAATGAATGAATTCCAGATGTTTAGGAATTAGTAAAAGCACGAGTGTTATTGGTCAAAGTACATGTAATGATAACAAATGAGCCAATTTGCATATATAAGATTGCAGTATTAGTAGAAATTTCAACCTTCTTTTATTTGTCATGATCATCCAAAGCCAATGAATTCATTGAAATAAAAAAATTATTGGCTCAATTTCACCAATTGAGGCTTCACTACCTCATGGACTGTTGTGGTGATTTTTCTGCCAGTTTAGTAGTTGTTGTCTGACTGGTTTTCTTTATCCATGTAGGATCCAATATAGAATCTACCCATCTACTGCTTTGTGCAGTGTTGAATGTGTGTCTACCTCTGTCTTCTTCTTTCACCAACTTTAATCTCTCAAACATACTCTACATATTTCAATCAGTTGATCATTAAAAGAAAGTCAATTTTTCTGTCGCTTATTTTCTTAAAAATAAAATTTATATATTCTCGATGATGGCCAATTTGGAAGCAACAAAATTGTGAAGACTTATCTTGCTCTACTTTAAACTTGGTTCATGCATACTTTTGTATTTTCACTCTGAAATTTGTAAAATTGAAATGGGTGAACTCTAATAAATATGTTGAGGAAGCACATACTGATTTGGGATCTGCAACGCTGTGGATTGAAAGTCGTACAAATATTTCTAGCCAAAAGATTCTCAAGGTGTGCTCATAATTCACCAAAAAATCTTTAGGTGATTTCTTCTTTTATCTAGGCATTGGTATCCAAAAGTAATACCTATATATATTATCTTGCCACAATTGCAGTATAATACAACTTATATATTATTTTTAGCTGTTTTTATGTTGTCTACATACAGGAAATGCCTTCCTTATTTTTGTGACTTTTGCTTACTAGAAAAAAAAAAAATTGGATTTCAGTCATACATGTGGTGGAATCAATCATTCAACCCTAGAAAGTTAGGAGGATACAGTAACATAGATAACGCCTAACTGGTTATTCAAGTTCTTCAAATAGGTAACGAAAAATGTTTCTTTCTTTTAAGTTTCTTTCAGCCTTTATCATTATATGATCTAAACTACCTTCAACACAAAGATACCAGTAAACAAAAAAAATAATGTTATTATGATTTATGAATCAAAACAGTAAGTGCTTTTAGTTAGTCAAGATTTCTGCAGTAATTATTCAAATGTTTCAAATTATCTCAAATTTAATCTGAAAATCCATATATGTTACTTGGAACAAAATTGTAAGAGCATTTAAATTTTAAAATAAAACAAAGAACTGTGTTAGTATATATGATTTAGTTTTATAGATGATTTAGTTGAAAGCTTTGTATTTGATGCTATAATGTGTGAAGAACGTGGATACCTCAAATTCTGAAGGTCGACGTAAACTCAAGATGCTTATTAGCTATGTTATGTGTGGAGCTTCGTTTAGCATAGTTCTACTTTGTATTCATACTGTGTGCGGACTATTTCCCCCCATGTTCATAAAATATTTACATTATCAGTAAAAAGTAATACTTCATATGATGATGATATGATATAAGCTTAAATGAAGATCCAGATAGCGGGCCCCAACCTATTATGACTCTAAGGTGTAGTTGTTGTCATTATCAGGAAAAAACTATACTACCCAAAATTAGGTGCGCTTGCACTTATCATCAACTATAAGAGAATGTGTTACCTAAAATCTCCTACAAAGGCGTGCACACAGCCAAGTGACAAGTTGAAGAGATGTGTAGTATATCTCAGCAAATCACTATTGTTTTACATGTTTCAATGCACGCTTAGTGACAAGTTGAAGAGATGTTCAGTATATCTTAGCAAATCACTATTGTTTTACATGTTTCAAAGGTATAGATAGTAATATGGATTCTTTTATTACTTCTAGAGTGATGACCTACATGCCACAAAACTTTTGTGTTACACTAATAAGGCAACAAAGGGAGTGTTCTGAAAGAAATCAGCAGGCTGAAATTGATGCTCTAATCAATTCTGGTGGAAGTATTTGTGATTGATATACTCTGTTATGGCATCAACAAATAGAATGGTAAGTATTGTTTCATCATCATCATCGTGATGTTACAGAAAGTACATGATTTGATTTTGATTCATGCTGAGATACTTTCACTAAGGAGGTGGTAACTGGCTCAGCTGGGTTCTGCTACAGGTGTCAATGAGACACTGGTTAAGTATTTAATTAGAGTGCCACAGGTATGTCTTGATTCATATAGAAGAAATGCTCCCAAAATGTCTTAATAACGTTCCAAAATTTCAATTACACTGGTTGCAAAATGTCCTGATCCCCAAGAGACGTGTGGCGTTGGTAATATTTAGTAGACACTTCTAAAAACAATCTATTTTTTAAATTTTTTTGTACTTTGCCATAACATAGTGATGTCTGTTTCTATTTTAATTTGATATAACTTGTAGCGTGCGACTAAAGAAAAGGAACCATCAAAGGCGGAAATTTTTGTTGCAACTCGTACAAAGACGGAGAAAGAAGTTCAGGCAGATACCCAAATTGCAATTGTAAGTCATTTTTATGTTATATTTTTCTTTACTTAATGGATTCTTTCTTTGTGTGGAACAGAGTGTGGGGCATCAATGATAAGTCGTTAATGATTTCTTGGGTAAGACTAGAAAGCCAATTCTAACACCCTCTAAGTTTAGATATCTTTCACTATAGCAAGATAGTATGCTTCTCTTTTTTGGACGTCTTTACTTTTCTGCATTTCCATCTTTTGGGGGCTAAGGTGGCTTGCTCAAGTTGCAAAGATTGATGAACTTGTACTTCGGTCACATATTTGAGTCATGTGCTATGTGACTAAGCATAGTATTTATGTGGAGAAAGGTAGAGGAGAGGGCTCATTATCCCCTTTATGGTCTAGCCCTTCGTTGGAACCACACATAGCGGAAGCTTAGTGCACCCTGCTTTTTTTAATATTTCTTACTAGTTTAGGAAAATGTATGTTGGTTTAGATATTTTGAGGGAGTCCCAAACAACATTGCTAGGGTGATATTGAGAGCAAAATATAGGAGCTTGAATAAGAAACTCAGAAATGATAGCCTACTACATGTGCAGATCATAGCAGCTCAGTGTACAAGGGTTGTCAGGAAAGTGAGGGCGATTTGCACAAATAAGATACTGCATGCCACTTTTTAAATTATGACCTTTCTTAAATAAGTTCAGCAAAAATAGCTCACAGTTTGAAGAAGTTTCTGCTAGTTGTGTTAGTTCCAGTAGAGTTTAGAAGATTTTAACACAGTTTTCTAAAGTTGGCGCTTTCTTACAGTTACTTTCTCAGCTGATTTTTCCCCCGGGGCTAAGAAAGATCCATAGTGATGGATGATTATTGTTTAACTATTGCTGAAATTAATAGACTTTTACATGAGTATGACTTTAAAGTACAAGATGTGCCATTTTTCTTTTTGTATGCCATGTTTGTTACGCTGTTAGTTTTGGTTTCTGGAGGCTGAATATGTTAAAATGTGCAGTTTGTTAACTCTTTTTTGGATGGAAAATGCACAATCTTTTGTTAGAATCAATATGGTGGTGGAGAAGCAAAGAGAAGTGCATATCCAAGCTTATTCTAAACAGAGAAGATTAGCTAAGAAAGTTGTTGATACAAAAGAACTTAACTTTTGATGTTACTCAAATAAGCAATTATCTTAATTTATTTGTACTTATAATTGAAAAAATATTAGCATGGTCAGACTATTAAGTATGACTTTGTAATTGATGTTACAATAATAAGCAATTTTGATGTCTTCTGGACAAAGCCAGCTGCCTACTTCTTCCTTTGTTAAATCCTAAACTTTTAACTTGATTGAATGAATTAAAGAAACTTTTGATTCACATACTTCCTCACTTCAGATTGAAAAAATATTTGAATATTTGTCGAGCATAATTTTTTTCTAATTGTTTATGCATTTTGAATGTGTAGGAATAATGCATGTGATCAAATTTGAATAGTGGCCGCCACAATACAACTTGATCTTGGTTGAAGTGAATGATGAACAATTTTTGAGCTATTCAGATATACATTTAAATAAATTTGATTTTGTGTGCAACTTAGTACAAATCTTTAAAATATTATTTTCTAATTAATTAGTATGTGTAGTAAAAGACGAGTTTTATTTTGAAGTTCATTGCAAATCTGTGCATTTGAATTATTTATTAAGTAATTGGTGCGTGAGATTATATATGTATCTATATATAATGTGATTAGTGATGTAACATTTTGAACAGTGATGTAACATTTTGATCAAAATATTATTTTTCAATTAGAAATTGCATACTAACATTTTATGCCTAATGCCATTTCTGTAAAATGTGGCTTAAACTATCAAATTTTATCCAATATTGCCACACTTCAAATGTGTGGCTTATTAATTAAATTGTGGCATGTACCTAAAACATGTTTACACTTTACAAGTGTTGTCATGGAGGATGTATAAGAGGCTACAATTTGAAAGTGTGGCAAGTAATAAAGAAAAAACCACATTTTTCAAGTGTTGTTACAGAGGTACTAAAAAAAGGTACACTTGTGAAGCGTGTCCAATAACAAAGAAAAAGCAACACTTGAAAGTGTAGCTTTATTAGATAAAAGTATTGCCAATGAGAAGCTGCAAAGCGTGTCCTTTATAGCTTAATGGCCACGCTTTATAAATGTAGCTGATATGGCAACACTTGAAAAGCGTGGCCTAAGGTCAAAGGTTACGTCTTTATAGGCCACCCTCAAAAAAGTGTTGCCTAAAGTCCGAAAGCGTAGCCTTTGATCAAAGGACACACTTTCTGCTACTTTAGTCCACACTTTACAAGGGTAGCAATAGTACTAATGTTGTAGAGGTCCCCTAACAAGTCATGTGATGTATGTCGTAGGGTCAACAGTATGTGTGCCTAATGACATTGTCTTGGCTATGACTCGTGGTGACGAGTTGTAATGTGACGTTACGAGTCGCAGTATGACCCATAGTAACTAGCGACAATTTTAGCTTTTAAGTTGAGGACACTTTAGAGAATTTCTTTGTTACCCAATTAAAACCTCACGTCCATAAAGCACTCAAGGGGGTTATTTCTCATTCATAACTTAATCAAAACACTCTCTTCTCTCTAAATTCTCTCAAGCACGATACTTAGGATTTCCAAGAAGATTATCAATTAGAGCTCTCATGGGAAAATTTCCTCCATAACTCTTAATATTTCAGATATGTTACTCTTCCCCAATTGTTATTTATGAAAAGCATGTATCTTAATGGTTTAATTGAATGGTTTTGAATGTGGTTTTTTATATGATTGAGGGTTCTGGTATGGTTGATTCTTATATTGTTTTTTCATGATTTATTATGTATTGTTTATGCTTTATTGGTGGTTTTTGACTTATGTGGTGCATGAAAATGGTGAATAAATTAAGGGGCCATGATTTCCCCCAAAATTGGAATTGATTTTGAATAATGGTGTTCCCTCAACCCACTTGTGTAAATAGCTTTGAATTGTGAATTTATCAATTGGTTTGACTTGCTCACCTATGATATTGCATTGTATTAAAAATTAAACAATGAACATGAATTTTGAAAGCCTTGTGCGCATTGATTTGATTTAATGAACAAAGGGAGTCGAGGCATTCCCCCACGTTAATGTGCTTGTTATGGCATAAAGATAAGCTTGCAAGTAAAAGGGTATGACGATACCCATGGTGCGTCTTAATGGTTGGTTCATTGGTTAGTAAATGAGTTATGTGAAACTTACTTTTAAATTGATTTAAATGGGGATTATGTAGCGAAGTCGTGAAGGTGTGGGTCTTGGATGACTTGTACTGGAAAGTCATATTTGCCAACATGAGGTTTGATCTTGATGACCTGAATGCATAGTCCACACTATTGATATATTTATATCTTGGACTAATGTAGGGTCGGGGCATTCTCTGATCTTCCTTGATACCTTCGATTCGTGCGACATACACGCACTGGAGCCTTTTCAGCGGCGGAAGCTGAACCCATATAGCTCGTGGATGCCGATTTATGACGATTGAGCTACATAGTCCAGGATGATAAAGTTTTCCTTCATGCTAAGACTCCTTCCCTTTCATTGCATGACATGTTTATATGTATATATGATTATGTGCATTGACTTTAATGGTTTTGAAAATATGGTTCATGACATTATTTTATCCCCTACCCCTGAGTTATACGCTAGTGGTCAACCCACTAATCATCTCCGGACGTATCCCCACGCGATGCATATTTTTCATTTCTAGTTTTTTTCTATACATTTTTTCCTTCTTTCTTTTTCCTCTCTCTTACTTTTTGACTTTCTTTTCTCTTTCTATCAATCTTCCCACTCCACATATTTTATCTACAACCAATCCCCTTCGGCTTCATATTTTTTTTCCTCCTTCACCACAAAATCTTCCTCCATTCTCGCTGGCCATTTACACAACAATTAGAGAGTGCTTTCAGGAAATTCATTTTCTGGGCATTCACATACACTGCAGTCTCGTAAACGGCACATGCCATCATTCTCATCTGGCCAGAATGGACAATCACACCACAACTTAACCTGCAAACATAATATACAGTAGGACAAAAATGGAACTGGATCAGCAACGGCAAGTAAGAATATTAGAAATATGAGCAGTGCATTATGAAAAAGTATAAAATAGGAGGGAAGCAAGTGACGACAGCATAAACAGTAGGCTGCATTAGCTCTCGCTTGGAACCAGAGCTTATGTCATCGAACCATAAATTAAATCACATGCATAAGTTGAAAGAGAATCACAAACCTTATTTAAGAAACAAAAAGAAAATATAAAGATGGAAATTTAGAAGCAAATAATAGAACTGATAAATTGGCACTTAGGAGACCATATCAGAGTATCTAAAAACTGAGGAGGAATAATCAATTTCAATAAGCAGAAGACTTGAATGCATCAAAATAGGCAACTGTAGAACACAGATCCATCAATAACATAATATGTGGGAGAGAAGCAAGATGTGAAATCGCACTACGGCTTATATACAAAAGAGCACAGCTTCTCTTCCATCAGAACAACTTCAGACACAAGGTTTCCTCTCGGACAAGATGGTTGAGCTTTAAATTGAATATTCAAAATATGTTTTCTTCATGTTACAAGACTAGAGAGGTTGCACATTTGAGTTTACATTCCTTGTTGTCACTATTTAAAGATGAAAACATGTGTTGGTAACTAGTTATCCCATCCTACAGAAACTATTTCTTAGTCGTACTTGTTTTGCTAGCAAGTACTTTTAGGTCAGACTTCTATGTGATTATACTAACAGATTTCCTTTAAAGATAAAACAATTTTTTTCTTGAAAACATTTGGATTCTAGATTCTTTTCCCTACTAAAGAAAACAAATGTGTGGCATCTATAATATAATCTTAAAGGGATTACAATGGATATGAAAGACAGCGAGAAATATACATAAGAGGAAAGACAAAAGTTCAGTATTTATGACCAGAGACAAATACACACAATTATACTGCCGCCTTCCTCTCTCCAGCTACCAGTTCCACAGAAGAAGTGTCTAGAAAAATAAAAAATCTCAGATTCATTGACATTAAGGATACCCGAAGTACAGGTGATTCCACTGGCTAAATGAAATAAATTAAAAGTAACATTCTATATCAGTTACATCTCAACACATCTTCCCCGAGTGTCCAATGAGTCAGACTTCACGATGACAGGAACATCATGACATCCTTAAACGATTGTACTACAGCGCCCCTATAATATTTAATGTGGTGGCCTTACACCAGTACACCACAGTGGACCAAGTGGCTCAACTTCTGCCCGCTAGGAGTTTGATGTTTTAACAAGAATTAAATTGATCATTATACATCCAAAGAGCTTGAAGCGGGAAGGGAAATCTTTTCCAACTATTAACCAAAAAAAGGGGGGTGGTTTCAAAGAAACTTTGGGAATGATGAGATGGTTTTAACTCTATATATCTTTGCCATGGATAACTCTGCACACTTAGATATCTTCTCCATGGCCCTTCATGTTTAGATAGCTTCTCCATGGCCCTTCATATTAATCTAAGGATGCCCGTAAGGGGACATCATGGAGATGAGCACCCTTTTCAAGAGAAACTTCAACCCTTCTAAGTTCCAACGATAAGGAAACTAGCTTGCAACTTCACAAACTTTCATGGAATAAATCTTGTATGGAGTGTGTCTATAATTTTAGAGATGGGTTTATCAAACGCCTTCAGATGGAGCAAGCAAATTTTGCACGTGATACATATTAATTGTTGTTACTTGTTAGAACTTAGCATTCAAGGGCTATTAGATGAAAAAACTTAGCATCATGGGCTATTAGCTGAAACCTTAAAAAGTCGATCACGTCTTGTTATTCCTTTACTGGTAATAGTCGAGGACTATCAAATACTTGCATGTTGTTGACGTCAGATACATAGAACACTGATCTTTCACATCAGTGCAACATACTTTTAAACGAAAACTGTAAAGAAATTCAGACAAGGAAAATCACATAGTACACAATCATAAGTACTTACTAAGATATCCAAGCAGAGAAGCGAGACCACCACTTCTTGATGATCTGATTCAGGAACTAACAACCAGTACATAATTTCTACATGAGAGGAACATAGCAGGATTTAAAACTAACAGTTTTAACTCATGGACCAAGTACATGAGCATATTAAAAAATTTCCATGAGACGTGATTAAATGCATACCTTGAAATCTCTGAAAAATGGGGTTTTAACAAGTTCTTTTAGCAATGAATGTAGTACTTCCTTGTTAAGCTGATTCACGGCCCTGTAGTCACAGCAACATTCCTCCACAACCTTATTATACTTGCCTACCCCCTACAAAATTTCCACCCTAGCAAAATCCAACTCAGAAAATCCATTTCTATAAATTTAAAAGGGAAGAAAAAGAATCACATTTTGTACTTCGTGGCGTCGCTCTTAAGACTGAATTTCAAGTAGTATTGATCCATCAGTCCAAATAATCAATCAAAAAATAAAATAATCTCAGCTAAAAATTAGGACTAGAACAGGAACAAATAGTAAAATGGATGAGACCTTGAAAGGTAATTAAAACTTAATTAAGAATAAAATAGACAAAATACAATCATGTGAGGACACCAAAATGAGATGTTCTCCCTTATATATAGTAAGTATATATAGTATAGTTTTATAAGGCCCATGATAAGTTCGGACCCAAACTCAAATAATTTAATATTTTAAGAATAACATGATTTAATATATATATATATCATTTTTGTATAGTATTTTAAATACACATGTAATTGTTCAAATTTACTAAAATAGATGAGATCTTGAAAGGTCATTAAAACTTAATTAAAGATAAAATAGACAAAATACAATCATGTGAGGACTACCGAAATGAGATGTTCTCCCTTATATATAGTACTAGACAGGTATGCACGTGCGTTGCACGGGCCCAACGCGTATACAGGAGCGGATCTATGTAGCTGGATTGGGGTGCCACGACACCCGCACTTCTCGATTGAAACCATGTATATTTATGTGTATATTTATATATATGTATCAGTTAACGTATAATTATTATGCTTGGCACCCACATTACAAAGCGAGCTGACGATGCAAATGGTTGAGACGATTGGGTTTTACCCAGCTGACGGTGCAAGTGGTTGAGACGACTGGGTTTTACCTAGCAGCGCGAGTTCGAACCCAGCTTAGGACTCTTTTTTAGATTGATTTTTTAGCATCGAACCCAGCTTAGGGCTCTTTTTTAGATTGATTTTTTAGCATTAGACTTTTTGCTTTCTCATTAAAAAATCGAACCCAGCTTAGGACTCTTTTTTAGATTGATTTTTTAACATTAAACAAAATGCAGTTATGTAGAGTAGAACCCTTGACCTCTTTTAACAAAACCCTTAATGACACCAACTAGGCAAACCTTGATGCTATACCAACTTTTATTGATATATATAATTATAGTTTACTTTGTGAATATTGACTCCACTAACCTAAAATATTATACGGAGTATACGTTTTTGTTCAAAACAGGGTGGCACCCGGAGCTTCCAAATCCTGGATCCGCCTCTGCGCGTATAGTAGAATAAAAAAAGATGTAACAACAAGGGACTATTCCGTTTGATTGGATCAGTTGATAAAAATGAGTTTAAATGTATGTTTTATACAATCATGGAAATAACATACTGCCGGATGCTCATATTTACATATGATAGTGATTGTTGGCTATTTACATTGCTAGAGATAATATTTATAAATTCTACAATAGGGGATGCAGTTGTTGCTGTGATCAATCTCTCGAGCACATTGTTCAAATGCACTGACAGGCTATGTTGCTCAAGACTCTTCAAAATGTTTTCGGGCACATGCTGGATGACTACTTTTTGAGGATCCGACACGAATGTGCTGAGCATTTTGGAGAGTCCGAACAACATAGCTGATATAAGCTAGTAGAAGATATGCAAATGCTTACACTTGCAAGTTGCTTCACACTTGCTGCGGCAATCGATATAGCATCCCTTCTGTTTCTTGTTCTGTCTAGGCTTCCTCTGAGGACACTCCTGTAGTAACAAACACCCTGAGTGGTGCAGAATGCGCGTTCTTGCCCCGTACCTGGCAATGGATCCAACACAACATAACCAAGATCTTGAGTTACCGCGTTGACCTAAAGTAGCTTACCCAAAGAGTTGTCATATCGATACTGGCCACCTAAATTCAGGTTATCATGTAGATCTGTTTTAATAGAAAATATAATAAAATTAATACATTAACAAACTTGACCTCCAAATAAATACATGTTTAGGAATACACAACCTCATTCTAGTACCTGCATTTACTCCTTTAGCTTAGCCGTGTTACTGCACTTACAGTTTGGTGTTTGCAAGTGTCTTTTTAATTCGTTCAGACATTTGAAAGTCAGTATAAGAATGAATATTTACAATTACTAACCGTTGTATCTCCGGAATTTTAATGGTCGTCACAGGTGCTGATAGAGGTAGCTATTTCTCCTCTGGTGCCTTTGTATAAGCTGATTCGATGGTCTTCCCACATAAAGTATCCAGCCCTGCTTGAAGACATTTGACATACTACTTTTACTATTACCTAATGTGAAGTTTCATTACATCAACCATTAGTATTCTCCCGTCTGTCTCATAATCAACAGGGCATAGTGATTCGTCGTGCCCATCAATCTCATCACCGTCCTGGTCTTGTACTCGTGTGCCATGGCCAGAGTAGTGGAACACTAATGAATCTCCTAGCTGACAACCATGAACAAGCCAACGTAAGGCTGATCTGATATTGGCCTTGATTGGGTATTTGTATGGATCTCTCTCATCCTCTGCAAATTTTATGTACTACGCATTACATTAAGGTTGTTTTAATTGGTGAATGTTAATTAAGCGAGACGATTAAAAAGATAAAAGTTTGCTCCCAACAGCTTCTCACAATGTTCCTGTTGACTTCAGATATTTCCACAGAGGCCGCATTATTCAGTTGAATCCCGAGATGGTGAACAGCGACTTCAGCAACCGCCAATCCCAGAGAACAGTGATAACACGTTCATGAAAACATGTCTTTCAACAACGATAAATGTTATGCCACTGTGTCAACCTAACAATAACATCAATCCAAGAATCACGTCAAAAATTATTCTTAAGGAAAAGAAATTGGATAAGCCAAGGGAGAAGTTGCTTTAATTACATTTTTGCAAAAGCCAATTTGTGTGCGGAGAAAGGGGAAAAGAAACATCTGACGCGGTTTCAGTTTTTTCCAAAGACATAGGGACAGGCTGATCTTTAGCTGCTTCATTTTCCTCAACATCTGTGAGAGGGATATCCTCCCATACACTGAATGTTTTAGTTTCTATCTTAGGTTTCTTTTTCTCTTGTTCAAAAAAATCAAAGATTATTATATCTGAGTCATCGATGACAATAAAATCTAATTTCATTATTACTACTATATAAGAACGAAAAAGCTTGTATGTACCTCTGAGCAACTGGGAGTTAGCAACTTGTGCAGCAAAACCCCTTCATTGACAAATTAAGTTATATTTACATATCCGTGTATTGAACATCAACTTCAAAATAAGCAAAACAAAGATGGAACAACATTTCAATATATAATCCATCCGTTTCAAATTGTTTACGTTACTTTCCTTCTTAGTCTGTTTTAAAAAGATCTTCTTTCTTTTTTGGCAACTCTTTTTTGCGGTAAATAATAGACTTTATTACCAAAGAGATATGTACAGACAAACCAAAAGCTGATAGTTGGACAAACTACTACTATGTTCAACAAACAAAAAAGAGTAGACTACTAGAGTTATCTTTTTTTTTTTTTTGGAAACTCCTTAATTCAAACTTTTTACACATACATGTATCAGACTACAAGATTCAAAAGTTCTCTTTAATTCTTTAAACTCGTGTCAATTCAAAACCAGACAAACAAGTTGAATGTCTAACCTGATGATGGGTCGATGAGCACGAACAGGAAGATTCTTGCCAGCAATTCCATTAGCACTGAGAACAAGAAAATCACCATGAGCTATAAGACTCAATCATAAGCTAATCAAAACAATTTAAAATCAAAAAGATTGAAGAAGGAGATTACCCAGATAAGCCTCTATTAACAACACAAGGATATCCATTACCACCAACCAAATTCTGATTAATCATGCCCCAAACCCTTCTCTTATTTCTTCTTTCCACTCCACCAAACTTTCTGGTGCCCATATCACCCTTACCTTTAACTTAACAATGAAAAAAAACAACCAGAAACATAAAAAAAACAAGTACTTTTTACACAAAAACAAATCTAAGCCAAATTTTATACCTTGACCATTTGAGTTCTTGATCATGGTAGATTTGTTCTCATCAGTGATAGCCATTTTCTTTTTCTTGATGAATGGAAGAAAAAAAAAGAATCTTTAACTTTCTTCTTCAATTACCCAATAAAGTAAAAGCTCCCAAGATTGAATCTTGATCAATCTTGATTATAGAACAAATGAAAAAGGGAGAGAACTGGGGAATGTGAGAAAATGATGGGTATTTGTCTGGTTAAATATATATATATATATATATATATATATATATATATAATGAAAAAAAAAAAACACACAAAAATCAGTACACACCATCTCTCTCATATGCTTCAACGAATCAGACATCCTTTGGGGACAAAGCTTCTCTTCATTATTATAAAGAAGTGGTCAACCATTGTATATGTTTAAAAAATTTAGTTGCATATAATAATTGAAAATCAATTAGTTACAATAGATAGCAAGTGAAGGTGCATTGGGCATGTTGTTCCTACTGGAAGAAGCTTTTATATCTCAACCTGCTACATGAAAATATGTTTTCTTATCTGGGAAATAGCAAGTACGTTAAAGCATTTCCTATTTGACATTTAAAAATCAACACTGCAGATATATGATAAATGGCTTATGTTGTTATTTTTTTTTAACGGTGCAAATAGATATTACCGTAACTGCATCTCAAATTGCAGACTTACAGTTTTGCCCACATGAAAAGAATAAATATTATCAATTTAATGGTTACGATGACCAAATATATATTTGTCCCCAAATCATGAAACTTCTCATTTTGTTATTCAACATCGCATTTCTAAAGATCTTAAACAACAACAACAACAACAAACCCAGTATATTCCCACATAGTGGGGTCTGGGGGTAAGATGTACGCAGTCCATACCACTACCTCCGGAGAAGTAGAAAGGTTGTTTCCGATAGACCCCCGGCTCAAGATACGGAATAATACTCAAATCCTTAATAAAGCTCTAAATATCTTAAACAACTTTACTAATACCCCACCATTGTTCAACACTATTCTTATACAGTCTACCAAATAAAATCTTCATATAAGAATAAGAACATGAATTTAATGATTACGATGACCAAATATATATTTGTCCCCAAATCCTGAAACTTCTCATGTTGTTATTCAACATTGTTGTTCTAAATATCTTACACTTCCAGTAGCTTGTGGATGTATTCCAATGTTTATTGTGCACGTCATAGAAACATCATCCATACAATACAACCTAAATACAAATTACGAGCAGTACAAAATTGTACCTGAACGCAATAGCAATGTCATCCCCAAATTTCTCAAGTGCTTTGTCCATAATCACAAGAGCAGAAGGAATTTGAAGCTCCTTAGCCAATTTCTCAAAGTCCTCTGCCTCAACTTTCCCTGTTACCTCTGCAAATTAACCAAAAAGCAAACACAATGCAAGAGTCATTTTCCATCCTTCAAAACCATGAAAACAAAACACATGAATAGGCAAAGTCAACTGTTAAAGAATGCAAAATAGTGTTTTTAATGGGTTCAAGGGTCCAGATGACAAACATGTAAGTAGAAGTGTCCAACTTCTCTCTTTTGGTCATTACTCAAGGAACACTCAAGTGTTGAATGGTTGCATTTCCCTCAAAGTAGTTGTGGTGATGGTAGGATCTGATATAAATTCTTTAACCTCTTATCAATATGCTATTACAAAAATGATATATGCAAAGTAGCTGTGGTGCTGGTAGGATCTGATATAAATTTTTTAACCTCTTATCAGTATGCTATTACAAAAATGATATACGTTTGTATTTTGCAAACAAATATAAAATGTAGTGTTATGACCTAAGAAGTGCAGGCTTAGAGAAACAGTAAAAGTTATCTTCGTGTGACCTATAACTCGCGGGTTCGAGCGGTGTAATCAAACACTGATGCTTGGTAGATCATCTAATATCGCACCCCATTGGGGCTCTAGCCCTTTACCGAACCATGTGTGAACATGGGATGCTTGGTGCACTGGACTGACCTTTCTAGGGTTTTGACTAAACATTTTTTTGATAAACTGGGAGGAAAATGTTTGTGGAAAGCAGTCTAACCTGCTACATTCTCAGTGTTGAAGGTACCAGTTAGTAAGAATTTAGCCTCTTCTTCAGTTACATCAGCTGCTCATGTTTTGCGGAACTTCAATAATCTCCAGCTCAAAGTGAGGATCACCTGCTGCTAGCAAAGTGTCTACGAGCAGAAGCATGTATTGCACCTGCGAACAAATCCTTCTATGTCTCCAAATCATGCTATCAAAGTTGTAACATTTTCCAATAATGTACAATTGCCTCTGTAACATCCAAATAGAACAATGAGTGAATGTAATTACACATTATAATATTGTCTTCTAATTTTAAATGTCTGACATAAAATGTTGTAGCATAATAACTTACTCCGAAGGAACGTCGCCGATAAGATTCCGATCACCATCAAGTGAGTTTCACTAAGTTCCAACCTTCTTCGAGTTATCAACGCTGGAATGAACCAGCAGCTTTTCTTCACTGTGACCAACCACAAATTTACAGTCGTTGGAGCAGATGCCCTTATGTTAAACCCTTCACAACGTCGGTTCTTATGGTGGGACCTGCTCGGACAACTGATGTCCTAATCAAAGCTGATCAACAACCAGCTAGATATTACATGACAGCAAAAAATAAGAGAAAGCAGGAGAGGGGCAAGGGTGGCAAGACTAGAGAAGGAGCTAAGACTGCTTAGGAAGTTGCACAATTGACTCATCAACTTTCTGGATGACTCTACATATCAGCACTTAATGAATCAAGAAGGTTTAGTTGCAGCATGCCATAGGCTTTACTTATTCAGCGGTTACGAATCAAACATGATTAGCTGCAGTTCCAAGTTGTTTATAAAAGATAGAAACAGAACTTACATCTTTAGGTCACTATTATACCCAAACGAACTTAAGTCTGGAGGTGTTTACTCATGGATATTAAATCAAAGTAGTAGGGTCTACATCCTACCCCACATGGTGAAGTAGCAGGAGAACCCGGTCGCAACTTCATTCAAAAATGAGGAGAAAGAAAACAGCTTCTAGAGCTGGAAATCACGTGTAGTATTTGAAAAGTTTAGATCATTTCTTGATTTGTGTCGCATCCTTGTGCATGGGCCATGGCACACTCTATCATTCTAATTTTATTAGATTTTCGCATCCACAAAGTAAATAGCCTGCTAAGCCAGCTGCTTGTTGCAATTTTATATAAAGTTAAAATTGCGTCAAAGATCCAAAACGATTTTAAATATGCGATTATATGCAAAACTGCTATTTCAAGTTTCTAATTGATTTTAAATTTCTAATCTCATTGTATAAGTTCCTATTGACTGACATATTGATCTTCAATGACTCCTTAATAATTCATAATTTTGCTAGCTCTATTCATCTTTAACGAAACCGGCTTTCTTTATCGAGATTAAAAGTAAACTAAGATTTGTCTTTGATCAAAAAGAGCTGAAGCAGAATACTTACTAAGAGATATGCTTATCTTTAGCGGCTGCTACAACGCGACAATTCTACTTCAATAAGGCATACACAACGCAAAAAATAACAATAACAACTGCTACCACGCGACAATACCAAACTAATCGGAATCAGCAATACGAATCCCCAATAACAATTCTACTTCAATAGGACATAAACACAACACAAAACGAAACAGGTAATAAAAGGGAGAGAAATAAATTACATGAATCGGAATGTTGAGATTTGAGGCAGAAATAAGCAAGTGGAGATGTATAAGTAAGGCACTGAAGAACGGAGTTGATGTAACAGGCATTGACGATGTTTTTAAGCCCTAATGGAGGACCAGTTTTGCGTCTATGGCTAAATAGATTCGGCTGCCAATTCATTTGCAACTAGGCCATTAACGTTCTGATGATACAAAATCAAGCTAGCCTTGAATTAGATGATACAAGTAGGCCATTAACGTTTGGATGGCGGTTTGCAGTGGTTTCATAATGTATAGAATAATAGTACAGTGCAGTACGGTACAATATCATGTTTGGATTGACTGTTTGTTCAAGATGGTTTAATAATAGTTTTTTTGTTTAGTTTGATGATATGGTAAATTTACTAAAATAACCTTATTTGATTATTGCTAAAATTGACTATTCTCTTCTTGTTCTTGTAAACTTCACCATCGATACCCTTCCAAGTTTAAACTTTTGAACTGAAATTCGAAGCCTCTTAGATCACATTTTAGCAGAATTATTGGAAGGACCAAAGTTTTTCTTTTCTTGGGCTTACTGCAAAGAAAAGCCTCGCCATTGTTTTTCTTTTCTTGGGCTTTTAGCAAAAGTCTCGTCTTTGTTATTGTTGAAGTTGTTGGGAGATTACTGCAAAGAGCAGAAAAGGGAATAAGAAAATAGGGTAAGGGTAAAAAAGGATTAAACAAAATTATACAGGGGCATAATTGGAAGAAAAAACGGAAAACCATGGTATACTACTAAATTGGTGGTTCAGAAAAATGGGGGATTCCATAGTTCCCAAACCATGAAATAGTACCAAATCATACCATCATTTTTAGGATACCATGGAAACAAACGTGATTCTCATGGTAACCATACCATACCATGGGAAACCACCATCCAAACAAGCTGTAAGAACAAAAAATGAGAGAGAAAAAAACGTGAACATCTAGGAGCATACCTAAAGTGATTGGATTGACAATGGAGTATTCTAGAGTTATGAAAGGTGTGGAGGAGGGCTATGCAAAAGTCGAATCGATCGATAAATCGAACCGATAAAAATGTTATTGGGTTATTCGTATTGGGTTATCGAGTTAACGGTTTTTTATTGGTTTAATAAAAAAACTTATTGGATAAATGGTTCGGTATCGATTTTAGCTTATTGAATTATCGGTTAAACCGATAACCCAATAAGGATACACTAAGTTATTGTTTTATCTTTATTTATGTTATATATTTGAATCTCTCTCTCGATGGATGGATGGATGGATGGATGGATGGATGGATGGATAGATAGGATGATGGATAGATAGATATGATAGATATACTAGATAGATAGATAGATTATAGATAGATTAGATAAGATAGATAGATAGATTATATATATATATATAGAGAGAGAGATGTGTATGTATATAGATTATATGCACTACTAATTCATAATTCAGTGATTCACAAAGTATTAACTTATTCAGGGCAACAAAGGTACAAGATAAAGTTCGGCTATTATCGTAATAAAAAACTTGAAGCATTTATAGCTTCCAACAATTAGGATTCAATTATTTTCCTAACTAACATTCAATTCAAGTTTGAAAATTCTTGTAAGCTAAAATGCATTGCGTAGGTTTTGGCGGTAATTAAGATTTCATTTTTGTATGTTAGTTGTCACTATTTATATTTTACAAGTATTTTCTTATTGGTTAAACCAAAAACCGAACCGTTAAGGATCAAAAAACGCTAAATCGAAATCGATAAGAAAATATCTTATTAGTTGGTTATTGATTTTACATATTTAAAAATCGATAAACCGAACCAATAACACATAAAACCGAACCGAACCGATCGATGCACACCCCTAGTGTGGAGTATTCTAGAGTTATGAAAGGTAGGATTTTTATAAGTGTGAAATTACGAAACTACCCTTGGTTGTCCCTTACTCATCTTTCTATATAGTAGTTAAGTAAAATATAGTATAGTTTTATAAGGCCCATGATAAGCCTGGACCCAGACTCAAATAATTTGATATTTTAAGAATAACATGATTATATATATATATATATATATATATATATATATATATATATATATATACTTGCAAAGATCATAAAAATTGAAAAATATTAGCAAACTAATTTATGAGCATATAATTAATTTCTTTTTTAATTTCTCAATTCAAGTTCATCTTTGCAATTAGGAAGATGAAGACGGAAGTCATTAAGTGGATCAATTATTTTACTCAAGTCTTCTTGTGTGTGATGAAAAATATATAATTTTATTTATAATTTCACATGACAAAAATTCATGCTAGTTAAATGTGGTGCTTTAAGCGTAATTTTATACTAAATTAAGAAAAAAATCAGACTCACTAAAATGAACATCGAGAATCAATTGACTCTCTCCCTATAGTTGATGCTTAAAAATATTGATTCTCAATTGATCAAAAAATAGATTTTAAAAATAATTTGATCTTAGTTTATATTATTACCTTAACTTTATCAATAATTTTAATTTTCAGCATATGAAATATATTTGATATTTTTAAAAGCAATGGGTAAAATTGTTCATAAAAAAATTATTCAATTTATAAAAGATAATTAAGAAATACATCAGAATCATACTCGATTCGATATAAATAAAATATAATCTCATACAATAACTAATTTTTACCCCTCTTTTTTCCTTCTTTTTCATCCCAAGATATTTGTACAAAACTCTTTCTTATGAAAAATAAATTATTAAAGATAAATACTAAGAAAGAAGAAAAAAAGTGATGAATTATTCACGCAATAGATAAAAGTTCTCCATGGCCAAAATGTCTTTTTTTTTTCTTAAACTACTTTAAATAAAGTTCATATAAAAAAATTATTTTGTTAAGGCTATTTTCACTTACAAAAAATAATTAAATAATTAATTTTGATTAAAAAATTAACAAAAGATAGTCAAATTAAAGCTTTTTGATCTTGTGAGTAGCAAGGAAAAAAATTAAAGCTTTTTGATCTTGTACTTCATAAAGCATGAAGTACAAATAATTTAATAAATAAAATAATTAAAGGATATCCAACACTTATATTTTGCAACCAACTTGATTAAATAATATATAATTATGAGAAACAAAATATTATAATGGAAGATTCTAAAAATGATTTATTGATTAGTTAAACAATATGAGAATTTAAATGGTTCAATTGATTAACTACCTAAACTCCACTTTATTGGTAAATATTTGATTTTTGGCTTTGTAATCTCCTCCCTAATTCCCCTTGTCTTACTCCTAATTATTTTTTAAAATAATTAATTAAATATTTAAAATTACAAGAAAAAATTTAATAATAGCTTCTCATACTATGACACATGTGCCAAATGCAAAGGTCCATATAACTAGAAAGAAGTCAAAGTACCTTCATCTATATCAACTAAATGCCATAATATTATAGAATTATAAAATTAATTAAATTACTATAAAAGATAAAATCATGACATAAAAATAATTAATTGAAAAGATTAAAATTAAGTTGAAAACTTCTAAGAGGACTACCAAAGTCCTTGGATTGTCTCTTATATATAATAGTAATATTTAGCGATGTCATATTAATTAGGATAACGAGATATTACTTGAAAATTCTGTTGAAAGTCGTATAAATTAAAATTACAATAATTAAAAACTTAAATTACCTTTAAAGTCTAAATTCACTATTAATACCACAAGAGTTTAAACAAGAATAATATTATAAATTACAATAGCAAATAACTTAAAATAGTAAATTACAACGTCAAAAAAGTATTATCGATTACAATAGTTATCGATGTCACATTAATTAGGATAAAGGGATATTACTTGAAAATTACGTTGAAAGTCGTATAAATCATAATACAATTAACAACTTAAACTATCTAAAACTATATAGTATAACAAATCTAATTGACTTTCACAAATATTTCATCAGTATATAAAAAAAAAATATATCTAAAAAGTAGCACATTGGGCCCGTGCTTGCACGGGCTCCAATATCTAAGTATATATATAAGTAGAATAGAATATAATTATATTATAAATAATGTTTACAAATTACATTTTGTAGGATTTATTACATCATCACTAGAAGTGCAAGACCCGTGTCAGCACGGGTCCAACAGTAGAACATGTGTATTTCAATTTTTAAGTTTTAGAATTTATCTTAGAGTAGAAAGTTTTAGGAGTAGAATATTTTCATTAGTATGATTGAGCTGAGGGGATCACAATTGAAACCTTTCTTTAACCTTCTTGTTGAATTTTACGATCAGAAATATAAAGAAAGAATAAGAGTAAATCTGATGAAATAGTTTAAATCAAATATCCAACAGATTATTGATTTTCAATATCGTAAAGATTAAGAATCATGTAAACGTACCCGATAAAGAGAATACACAGCTTAGATTCGCTATTGTTTTGTTTAATTAATATATTTAACACATGAAAAGAGTGTTGTTTTTCAATAGAGAAGGAAGAGTTGTTTTTTTTTTCTTTACTTTATTTTTAAAACAAAGAAATGTTAATTAATATTGAGGAACTGTAAAAAGTTGAGAAAGATGGCTACACATATTTGATAGAAAAGTTTCTAATGTTAAGAAAATGCGAAGTATTTGGTAGCAAATTTGTGATAGATACACGTTTTTTGTACCTAAATTTACTTTATTTATATTTAAATTAGTTTGTAAAAATCTTTTGCAAATAATCTTTATACTTCTTTTCTTTAATTTCTTTAAAATATAGTAATAAAATTTGCTTATGCTTTATTCTTCTCACACTTTACTACATACATTTTGTCCTCTTTAAATCTCATTATGCCATTTTACCTTCTTTAAACGTCACTGTACATTAAAATCATGATTGAAGCAGCTGAAGTAGAAATCAGTCAATTTTTTTTTGTTAATTATTGTTATCTACAGTACTTTTTATTTCATTTTCAAATAATATATGTTGTTTTATATCTTCTTCTGTCCCGTCCCAATTTATGTGGCACTAATATAATTTTGATAGTCAATCAAATATTTTATGTTGACATATCATTTTGTTCTTCTTATTTGTCTAATACATAAATGACTTATAATAAGGAGTGATATAGTAAAATCATCGTTCGAAAGACGAAAATTTAATTTAAAACATTAAGAGTTAATTTTGCATTTTATGTCTATTTTATTTTTCAATAAATATTATTTATTTTCTTAATATCTAGATGACTCATGATAATTAATTAAGAGTGATTGATTTTGTTATTACTATAAAAATTAATATAATTTTATCATATCCAATAGTAATCATCGATAATTCACCAGAATAGTATATTAATTAAATACGAAATGCTATATTTGCATATGCAAAGTATTATATTATTAAACATTATTGGATAGTGCATTATATTTATCTTCACAATAATAAAATTTTACTATATATTTTTCTTTAGTTTTTTTTAACTTGATACATATTGACCCACCACAAATTCTAAGAAAATATTCATTAAAATTTTATTTTATTAAATTAAATTTATTAATTTTGTACTTTAAAAATTTAAAGTTAAGTTTAAATATTAGTATTTCTATATAAGAAGATAAAATAATAATTTTAAAATTTAAATTTAATAAAATAAATAAATAAAAAGATTAATTTTCTATATAAAAGTCAATTAAAATAATAAAATTGATTTACTTTAAATATTTAGTTGCAATTAATTAAGACAATTTTTTATTTTGTCATGATTTATGCTGCACCGATAAAATTTTGAGAGTTGAATAGAACTATTATTTATTTTTAAAAAAGTATTTTAACTTGTTAATTATTGTGATTTATAATAATTTTTACGTAATTATCAAATAATATATTTACTCTTTGTGTCCCAATTTATGTGGCTTCGATACAATTTTGAGAGTCAACTAAATTTTTTATATATCTTTTAAATATTTGAAGTTGTTAATTATTATGATTTGCAGTGCCTTTTCTTTTATCTCAATTTATGTGGCATTGCTAAAATAATGTGAGTCAATAAAATTTCTATATGTTTTTTAAATATTTTAAGTTATTAATTATTGTGATTTGTGATAATAAATTAGTTTTGAACATGATAGTCAATTAATTTTTTTTTTTTTTTACTTCCAATATGTAGTTATAGTTAATTAATATAAATTAATAGAATATATTAAATATTTAAACCATTATAATGAAACAATAGAATTATTATATATTAAGATATAATATGTAATTAAATGGAAGTAGAGAGGTGTTTTGGTAATTACGTAAGAGATGGTCGAAACCACCTATCAGAAGAAAAAAATAATAATTTTAAAATTTAAATTTACTAAAATAAATAAATAAAAATATTAATTTTCTATATAAAAGTCAATTAAAGTAATAAAATTGATTTACTTTAAATATTTAGTTGCAATTAATTAAGATAATTTTTTATTTTGTCATGATTTATGTTGCACCGATAAAATTTTGAGAGTTGAATAAATTTTTTATTTATTTTTTAAAAAGTATTTTAACTTGTTAATTATTGTGATTTATAATAATTTTTATGTAATTATTAAATAATATATTTACTCTCTGTGTCTCAATTTATGTGGCTTCGATACAATTTTGAGAGTCAACTAAAATTTTATATATCTTTTAAATATTTGTAGTTGTTAATTATTATGATTTGCAGTGCTTTTTATTTTATCTCAATTTATGTGGGATTGCTAAAATAATCAATAAAATTTCTATATGTCTTTTAAATATTTTAAGTTATTAATTATTGTGATTTGTGATAATAAATAAGTTTTGAACATGATAGTCAATTAAATAAATAATTTTTTTTTACTTCCAATATGTAGTTATAATTAATTAATATAAATTAATAAAATATATTAAATCATTATAATAAAATAATGAAATTATTATATATTAGGATATGATATATAATTAAATGGAAGTAGAGGGGTGTTTTGGTAATTACAAAGAGGTGGTTTAATATAAAGGAAATAGAAAAGAAAAGAAAAGAAAAATACAAAAAACTGTTCAATCCCTGCACATCTTTCAAAAAAAGTACCCGAAAACAAGTTATTTTTTCTCTCAGATGCGAGTAGCCTCATCGATCGCCTTCTCTGCAAAATGCATCCTCCGTTCTCTTCTTCGCCGCCGCCCCAATTACCCAACGACTCTACCTCCGACAGCAGTGTCTCCGCCGAGCGCCGTCTTCGTGAGGCGGAGGATCGCTTAAGAGAGGCAATTGAAGAGCTTCAACGCCGCCAACGTCGTGCCTGGGGTATCTACCCGCCTTGTGATCATGCCGATGAATCATGTGTTGCTAACGCAATCGGTAACCTTTGCCAAACTTTTCTTCTCTCTTACGGTGTCCGCGTAGGAATCGGAATTCTCCTCCGCGCTTTTAAGCTCGCTCGCCGCCAGTCTTATTCCTCTCTACTTGATCTCAAGGTTCCAAATTTCTCAAACTCGTCTTTCTAATTTAGCATTTGCCAAATTTGATTTATGATTTTTTAAGTTTTACCTTATTTTTGAATTTAGACTGATCTCGACTGGGTTACATTTACAAATGTTCCTTTTGTGTGTTGGAAAATGTGTTTTAATAGAATAAAATCTTTTGAATTGACAATTACGATTAGGTTGGCTATGGATGATTTCAGGAGGGGTAGCGGGAGGCCGAAAAAAGTATTGGGGGAGCTGATTAGATTAGATAGGACATGGCGCAGTTTCACAAATAGGAGGTTGTGGATGACATAAAATGGAGCAGTCGGTTAGCAGGCAGTAGAGTGTGGTCTAGCTTATCCTTCCATATTAGTAGTTGTAGTTTCTAGCTTCTTGTTCCTCTATTTCTATTATTATTTGATTCCTCTGGTGTGGTCTAGCTTATCCTTCCATTTTAGTAGTCATGTTTCTTATTCCTCGATTTCTATTATAATTTGATTCCTCTGGTGTGGTCTAGCTTATCCTTCCATTTTAGCAGTCATGTTTCTTATTCCTCGATTTCTATCATTATTTGGTGCTTCTGGTACTTCAGTTATCATATTTTGTAGTTTCTTTTCAGATTTCTTTGTTATGCTTTGTGTAGTATTTTGTCACGAGTTCTTCATTTCTGTTATTGCTTTTTCTTCGGGTTTGTGTACACCGACCCTTCCCAGTCCCCACTTTGTGGGATTACACTGGGTATGTTGTTGTTGTTTTTCAGTTTCGTGCTTTTGTTGAATGCTTGCCTTTGTTTGAACTAAAGGTTGTACCTGATTCTGTTACGCCTTCCTGTCTTGCTGATGTATCTATGTTGGGTTTGAGAAGATCATGATCTAGAATGATTTTTTTTATTTTTTTTTGATAATTGTGGTGTCCGGGCCAGCTTACACGCACCTCAATTAATTCCAGAGATGCCTGCCATCTCCCACCAGCAACAGTTACCAGGTAGCTCTGATCACCAAGGCTAGAACAAATGGAAAGAAATCACCTAGCGTTTGTCTTGTTAACAATTGAACCTGAGACCTCATGGTGCGCAACCCAACTTCATTGAACCATTAGGCCACACCCTTGGGTGCTGAATGAACTTTGTTATTAGAAAGATATTCCTGTAGAAGTATGGTTTCAAGATCAGTATTTTTTTTCCCCGAAATTGCTTCAGTTCTAATGAAACTGGTTACAAGATCTGAATTTAATTTTTGAAATTGCTAAAATTTTGATGAAACCAGGATGAAATAATTTGCTAAGATGTTATACACAAGAAGGGGTAGTTTGGCGTATAAATGCAGTCCTAGTTAGCTTCGCGTTCTATATTAATTTTTAGATTTCATCACTTGCAGAATATTGATTGATTTGATTCAAATGATGGATACAGTGAATGGATATCAGTTCCTCGATATTTTCAGATTGAGCCTTAGTTGGTTGATTTATATATTGATGGTACGGTTATCAATTCCAAGATAAGATACGTTGGTTCTTTTAGTACCCTGGTGTACCATAGTAACGGTGATTATACTCCAGGGTGTTTATATTCTGGCAGTTATGTATTGTGTTCATGATTTCATCCGCTACTGGGACATATGGGTTTATTAAAAAATGCTCGGCCATAAGGATATTTAGTAATCCAAGATTACTGAGAAAACACAATTTTCTCTCCTTTTTTTTATGTGTGCGCGCACTCATCCTTGCTCATGCATTTTTCCCACATGCGTGTATCTTAACACTATCCGAACAGTCAGTTGACGTGGAGAAGTCATACACAAACTTTATGCATGTTTTACTTACCCTATCTCTCTCTGTCTCTCCCATTCTCTCTATTTTTTTTGGGGGGGGGAGTCTGATCTTTCAGTAATGGTGGACCACGTGGGATTTTCTCCCAAACACTTTGTAGAGCCAATTCTACCTCTGTCACAATGTTTGTTCCTTTTGCTTGTAGCTCAACATCAATTAATTTACTCTTTAGTGGTGAAATATATTTGCTGATGGAGTACTCCTTGGTGTGCTGCTCTCCACAATTGTTTTAAGAACAGAACATATTGCAAAATGATCTAATCTTTCATGCTGCAGATTTTCTTAATTCAGGGTGTATCCTTAGGAAATACTTAAATTGCTGCAATTTGTAAGGATTGGAAGTTTGAAGGGGCTAGAAAGCCTAGATTTTTGACCTTTTAATGGTTTAAACTTGTTTCTCCTTGGTATGTTTGCAGCCTCTTGATAAGTTTTCTTGGAAAACCTCAGGAGGTTCAATGTAATAATTTAGCAATAGCATAAAGGCTGAATGGAGGTTGTTCAGATATTTGATCCTATGCACAACCCCCAAATCCGGAGGGAAGAAGTAAAAGAGAATATAAAAGAAGATTGTCTGGAAGAGGATATTACAATTTTAGAGTACATGTGTGCTGATTTCTGTCTGTTTATCTGTCCGTCTATCCTTGGTCTGATATATGAATACATGGGAGGGTACTTTTTTTTCTGCATCGTCTGAATCCTTGTCTTTTTGCAGCAACTTGTCTCCGAAAAAGATCTAATTGTAAGAGAGGAAGCATGTCGAATTGGTTTGCTCTTTGGGGGATTTACTGGTTCCTATCATGCTCTAAGATGCTTGCTAAGAAAGCTGAGAAGGAAAGAGACACCCTTAAATGCGTAAGTACAGAATGCTGAATTATCAACTTAAAAGTTTTAATTTACTTTCTACGGTTTTGCTTTGAGAAGCTTTTGATACTTTATATCCTATCCAATAAATGTGACTTTGCTAAAGGGGATGATGGGGCAGAATTTTAGCAGGTTCAGTGGCAGGTCTGTCTATTTTAGCATTAGATGATTCCAACAGGCGGCGGACTCTTGCCTTGTATCTTCTGGCAAGGCTATCTCAGGTACAAGCATGCTTGGCTATTCGTCTTCCCCACACCCAGGCGAGAACAGAAAAAAAGAAAAACAAAAAGGAAAAAAAAAAGGAGAGCCACTAGTGTTAGTTATTACTTGATGTCTTCCGTTTCTGTTTTTCTACTGGCTTGTACTCTGATGACTTTACAATTGTCAGTGTGCGTATAATTCTGCCAAATCCAAGAACCGGTTTCATCTCTGGGGAAGTCACTGGAGTCATGGGGATTCTTTACTCTTTGCATTGTCATGTGCCCAGGTAGTTCTCCTGTTGCTTAACCTTTCTGGTGAACGTTTAAGAACGTTTAAGAGCCTTCTTCACCCATGTTTAGTTCCTTGTACTTACCCGCAATTTGGTGGTTGGGGGGGTTGACTGGGATATCATAAATGTTTAAATATTCAAGTTTTAACCCTAGGAGATTGAACTTCTGCTTCTGTTCTTTCTTCTTTTTCCTTTTCTTTAATAATTTAAATATGCTTAGGGGATTGAACTTCTCATTTGAAATGATGCTAGACAACTTGTTCTCTTTTACATCTGGACAAAGTAGTTACAGATCTAGTTTTTGTTCTTAAAAATGTTTTGCAGGTTATGTATTCCTTCATAATGCGTCCTGAGAGCCTTCCGAAAGCATATAGAGATTTCATTCAGAAGACTGGGCCAGTTGCAGCACCAGTCTACAAAGCTGTTAAGGATAGCTGTAGAGGCTCTCCAGTTGATGTTGCTTCCTTACATGCCTATTTGTCCAAAACAAAGGGTTCTGCTACTATGAAGTTGGAAGAATTTCCTGCTATTATTCCATGCTCTGTAATTCACCCTGGGACCAAATCTTGCTTAGTTCGTGATGCTAATGCAGCGGCTGCTACTTTCCGGAAAACATTTCCTCTTTACTTCTCCTTGACTTTTGTTCCCTTTGTCGTTCTACGCTTGCAGAAGGTACAATTTACTAATATTGGTTTCTGTTACACCTGTCTTTCTTCTTTGATTTCTTGTTAAGCTGTTTCTGGAAAATCATATAACTGAGCTGCTGGTACTTCTGTTAAACAAGATGTGATCACAAAACGACATGATTGAGTTTTCCTTTGGTATATATGTTGGACTGTCTAGAGGTCATGCAGTTATATAAACAAATTGGAGTGTAGAGTATGTTGTTGTCGATTCTGTTATATATTTGTCTTCTGTTGTTTAACTTGCCTGGACCCCGTAGGAAGCAGTATTACAAAGACCATGTGATGGGAAATTATGATGGTCTACACTTTAAGGGGTAATTTGGTAGGATGTATAAGAATAGTGCTGAATAGGGTGTATTAGTAATGTTGGTATTGGTTATGCGGAGATTATTTTTTACGTACTGGTTGGTTTGGTGTATTAGAAATAACATGCATTACATAATTTCTAAAAAAAATCATTTCTTTACCAAAATACCCTCCACAAATTAATTGGAAAGGATGTGGAAAAGGTTTTGAGGGGTAATTGTATCTTTAACCATGCTAATGCATGCATTAAAAACCCTTGTATTGCTAATATCATGGTTTGTCATGTATTCATTATACATAGCATAGTACCAAGTAGAGTGTATAGCTTGCATTAGTTATACATAGGTTGAAAAAGTGTACGAAACAAGGTATTAGTAATCAAAGCTAATGCCTGTATTATTTTTTCGATGAAGGGTCAAATATACCCCTGTACTATCAGAAATAGTTTAACTATACCTTTGTTATGCTTTCGGTCCAAATATATACCCCTTCCGTTATACTTTTTGTTCAAGTATACCCTCCCATTATACTTTGACACAAATTGCCCTTAATTTTGACGGAAGGACACATGTCAAACTTAGAATCAAATACCCCCCACCCCCACCCCCACCCCACAATTTTAAATATCCAATTCCTTTAGAAACTCACCATTTAACCCAACCTTTTTTTTTACTGATTTCGCCGGAATTCATGTATTGCTATGAAAATCCTGTAAAATATGATCAAAAGCTTCTGTCAACGAACTGCCATCAAAATGAAAGGGGACAAAATTATCAGAAATAGTAAAAGGAAAATTAGCAAGAAGTTTTTGATAATAAAACTCTTGACTTACTGTTAGAATATGTGTAGAAATAGGAATAGTATATACAAAATCCTACTTGGAAAATGATTATACTATAGTGTCTATAAATAGGGTCTTGATGTAATTATGTCAACACATCATTCAATAATATTTTTCAATTCTCACATGGTATCAGAGAGTTGGTGAGAAACATCACAAAAAAAACCCTCAGTCACGCCAATTTCGGTGACTGATTTGCGTCATATTTAATTTTGTGGGTTGTGTGAACAATACACCACCACCAATAGGATCGGAACGATCAGGCGACAAAAACCCGACCAAAATCACCGAAAAGAACCAGCCACGCGCCCCCATGCGCCAGCCGGAATCCCGAACTTCCAGCGAGATCTACTTCACGCGTCGGCGCGTGAGCACATCTCCGGTTGAGTTTTTCAGTTTTTCCTTTTTCTGTTGGGGTCGCCGGTCTATTCTGATTCCAACCACATACTTTTTTCCAGATTCCGTCAAGTATTTGGAGATTCCGATCGCTGGAACTTAAAATTCGGCAACTTCATAATTTTGGTAACTGTTTTCCGTTTCCAGCAACTAGTTTTTGGGAGTTTTAAAGTCAAATTACCAAGATGTCTTTTGGGCATGATATTTTTGGCTCAAAAAATATACGAATTGGAAGTTCAAGTCCTATGATCACTTTTGAACCTTTAATGGGAAGTTTAAATTATTTAGCCTGGGCTTCCTCGGTTGAGTTGTAGTGCAAAGGTCAAGGTGTCCAAGATCATTTAACGAGCAAGGCTATGTGATAGATGAAAAGGAAAAGTCTAGCACGAAAGATGCGAAAGCTAAAGAGCAATGGGAGAAAGTTGACGCTCAACTATGTAGTCTCTTATGGCAATCTATTGATTCCAAGTTGATGCCCTTGTTTCGTCCATTCCAGACGTGTTATTTAGTTTGGGAAAAGGCTCGTGCTTTATACACTAATGATATATCTCGTTTTTATGATGTGATAGCTCGAATGACCAACTTGAAGAAACAGGAATCCGATATGTCTACTTGGGACAAGTGCAAGCAGTCATGGAAGAATTTGATACATTGATGCCTGTCACTGCGAATGTAGAAAAACAACAAGAGCATAGACATATGTTGTTCTTAGTTCTTACACTTGCTGGACTTTCTACTGACCATGATGCTGTACGTGATCAGATTTTAGCTAGTCCTACGGTTCCTACAATTGATGAGTTATTCTCTCGTCTGCTTCGTCTTGCTGTGCCTCCCAGTCGCAAAGTAGTTTCATTACCCACTGTCGACTCTTCTATTCTTGCATCTCAAACCATGGAAAAACGAACATATCAGCCTATGGAAAATCGGCGAGGAGGAGGTCGTTTTGGAAAATCTCGATCGAAGTGTAGTTATTGTCATAAAGTTGGACACACTCAATATATATGTCATAGTTTGCACGGTCCACCACCCAGTTATGATCCTGCTGCTGTAAAGGAATATAATGAGTTCCTTCGGAATCGAGCAAGTAAGCAGACCCCACTTGTGGAATCACGCTAGGTATGTTGTTGTTGGCTTTCGAAGCATGTGGAAACAATGTTAGATGGAAAACAATAGATCATTTATCCAACTACTACTCAGGATAAAAATGCTCCCAGGCACATCCCCCGAGGTAAACCTTTTCAACCAACAGAAGTCAACTCAGATTGTATAATCCGACAACTTTTGGCCGGAAAACTCAGTCAAGTCAAGATGGAAGACAATGTGATTTATTTCTCCGTTGGTTTCAAATCGTATGATATCACTACAGAAGAGTCTCATACAGAGACTCGGTACAACTGGACAGAACGAGACCACAACATGATAAAGAAGAACCTTTTTCAGTCAGAAGACAATGGAATGGCTATGCTTTGCACTGAAGGAAGCTTCCAAAGTGAAAGGGAATTTTGTAAGAAGATGGAAGCACCAAGAATACTCCTCTGTGTTCTTTTGCTCAAGAAATTTCAACAGACTTGGACGTTATATAAGTATTGTAAGCATGCAAAACAAAAGAAGATCTGTCATTATTATTCCTGAACTTGCATTTAATACAGGGTGGTTGGACATAGCTAACAAAATTGCAAAGTTCATTAATGGCACAGCTGTAAAGCCTTTTACAATTCTCTCTAGAAATACAGAGGAAGGACTGCTCTACTCAGAAATCGCCAGAAGAAATAAATGGACTACAAGAGAGATGGAAAAAGCTATAGTACAGGAAAGAAGTGGAATCATCTGTATCTCTAAAGGGGTCAGCTTTTCACAAAATGAGCTTCTTTCGAGAAGCGTCGTCGGCAGCCTCCCGGAGGAATAGTAGATACCTCGACCCTATCAGATATTAGGCGCTGGGTCAGCAACACTTGGAAACACGTCCACGGAGTCAATATTAATGAGATGGGGCAAAATCGATTTCTCTTCGAGTTTCCATCAAAAACAACTGTTGAATACATCTTGAGAGGCAACTGGAGTTGGAAACTCCACAGACTCCGACTACAATGGTGGTCGCCAACAGTGGAATCAATCCCTTGCTCTGCAGCAATCAAACAAGTCTAGATCAGATTGGTCGGACTCCCCCTGCATTTATGGTCGCAAATGTATTCAAAGAAATAGGAGATTACTGCGGAGGATGGATAAGGACTGAGGAGGAGACCCAACTTAGGAATCACCTCAGATGGGCAAGATTTCTAGTGAGAGGAAACAGAGACACAATTCCGAAGACTATCAACATTGAACATGAAGGGATCAATTTCTCGATCCAAATCTGGTGTGAATTATCGCCCAGATTCTCTCTTTGTGAAGGAAGCCTGCAAAGAACTTCGGACCATCGGTTAATAATGGGTTCTAGCTCTACGGGGTGGGGCTCGAGAGGATAGGTTCCTGACAGGACGTGGGGTAATTTTCAAATAAACCCTAATAGTCAAACATGTGACTGGCCACATATGAATGCCTCCCCAACTAAAAGGCCACCAGCTTCTGAACCTTTGGGCCCAGATTTCCTAGCCCAACAACTTATGGTGGAAAATACACATGCAACCCACTTTTTAAAGCCCAGATCTGATCCATTTTTAGAAGAAGTAAACGCCATCTCTCTATACACTGCCTCTCAGAACATTACATAACAGGGAGAAGCTCACTCCACTGCTCCATCCATGGCGAAGGGAAATTCATCTCCAGTAACACAAAAAGGCAACGAAGAAGGTTGTGAATTCAAGTACGACAAAGAAGACACCTTTGAAACAAATTCTACTCTTTCTGAACCACTAGCCCCGGATAACATGCACCTCTCTATTGTTAGAGAAACACCTGTTGAAGATGTTGTCCCCATTAGCATCCATACCGAAGAACCTGAGTAGGATCCAGATTTCGACATTCCAATCTGGATACACCAAAACATCATCAAAATCGGCAAACAATTTGGAATTGATTTTCAGGGCTTTGAGGAGGAGGCTCAGCAATTACTCATGAAGATTGATCAAAAGAAGCAATCAAACAGGGGGAAGACCAACAAGATGTTGGAGCTCGCATCAAAGGTGAAAGGTGTGAAGGAACTGAAACGTCTTGATTTTGGCCATAATTTCAAAAGCTATGGCACCAGGAGTAGGGGGATATCACATCAATGTTGATCAATGAAAGTTAACTTAATTTCATGGAATGTTAAAGGATTGAATGATGAAAGGAAGAGGAGAATGATCAAGAGTTGCATTAATACTTGGAAGGCAGATGTATATTTTTTCCCGGAAACCAAAGTTGAAGGAGATATCAATGGTTTAGTTGGAGACCTTTGGGCCAACAGATGGGTCGATCACATCCAATTGGAGGCTAGTGGTACCAGAGGAGGAATTCTTCTAATGTGGGATAAAAGAATTTGGGATGAAGAGTGCCGTAGTTTGGCCAATCAAGGTTGTCACTCAATCACATGTAAATTCACAGGCAAGACGCAAGATCTCACTTGGCACTTAACAGGAGTATATGCACCCAATGATAGAAAAACTAGAGAGGAAGTCTGGGAGGAAGTTGGAGCTGCCAAAGGTCTATTTTCAGGTCCATGGGTACTATGTGGAGATTTCAACACAGTTAGATTCCCCTCAGAAAAGAAAAATTGCAATAGAATCAACAAATCAGTGACTGATTTTTCTGATTTCATTCAAGATATGGGCTTGCTAGATTTGCAACTGATAGGTGGGAAATTTACTTGAAAAAAAGGTGACAGACACGATGTTGCTACAAGGTTGGATAGATTTTTGATCTCTGATGAGTGAGATGAAAGATTCAGGAATATCAAACAATTAATTCTTGAGAGAGTGACCTCTGACTACTCACCTGTATTACTACAATGCAACTACTGGGAACCATCCAAATCATATTTCAAATTTGAAAATTGGTGGTTGCAAACGGAAGGGTTCAAAGAAAGAGTTAAGAATTGGTGGGACTCTTTCAATTGTGTTGGCAGACCTGACTTCGTTTTGGCTTACAAGTTGAAAACTTTGAAAGCCAAACTTAGAGACTGGAGCAAAACATTACAAGGAAACTTGGAGATGCAGAAGCTTGACACGCTAAGTCAATTATCAAAACTTGAAGAAATCCAAGATCTCAGGAATTTAACTGAGGAGGAAATAAGAAACAAAATTGCCTTTACTATGGACTTTGAGGAGATAGCAAAAAAGGAGGAGATGGCTTGGAGACAGAGATCAAGAGCATTATGGTTGAAACAAGGTGACAACAACACCAAGTTCTTCCATAAAACAGCTAACGCACACAGAAGATTCAACAATATCGACTTGTTAGAAATTGATGGTGAGCCCGTGAGGAACCCATCTGATATAAAAAAGGAGATCATCTCTTTTTATTTGAACCTTTATTCAGAGACAGAAAACTGGAGACCCCACTTTAACATGAGAATTTGTCCCACTGTCTCTTCAGAAGATAATTTGATGCTACAGAGACCGTTTGAAGCACAAGAAATATGGGCCAGTGTCCAAGCGTATGTCGCGGACAAAGCACCTGGCCCAGATGGTTTCTCAATGGCCTTTTTCAAACATTGTTGGGAAGTAGTGAACACTGAAGTCATTGCCATTATTCAAAACTTCCATGAAAGAGGCATATTTGAAAGAAACTTCAATGCTACATATGTAGCCTTGATTCCTAAGAAGGTGGGAGCCAAAGAATTGAAAGATTTCTGGCCTATTAGTCTTATAGGCAGTATTTACAAGATCATCTCAAAGTTGTTGACTGAGAGACTAAAAAAAGTGATGCACAAGCTGGTGGACGATAAACAAATGGCCTTTATAAAGGGGAGGCAAATCATGGATGCCATTCTTATAGCCAATGAATGTGTTGATTCAAGAACGAAAGACAAAGAACCTGGTATCCTTTGCAAAGTAGATATTCAAAAGGCTTTTGACCACCGAAATTGGAATTTCCTACTCAGAACTTTGATGAAAATGGGGTTTTGGAGAAAAATAGGTTAGCTGGATCCTCTACTGCATCAGCACCGTCAAGTTCTCAGTCCTAGTCAACGGCTCACCTGCTGGATTCTTTTCTTCTTAAAGAGGACTAAGGCAAGGGGATCCATTAACCCCTTTTTCGTTCGTCATTGCCATGGAGAGTTTAAATGATATGATGAAAACTGCTCAATTAAACAACTGGATAACAGGTTTTAGAGTAGATTCAAGGGCTGTTAGTAACCTATACGCTGTTGATACATTAGTTTTCTGCGGAGCTGACAAAGGTCAAATAAGATTTTTGAGGGTGATTTTCATTCTTCTTGAGGCTATATCTGGGCTCCACATTAACTGGAACAAGAGCTTTTTATATCCTGTTAATGAGGTTCATGACATTCACAACTTGGCTAACATTTTGGGAGGCAGGACAAGCGACCTTCCAACTATATACCTGAGAATGCCACTCGGTGCCAAAAGCAATACCAAAGATATATGGAATGGAGTCCTAGAGAAGTGTGAGAAAAAGTTGATAAACTGGAAGAGTCAATACTTATCGTTGGGTGGTAGACTAACCCTGATAAACAGTGTGTTAGAAGCATTACCAACTTATATGGTGTCTATTTTTCGTGTTCCAACAAATGTGGTGGGCAGAATAGATGCTCTTAGAAGGAATTTTCTTTGGTAAGGCAACTGTGATACCAAGACAATACATTTGGTCAAATGGAAGTCAGTGATTATCAGCAAGAAGATTGGCGGTATGGGAATCAAGAACCCAACAACTCAGAACCACTGTCTTTTGATGAAATGGCTATGGAGGTTCGCCTCAAATGAACAATCTCTCTGGAAGAAGGTAATCACTCAAAAGTATGATATAGATGGGGAATGGATAACTAAGACTACACCTTACGAAGCAAGTTTATGGAGGTCAATCAGAAATCTGGGGGCAAAATGCATGAGTAAGTGCAGTCATCAAGTGGGTAACGGCTTGAAAACATATTTCTGGTCAGACAGATGGTTAGGCCAACGTCCACTAAAACAACTCTTCCCACTTATCTTCAGTTTGAACTAAGACTGGCAATGGACCGGAACAGGTACCGCGGGACCGGTACCGGAACTTCCTTATCGATCTGTGTCGCCGGAACTGGTGTTATCGGAACCGGAATACCGGAATTTCCCCCCTGTTCGCACTGGTTCGTTGGCTGCCGGTGTGGAACTAGATCGGACCGGAGCGACACTGGAACCGTTACCGAAAGAGATGCCGGCTAGCTAACTTAACGTACTGGTACTTTTTTTTTTTTTAAATTTTAATTTAAATTATATGTATAAACTTAACTTATATAATTTATATAATTTATTAACATTTTTTTAATAAGTTTAAGTTTTAATATATCTTAAAAAGTTTAAAATTTTAACTTAAAAGATGTATCTTTAAGTTTAAGTTAATAAATATAACATGTTTTAATATATCTTAAACTTAAAAATATATCCTTAAGTTTAAGTTAATATAATATTTTCAATAAGTTTTAAGAAGTTAAATTAATAAATTATATTTATATAATTTTAAGTTGTAAAGTTAAAAATTTTCCTAACTTTATAAAGTTTTGTATTTATTTTTTTCCATAATTGCAACAAACAAAAGACAAATTTTAAAATAAAATTAGGCGAATAGCCGTTATATTTATTCAAATTTCATACGTTGTACATTTATTACAAAGATATTAAAAGAAAATCTAATCTACGCAACTACCTTCTAGGAAGGGTTCTGTTTGAATTAGATCTCTATTGTAGAATCTTATTAATATCTAAATTGTCTATAATATTCTTGGCGTAACTTTTCTATTCCTTTGGCGGATAAATCTTCCGGAATTGGTCTTTTTCCTTGTTCCGCCATTGCTTTCATTCCATCATCACTATTTTCCTCAAAAATTTCATCTATTTCGTCTTCAACATGGGGCGGTAATTTGGGGAGCCCAAAATTTCTTCGTTCGGCATTGATCCAATCTCTAAATAATACCGAAATCTCCAAACTATCCCTTGCTAACGAATATTGATGATCTCCTATTATAAATTTTCCTGCGCTAAAAGCTTGCTCCGAAGCAACTGAAGAAGCTTGAGTTGATAGCGAATCTCGAACCATCCTTGAAAGTTTTGGAAATTGTCTGATACGGGTTTTTCACCATGATAAAAGTTTTTTATTTCTACGAAAAATCTTACCAAAGATTGGTTTTTTACCACTACTATTTTTTTCGAAATCCATAATTAAAATTAAAATATTAAAACAAGCAATACAAATTTTATAAATTAAAAAATTAATATAAGTAAACAAATGTAGATACTAAAAAATAAAAATATAGATATTAACGTAAATAAAAAGAGATTAAAGTTGGAACAAATATACCGAACGTCTGCGTAAAAGCAGACGTATACCAAATGCCGGAATTAAAAGATGATAATTGAAGCTTGTAATATCTCTAAAAAATCTTCAACTCCAACTAATATAATAATTATAAATATTTAGAGAGAATGTGAGAATATTAAGAGAGAGTATGAGAATTGAAAATATTTGTGTGAAAAAAATTTGAAATGAAGGATATTTATAGTGAAAATTTTAAGGGGTGGTGTGGGAAGGGGTGTGTGTGTGTGTGTGTGTGTGGCAACTGCTAAATTGGGAGGGGGGTGGCAACGGCTAAATTTGCAACGGCCAAAAGAGCCGTTGCCAGATATACCAACCCAATTTTTTTTTTTTAAAAAAGGGCAGAAAATTAACGCGTCAACGGACCGGAACCGGTACCGGAAATACCGGAATTTTTCGAGGGTTTGCACCGGTACCGTATTCTGAACCATTGGGTACCGGTATACCGGCACCAACCGGTACCGTTGTGTTACCGGAGCCGAACCGGAAACGGAGTTGACGGACCGGAACGGAATTTTCCGGTTCCGTTGCCAGTCTTAGTCTGAACCAACAACAAGATGCCACAGTAGGAGAGGTTTGGGATGCGCATGGTTGGAACCTGAACTTCAGAAGACATCTTAATGATTGGGAGATAGATAACTTGGCAGAATTCTATGACACCCTCAACCTTTTCAAGGGTCCCTCCTCTCAGGAAGACACTCTTACATGGCAAGTGGATAAACAAGGGAGATTTTCAGTCATGTCAGCTTACAAGGAATTTAATTATTCTAACAACCAGATTAGTTGTTGGCCTTGGAAACTAATTTGGAAAGTTAAAATTCCTCATAAAGTGTCTTGTTTCTCTTGGTTCGTGGCTAGGAAAGCGGTTCTAACTCATGAAGTACTTAAGAAAAGGGGCTTCCACCATGCTCTAAATGTTATATGTGTGGAGAAGAATCAGAGACAATCAACCATCTTTTTTTACACTGCAAGTTAACTGAATAGCTCTGGAGGATATTCCTTAATTTAAAAGGAATCATGTGGGTCATGCCAAGAGATACAATTGAAGTGCTGGAATGCTGGAACAATTATAGCACTCACTCAGAACATTAAGAAAGATGGAAGATTGTCCCTGCTTGCATTTGGTGGACAGTTTGGAAAGAGAGAAATCAAAGGTGTTTTGAAGACGATTATAGCTCTACCCAGAAACTGAAGATGAAGTGTTTGGCCCTTTTCTATTTTTGGTGTAAACATGAATATATGGAAGATGTAGAATCTTTTGTTGATGTAATAGGATCTCTGTAAGTAGGTTATAGCTTATTGCATCTTCCTTTATTCCATTGTAAGTATGAACGACTGCAGTTTTTACGCAACAAATAGTTATACAAAAAATGTTACCTTCTCAAAAAAATAAAAAATAAAAAATACTACTCAGAAATATAATAACTATTGGAGATTCGTCAGTAAAGTGGCAATGCAAGGAGAAAGAATATCAGTCATCATTCTGCCACAAATCACTTTGAATGCATGATGGAGGGATTTGACAATAAAATCAAAATATTTCATTGATAAAAAATGATCCAGCTACAAGAGATATTCAGATTCCTAAAATGTATTATTCCTATGTTGAATCTGTCAAGAAGTAGATGGTCAGGGGAGGCACTCACACTTTCTGCACAGTCACAGAACAATGGAGTAGTAATCTCAGGGAGTTCCTCATCTCTAGAAAATGGTTTATTGAGCATATGCGTTGTTGGGGGATTTCCTGGCGATGTGGTCGAGGTGCCTACAGTCTAGGCGTTAGAAGATGGGTCTATAACATCAAAAACTTTGTAATGGAGTGCTAGTGTATGAGATGAGTGGATTCCAATTCCCTTCAGTTCCCATCAAGAAAAATGGTGGTGCACATCATGACAGGTGAATGGAGATGAAATCAGAAAATTCTGAAGTTCAATGGTGGTTTCTAACTGCCAGTTGTGTTCCAGAAAATTTGAATTTCGAATGGGCATGGATAAGACTCGGCGTACTTCCTCCTCACTTGTGATTGCATGAAGTTCTGAAGAAATTACAAGAGGTCTGTGGTTGTTGGATGGAGATGGAGGAAGGTGAACTTTGAAAAACTGCCTGAGGTGGGCTAAGCTAGAGAGAATACCTGGAACCTTAGAAGTGGAGGAGGTGGTGTTTATTTACAGAATACCTGTATGGTGTGAGTCTCCTGTGACAGTGAGTTCCGATGGAATATCTGGTGAAGACGGGAGCCCAGCCAAGACCCTATGTAGTACTTGAAGAAAGAATGTCTACTTTTGTAGACAAGACTAGACACGTGGGTGTCGCTGAAGAAAATTCAAATTTAAACTAATGGATAAAGGGAATGGAGTGGCATGTGACGTAACACCTGCAGAGCAAGCCAATGATTTGGGTCAACATACTTTGAAGCCAACTCTGATATTGCTCATGGCAGAAATAAAAAAGTTCCAGACACAGTAGCTTTGGTTAAGGACGGGGCCTGTTTTTTGACCCAGGTATCTCGGGCCAGATAACTGACCCTTTTTTGGTGGAATTGCAAGTCAATTAATCTCCCAAACCACGTTCTTTTCTAGACACTTCTATAGTGCCTTGATTTGACAACTGCAAGAGCAAGAGAACCCCAATTTGATTATACAGAAAACCTACGGAGGATGACAAAGTGGCAATTATTCAAGAAGAAGAAGAGTCTTCCTCAATCATTCAGTGGATGTAGAGTAGAAACTAGTCAAAGTATGAAGCTACAAAATCAGATTTATTGCCTGTTGATGTGGCAGTTCCGCTGGAGTCTCAGATCGAAATCGTATAGATGAAAGTTTCTTTATGGATGCGCAGGGATGTGATAAAAATGAATGAAAAATATTTAGTGGATTTTCGAGGCTTTGAATCAAGAGCTCAATCTTTCTTCATGAAATTAGATAAATGAAGGCAAGATGAGAGAAATGATACTTGCATGTCTATATTCTCAACTCCAAAAGCAAAAGGTATTACTGAACCCAAAAGATTGATATTTGATGTCACTCGTGGGCAAGGTAGGATAAGGAGCAGGGGCTGTACATATCTCAGAAAAAATTACTAAAGACAAAGCTAGAAATACATGATTTCTTCCAACTATGGGAGTTTGAAAGGAGGAAAATATCGTTATTAAATCAATTAACAGAGCTGGATCGTGCATAAGAACAAAGTTTCTTATTGCTACACATACCCCCCCCAAAAAAAAAAAAAAAAAAGAAGTCTGTGAAGATGAGTTGTTATTGATGAACAGTTTATTTATGAGGAGATAACTTAGAGACGGAGATCCAGAGCTCTATGGTTGAAGAAGCAGATAGAACACTAAGTTTTTCCTAAGGATGACAGTGTGCAAAGAAGTTCAACACAATTGATAGATTAGATATCACTGGGGAATTAGTGGAAGATCTTTGGCCATCAGAGAGGAATTATTTTCCTTCTATTAGAATTTATATCTGAACCTGGACATGGGGCCTGATTTCAACTACAGAGATCTTTTGAAAATCATGATATTTTGATTATATATAGCGAATTGCAATTGACACAGTCCCGTGTCCTGATGGGTATCCTATGTGTTTCTCTTATTCTTGTTGGGATATTTTTAAGGAGGACATTATGAATACTTTGGAGGATTTTCATATTCAGGAATATTTTGGAAAATGTTTTAATGCCACTTATGTGGCCTTAATTCAAAAAAAGAACAGAAGAAGAATGGGGCAAGAGATTTGAGTGATTTAGACTTATTGTCTTTGAACAACAGCGTGTACCAGATTTTCTCAAAAGTATTGACTGAAGGCTTAAGAAGCAGGTGCGTAAATTGGTGGATCGTCAACAAATGATATTCATTGGAGGAATAAAAATAATAGATGCGACATTAATAAAAATGAATGTGTGAATACTAGACTAAAAGGGCAAACACTAGTAATTTCGCGCAAATTGAAATTTTGGAAGGCTTATGACCACATATAGTGGGTTATCTTGCTGAAGGTGTTAAAAGGCATTGGTTTTGGAAACAAATGGATAAGATTTATATTCTTTTGTATTAGAACTGTTAGTTTCTCCATTCTGATAAATGGATCTTCTGAAATTTCTTTCCATCTCAAAGGAAACATGGACACCCCCTGTCACCTTTTCTCTTCATTAATGTTATGAAGAATTTAACAGCATGGTGAAATAGGCTAATCAAAGTTGTTGGTTAAGGGGATTTAAGGTCTCAAATAGAAGGTACAACAACACAGAGATCTCCTACCTTTTATATGCTGGTCATACTCTGATATTTTGTGATGAAAATATGGAGCAACTCAGACATTTAAGATCAATTTTGACAGTCTTTGAAAACAGTGTTTGGATTACTCGTGAATTGGACGAAGAGTCTTTACATTTTCTGGTGAATCAATTGGTTGATATTTAGATATTTGCAGTGTGTCTAGGTTGTGAAGTTGGTTCTCTCGCTACAAATTATCTGGGGGGATGCATTTGGGATCAAAAAGCTAGTGACCAGATATTTGGAAAGATGCGAAAATAGGTTTGCTAGGTGGAAAAATCAGTACCTTTCTTTTTTGTGGGGTAGAGTAACCTTGATAAACATTGTGCTTGGTTTATTGCCTACGTAGATGATGTCTATTCCCTTTGCCTGTAAAAGTGGAAAAGAGAAGTGATGTGTCGAGTAGAAACTTCAATTGGCAAAGGAACAGAGAAAGGAGATGCTACCATATAGTCAAGTGGAGCACTTTGCTAAACAGTAAAGAGGAAGGGGGTTGTATATAAGAAACTTGAGGCAGCATATAGAAGTTGACTTATGAAATGGTTTAGGAGATTCAGTTTAGAGGAACATGATTTGTGGAGAAGAGCCCTTACTATAAAAAATATGAGCAAGAGGATAATGGTTCTCGTGAGAAGTTTCAACCCCTGTTGGAGTGAGTTTCTGGAGTTCTATCAGGGATTTATGGCTTCATTTTGCAAGCAACATTTTTCAATGTTCGGAATGGGGTGAAGATTTCTTTCTGGAAGGATAATTTGTGAGAACAAGTTATTCTGAAGGAGCTATTCCCAGACTTCTCAGTCTGGTATTATGATGCAGCAATTCATGAGGAATGGGATCAACAGGGATGGAATCTAAATTGCACAAGATTTCTAAATGACTGTGAGTTAATACAATGGCTGAATTATTCAAGGTGCTGGAGCAATTTCAAGGAACTACAATAAATGAAGATAGATTGATTTTGATGCGACATAGCAGAGGAGATTACATACTGAAATCTGCCTACACATTGCACTTACTGATACTGGGCATTTCTGGCCTTGGAAGCACATTTGGAAAGTTAATTACCATATAAGGTTGCTTGAATTACTTGTTTTGGTAGTTAAAAGAAGCATGTCGGACCCTAGAAAATCTGAAGTGAAAGGGGATCCAACTATGTTCTTTGTGTTATTTATATGAGAAGGAATCAGAGAGCATCAACCATTTATTTTTGCCTTGTGTAGTGACTTATCAGCTGTGGTAACTATTTTTAACATGAAAAATATCAAAAGAATCATGCCAAAGCTTCCTGGAGAATTGGTTGCTTCCTGAAACAACATTGGCGGAAACGTGAGACTGAAGAAATGGTGGAAGACAATTCCCGAATGTACTTGGTGGTCTATATAGAAGGAAGGGATATTTTGGAGAGAAAAGTAGCTCTATTCAGAAAATTAAGATGAGCTGTGTATTTTTATTCAACTTTTGATGTAAAGAACTTTTAGAAGAAGCAGACTCACATTGTAGTCCTTATAAGAAAGGATTCACTTTTGTTCTGTTTTTTGAACTGTCATATGGATCCCAGCAGAGTCTTTCTGCTGAGAATATGTAATGCTGTTACCTTCCTTAAAAAACAAAAAAGGAGTTTCTAGTGAAGTAATTCTTTTAAGAACACTTGCTGATCTTATGTAAATCTTATCCCAGTTTATGGATGCTCCTACACGCACCTGTTGGTATGCTCTTACAGGGGCTGTTCGCTCGACAACCTTCTTGTCCGCTTTTGTTGGAATCTTTCAGGTAGTTTATGTCTTTGATGCCTCATACATCTGGGAGTCCCTAGGCTCTTTTTTTGATGCTGCTGGTTGACTTGCTTAGCTTTACTGATTAATTTCTCTATCTCAATAAAAGGCTGCCATATGTGCCCACCGGAAGGTGGCATCAAAGGACCATAAGCTTGTATATTGGGTAGCTGGGGCTCTCTCAGGCCTCTCTGTGTTGCTGGAGAAGAAAGCTAGACGTGGAGAACTTGCGTTGTATGTTCTTCCTCGAGCTGCAGATTCTTTGTGGTATATACTAGTGAACCGTCATTTGCTTCCGGATATCAAGAATGCCGAGGTATATTGTCTCACCTTTCATGCAATTTGGTGCGTTTGCACTGTCGACCACTTATAAAATTTTATCTTACAGTTTATGACTACTAATTGTCTACTTATATAATTAAAGCATATCGTGGATAAACATTGAAAAAATTAAACTATTTACGGGAAGTTTGTTCTGGAAATATTGGGTCTCTTAAAGTACAAGGGCGAGTAATTCAGAAATAATGAAATGGAACTTATCCAAGCAAATATGCCATTTCTGATTGTTATACAGGTGCCCTTGTTTTGTGCCTGTATGGGTGGTATTATGTACTACCTGGAGCATGAACCAGACACCATGGCTCCCTTCCTCAGAGGCCTGATCCGCCGCTTCCTTGCTAGCAGAATCAGCAATCCTACTACTCCATCAAATAGAAGTGCCTCCTATACATATCTAAACACTCTCGATGCCATGAAGGAGCCAAAAATGTTAGAAACCCGAGAGACTGAAACTTTAACTGCAGAGAAATACAATCTTGAATCAATACCAGGACTTTGAGCAACTTTTTGAACGCTCAGGCCATGTTTTTCCTATTCATTACACCAATTCATATTGGTTATGAGACAGCTATTCCATGCTCATTTTGATTAAACTAGTACTCTTATCAAGCTTGATTCCCCCTCCCTCCTTACATAATTGATCCACGGCATAAAGTTGTCATTGTATGTAAGTGAAAGCCAGTAATTCTGGTAAGATAAAATCTAATCAGATTTTGTAAATAAAATATAGCTTGTTTAGTCTTTTACTTTTCGACCGTCAGATATGGTTTAGTCAGTTCTAACTGCTGAAGTTAATGGAACTTGATTTTATTCTTTTTTTGGGTGCAAGTTGGTAGAACTTAATACCACATCATAATTGATCCATTTCCTCTGACCCTCCTGAGAATCAATGTCCACCACGGTGATTTACTATGCGGAGTCAGTTGTGCAGTACGTTATTATGATTACACTGATGGTCCTGACCCATTTTTTAATCATTTCTGTAATTTTCTCTGGAATAATCAAAGCTGCTTGGGCAAGGGATGTTAGAAAGAAGCTTGGGCTCATTGCAAAAACTATCTTGGGACCTCCCTGATTAGATGCCCAAATATGGGGGGTAGGGGGTGGAAAGGGTCATGGGCTTCAGCGGGAACAAGTGAAGTTTTTGTGGAATTGCCCTTTTTTCAGGTGGTTTTTCATTTTTGCCTTGATGGTCTCTAATTTTTGTCCTGGTGTTTATGTAATAAAAATTTCGGGACTGAAGTGCCTTTATCTTATCAGACCTTATTCGCTTGACATAGTTTAGATAACTTTTGCATCGCTTGGCCCAAGTGTTGTAGGAATTAAGTTACGTATTTCTCAGATTTTGTTGTAGTTTCAGAAACTGGAGTTATGCCTTTTGGGGCATATGTTCTCTACCCTTTACAGAGCAAAATAAAATTGGCAGGCAATGTGGAATGAAGAAGAACGTGTGGGTTTGTGTTGTGTTTTTTGGTTGGGAAATACATTATGCCTTCTCGTTATTTGGCATAATTTGTTATGTCTTTTACGACTTAACTTGTGGGATATTGTGATAAGAGCATAACTTAAGTCGCAAAAAAAATAATTTTTTATCTCGGTGTTAGGGGGCATAACTTGTGGAATATTATGATATGAAAAATTATAAATTAATGTCCCACGAAATGTTGGTATTTCAAAGTCGGAGGAACTTTTGGCCACTTATTTTTTTACTTAAAACATTAAAGCACAAATATAAGCACCATCCCAATATAGGGACATCTATGCGAATGACCCCGAACAAGTCGCATAGGACTCTTTCCATTGTATATCACATGAAAGTTTAAAAAGAGAAAGCAAGGGAAGTGTACACGGTTGGTAATTCTTCAAGCTTGAAAATGGGAAGCCAAAATAGCTTAAAGTGGGGAACATGACTTCTGGGGGGTAAAACTGGATCATAGAGAGTCCATTAGCAATGTTATGCCAAGTGAGACGGAAGGAAAAAGAAAATTAGTGACTTTGTTAGCAACAATGGTCCGGGTGGAACATACAAGAGGACTAGGACATCATTACTTACAAAGAAACAACACTCATATGAACCAATGCTACAAGAATCAGGCACTCCCACTTAATTATAATTTGCTTCCATAGGACACTCTCGGGTAAATTCAACACGGAAAGTGATAAGAAGTAAAGAAGAGGGCTTTGCTTACCAGATGTGTTTCTAATGTTGAAGGATGTATTCTGGAGTACTAGACATGCTTACAATGGTGGTGAAGACTGCTAACGAAATGCTGTAGACATTGCAATGCCTTCTCTATGTGCTAAAGCAAATAAAATAAAGTTGAACATGAAGATGGCTAGACAAATATATGCAAATGCAGAAAGTACGATTTACACAATCTCTCGGCATTGAAATTGTTTTGATAGTCCAACTATCAACATAACTATCTTACCCCACATATTAAAGTCTGGTACAAGGCATGCATTTAAGGTTTACAGACTGTAAATAACTTTATGGTTTGGTGGAAAAAGGGCCCGTTTGGTCATGGATATTTTTTCCTTTTTTAGGAATTTTTTTTTGGAGTTGAAAATTATGGTGTTTGGCCATGAAACTTTGAAAAACAATTCCGAAAATGGAAAATAACTTTTTGTTTTTCCCTTTTTCCCGCTTCCAATTTCAACTTCCATTATTATTACATATAACTCCAATCTTTATATTTTTACACAAATTCCTCTTATTAACTAAATTTCGTAATTTTTTTAAAAAGATCAAATTCAATAAAAAAATTAATTCAAGTGAAAATAATTAAGAATTTTCATCAACAAATTTAAGAATATATAAAATATATTTATATCTATCAATCATATATATAAAATATATTTATATCTATCAATCATATTTATCAAAATATATTTTTCTCTATTTAATCGATTATGGTTAGACAAACTTATTTAGCTCGTGCTTGTGATATTTTTATTCAAATTTTAGAAGAATAACAATCATAATAGTTAGTTTGCTGTTAATTATTTAATTAGTTGAAGACATATAAATTATTTTCTCAACATTTGGTTGTATGTTAGTAGGTAAATTAGTAGTTGTGTGATTTTGATAATTTTTATAAGTTGAAGGCATAAAATCATATTTAAAAAAGATTTTTCAAAAGTCTAAAAAAAAATTTCGAAAAGACATGACCAAACACAACTCCAACTCTAACTTCGGAAAAAAGTAATTTTCATGGCCAAAGGGCTACTAAATATCTGCTGCCAGAGTGTTTTCTGAAAAAGGAAAAGAAAAAAAAGGAGAGAAAGGCAAATTGCTGGACTTGTTAATACTTAGTAATTAAGTAAGTTACTGACAAACCTATTAATACTAATTAGGCAAGTGATGGGGGAAAATATAATAGGAGTGACTAATTTAACATGCTCTTTTCCTAAAGAAGTACGCATTATATTTTAGGCTTAACATAGCCTCATTAATTAGCAAATTTCAGAGACATTTTCAACACAACAGAAAGTGTTCACATTAAACACTTTCAGTTTAATTTTGAAAAATTATTCGAACTTGTTCTCGAGTGCCCATTGCATAAATAAACTAGTCACTTAAAATAGTTCATCTCCTTAGTTATATGTGTGTGTCTCAATAAGTTGTAAAATCTCAGACTTATTCTAATTGAGATTGATGTGTATATTTAAAGATGACATATTTTTTGTTGTAACTTAACTACCAAATAAACACTTAAAGACATGTGCAAAAGCTTTTTTAAAATTTGTATCGAAGCCTTCATTATGTGTTCAGATGCTAAATTGCAACAACCTTCACTTCAAGTGTTGATATGAATTTGTTGGCAAATTTTAGTTGTCAATGTATTAAGCCGTTATTTTAAGTAAAGCACGAATCATATTCTTCATAAGCGTTTTGATGCTATGAGTGTTATTATGGGTCTGTACGGTATGGAGGAAAATATTTGAATTTAAGTTTGATGCATTGTCGGTGTATTTTTTTTTACACTATCAGGTAACTTTTACCTGCTGCAGCAGATCATCTATTTCTCAGGTAAAAATATACGAAAAAGGCTCAAAAATACCCCTGAACTATCCGAAATAGCTTAAAAATGCCCTTCATTAGATTTTTGGCTCAAAAATACCTCTCCGTTAAATATTTGGCTCAAAAATACCCCTCCCTCTAACGGAATTCGGAAAAATATAAAAAATACCCCTGAACTATCTGGAATGGGTCAAAAATACCCCTCTGTTAAATATTTGGCTAAAAAATACCCCTCCCTTAACGAAATTAAATTATTTCGATTATTTCATTAATTTATATAAAGTTCATCATTTAATTTATATTTCGGTAATTTCTTTAAGTGAAAATTTATATTTCGTCAATTTCGTTAATTTCTTTAAAGATTAAAAAGATGTAAAGTAAAAATACCTTTTTAGAATAAATGTATGTTTATTTTCCAAATCAAATTCAACCAATTTATATTATAATTCAAATACTTTTTTTCATTATCTTATTTTTAAAATTAAAAAAATACTTTTATGTAAAAAAATTAAAGTATTAGGGTTAAAAAGTTAAAGTTAGGGTTTAATTCAATCGAAATAATTTAATTTCGTTAAGGGGAGAGGTATTTTTTAGCCAAATATTTAACAGAGTGGTATTTAACGAAATTAAATTATTTCGATTATTTTGTTAATTTATATAAAGTTCATCATTTAATTTATATTTCGGTAATTTCTTTAAGTGAAAATTTATATTTCGTTAATTTCCTTAAAGATTAAAAAGATGTAAAGTGAAAATACCTTTTTAGAATAAATGTATATTTTCCAAATCAAATTCAACCAATTTATATTATAATTCAAATACTTTTTTTCATTATCTTATTTTAAAATTAAAAAAATACTTTTATGTAAAAAAAAATAAAGTATTAGGATTAAAAAGTTAAAGTTAGGGTTTAATTCAATCGAAATAATTTAATTTCGTTATGGGGAGGGGTATTTTTGAGCCAAATATTTAACAGAGGGGTATTTTTGATCCATTTCAGATACTTCAGGGGTATTTTTGATCCTTTTCCGAATTTCGTTAGAGGGAGGGGTATTTTTTAGCCAAATATTTAACGGAGAGGTATTTTTGAGCAAAAAATCTAATGATGGACATTTTTGAGCTATTTTAGATAGTTCAAGGGTATTTTTGAGCCTTTTTCGAAAAATATAAAATGAATGACCTGCTACAACAGGTAAAAGTCACATGATGGTGTAAAAAGAAAATACACCGACGGTGCATCAAATTTAAACTCAAAATATTTTCTCTGTTGCATTAAAATGAGGAAGATGACTTCTCTAGCAAAAATAGTAAAAATAAGTTCTACAAGTGACATTTCACATTAATTGTGTTCTCTCCACCCATCACCCTTACCCCCACACTTCGTAACTCCGCATCCCCACCACCTAAAAACTCCTACATCCTATCGCCCATAGTATTTTTCTAAATTATATATAAATATTGTATTAGGTATAGATTTTCTAAATTATTTGATGGTGTCATGTCCCTTCGTAAGGACTGAATGAGAGGAAAAGGACGGGGGACAAAGGCGTTAGGATTATCAATTACACGGACACATAATGTACTTGTCTGACCTAGGTAGAAGATAGTGGCTGCCACCTACAACAAATAGAACACTTGACGCTACGTCATTAGTTGTACTATAGGGGTTCTCTAGGAAATCCTTTTCATTGGCCGCAAGCCATCATTCATAAATCATCTACAATCAGACTCTAAGCAATAAAATACATTTTAACTTGTTCTCCAAGCTTTGACTTTCTCTTTCGTTCTTTCCTACATATAGCTATCGTGGGGAGAATCTAGTTATCGAGTAACACTACCAATGGTTCTGTTGCATTGGTTTGCTCTTGACTATTGCCTTGGTTTACTTGTCTTATGTTTTCGTTCAGTCTTCGTTAATTAGATAATCAATCTGCTGGCAAATGAATCATAAAATAGATTTAGATTTAACACTTACGTTCTTGACTTCATATGCAAATTCAACTTTATTGATTTTAGGATAAACAGTTTGACACCCACCGTGGGGCCAGAGCAGTTGTGTGAATTTTACTTTGTTTAACTAGTATGATTATTTGTTACGAATCAATTGTTCTACATTGGAAAAATAGAGAAATACTAAGAGGATTATAAGTCAAATGAGTTCTTCCACCTATTAGATTAGTTTTTTGGGTTGGACTCTCCTGTTTGGTTTATAACATTGATACTCTCATTGAGAGTCCCACGCGCTCGTTGGTTCTCAAGCGGAGACGATTGTTATGAACCAACTGTCCCACATTGAAAAAATAGAGAAATACTACGAGGATTATAAACCAAATGAGTTCTCTCAGAGTTCAAATGCCACCTAGGGATCGGAACAACGGCTTGGTTCACCAAAGCAAGGATGAACAACTCATAGATCTGACAAATATGAACACCCAAAGAAAGGTACATGCCACTCTCCCGTAAGATGATGAGCCAGACGGAGGGGCAAATATGGCCGTCGTCCTTAAGAGCCTCATGGACAGCCTCCAGAATTTCACCAAGGCATAGAAGGAACGGGTGAAGCAGATAGAGATGCAAAAGAAGAAGATGGACGAGCTAGAAGATAACTTAGTCCAAAACACCTCCGACGCCTTGAGCGGAAACAGTCGATGAACCCACTGCGATGACCAAATATACCTAGAACTGGATGACGGGACTAACGATAGGGAAAAAAATGAGGCAGAGGTTAAGATATGATAGTGGAGATATTGTGGAAGGAGGTGAAGTCTCACTACACGGAGCTGTGTTCCCAAATGAACCATATTCCAGTGGCTCTACCAGTTCTTAATGGTCCAGACTCGAAAAGCTATGCAAAGGTACCCTACATAGCCAGTAGGCCCATCCCGAAGAGATTTATGCAAAGGTACCCTACATAGCCAGTAGGCCCATCCCGAAGAGATTCAAGATGACCGACATATGCATGAATGACAGAAACAAAGACCCGCAAGAACAACCCGTAAATAGCAACGACTTCACCAAAGAAGAGGTTGAATCAATAATGCTAAAAAAGTTTAGAGAAACCCCATCTGGTGGAGCTTTGGTCTGGTACTCTCTCCTTCCTGAAAATTTGATAATCCTTTAATATGTTGGCAGATAACTTCATCAAGGCTCATGCGGGAGCAAAGAAGGTACATCTCCGGAGAGAATATGGAGTTTCTCCGGGAGATGGCTCGTGATGTGTTAGCGATTTTTATTTTCAGTGTCGCTTCTGAGTTTGCATTTAGCCAGAGCAGTCATGTTATTGATTCCTTTAGGAGTTCATTGACTCCTAAACTAGTGCAATCTCTTATTTGTATTCAAGATTGGCTTAGATGTGAACTTATTTCAATTAATATTGAGGAAGTTTTAGAGTATCTTGAGCAACTTGAAGTTAATAAGAATTTTATGATTTTATATTCAACTTCACACGAAAAAGGAAAACAATATTGCCTTTAATTTTCAGACGAATTCTACACCTAATTAAGTTTACACTTGAAAGGATTCTGTATTTTAAAAGGAAAACTTTGGTTTATACATATTTGCAGTTTTATAAATATAATTAAATGATAATTGGCCGATAATTGTAAAAAGGAACTCTATCTATTACAGAAACTTTTAATGAAAGATAAAAAATTTAAATAATCTTTTTCAAAATTCTTCACACTTTTCACTATAGTATAGATATAGATATAGAATAGAAATAGATTAGCAAGTTAGTTTTTTTTTCTTATACTTTTATATTGTAAATTTTTCTACGAAATAAATGTTTTAAACTAAATTTAGACATCATGTACATACATTTTATCTGACTAGTCTCTGTAAATGTTATCTCCAATAAACCACAATCATCCAAAAATATTAGATAATTCTTAATAACTACATGAACATATTTTATTAGGTACAAAAATATACTCCCGATCCTAACATAAGATCCCTACCTCAACTCGGATCATGAAACCCGACTTTAAATTGATACATGACTTGAGATCTTGATTCTTGACCCGACATGAGACTCAAATTTGTACCCCAACTCATGACCCAACTCCAAACCCTAAAACCCGACTTACGACTCTGACTCGATACATGACTTGAAATTTTAATTTTTGATCCGACATGGGACCCAAATTTGAACCTTGACTCGTGTCTCGACTCTTCACCCAACTGCAAATCCTAAAACCAGACTCCCAAGCCCAATTCAAACATGACCTAAGATCCTAATTCTTGATCCGATATGAAACCCGATCCATACCCCGACTCGTGACTCAATGCTTGACCCACTCCAAACCCTAAAACTCGACTCCCAATCCCAAATAAAACCCGACTCCCAATCCCAAATAAAACCCGACCTTGGACTTGGGCCCAACCTTGACATGAACCCGACTCTAGAGTCCGCGTCGATCACCAAACTCGACACCCCGCTGGAGATCCCGGGGAGAGACCTGGCTTCCGGCCGCGACTCGAGATCCAACTCTTGATTTTGATCCCTTCATTTTTTTTAAATTTGAGGAAAATAAGTATATTTGAAAAACATTATCTAAACACAATTTTGAGCCAACCAATCATGAAAATTGAAAAATATTTTTTGAAACTATTTTTTTCTTACCAAACACAATTAGTGGTGAATATAATTTGAAGTTAAGCTTTATCATATTCAATACCTTTCGAGAAGTTTGCCAAATTTTATTAGAGTAAATACATAAAGTACCAACTAAAGTTGTCTCAGATTTGTAAGTAGACACTTAAAGTTTACGGATATCTTATTAGACCATTGAACTGTTTAAAAGTGGAATAACTATCCTATTTTTAGTCAATATCAGTTGCAAGAAAAGAAGTGCAATCACACACCAATTACTATTTTCTACCTGTCAATTCATTTAATTTTATTTTTAATTATGTTTTTCTTACTTTGTTTGTTTTCCTTTCCCTTTTTTCTCTCTCTCTCTCCTTTATTCTTCTCCTCTATGAGCTCCCATTACTCTCTGCATTTCACCATTGATAAATGTTCATCTTTGACTATCTCCTTCTTAGCCTATCTTATTTTATTTTATTTTATTTTGTCTCTTCTAATAGCTTTATAGAAAGTTACGATAAGGTGGGTTGAGAGTAGAGCTGGATATATTTTGGTTCAAACAAAAAAAAAATCAAACCAAAATTTAATTTTGGTTTCATTTTTTTGATTTTTGGAATTGGTTTTGATTTAAAATTTTAAAAATTCGGTTAAACGGTTCGATTTTTATTTTTAAAATTCGGTTAAACCAAAAATTGAAATTATATAAATAATACAATATATATATATATATACATATATATCTTTTACTGCTTTACGTACTTTCAATACTATTTTAGTGGCGCCGAAGACCTTTACTGCTTCACGTATCCACAATTTTTAATACTGTTTCAGTGGCACATAGTTGAACTTTCATCGTCAGTCCGTTACTGGCTCACTGTAGTTGTTGCCGCCAGCCCGCCACTGCCGTCAATGGCTACGTCTCAACCCATCGGAGGCGACGAATCGACGACCAACCACTGTGACAGTTGTGTGAATTTGTTGAGCAACCAACTGACGAGTGATGAGGCTCAACTGACCGGCGATCAGCCACTGTCTATGAGTGTTTTTTTCTGGTGACAACAAAGTAAGGATAACTAGATAAGTTTCGACGGTAACGATTACTTTTACGACAATGACTAGTCATTTCGGTGATCCGTTAACTTCAAAATATGTCTGATTCAGTATTTATTTTTTTAATTTTTCATTTAAATTGATAGTTTAAGGCAAAAGTCTGAGAACTAATAAATAAATTATTTCATTTTCACAAATTGAAAGTAGGGTAAGTGAAGATGAAAAATCAATTGAAAATATTTCAATTTCATCTCCAAATGAAGCTGAAACTGTCATTGAAGTTTAACTTTTAAAGAAAAAAAGATCATGAAACCTAGGGAAAAATGTTGGCAGTGGTTTGCCAAGATCGTTGATGAAAAAACTAGAGCTAATAAAGTAAAATATAAGAATTGTGGAAAACTTTATCCTTATGCTTCAAGTGCTAATGGTACTATGTTGATGAATAATCATATGGTAAGGTTATGTCCTTACCGCCCTAATGTTGGTGTTAAAGACAATCAAATAAAATTACCTTTTCTACCATCTTCTACAGGTGAAAAGGAGGAGGGGTTGGACACTTGGACATTTGATCAAGGACGAAGTAGGAAAATGATAGTTGTTGATCATTTGTCATTTAGTTTTGTTGAAAAGGAAGGTTTTAAAAATTTCATAAGAGTCACAACCCTACACTTTCGTATTCCTTCTCATAGAACCTTGACAAGAGATTGTTATCAATTCTATAATGAAGAGAAATAAGTTTTGAAAAAGATTTTCAAGGAAGTACGTCTAAAAGTTTGTATTACGATAGATACTTGAACGTCTATACAAAAGATTAATTACATGTGTCTAAAAACTCAATTCCTAGATACAAATTCAATATTGCATAAAAGAGTGATAAATTTTTGTCTGATTTCTAGTCATAAAGGTGTTGATATGGCTGCTTCCATTACTAACTGTTTGCTTTAATGAGGTTTGGATATTATTTTTAGTATTACAATTGATAATGCTAGTTCTAACGATGGTACAGTGATAGAAATATCTAAACAATTAAGTAATTGGAAAACTAATTTAATGAAGGGTCAACATCTTCATGTAAGGTGCACATATTCTTAATCTTATTATGCAAGATTGGCTGAAGAAAATTGATAAGTCTATAAAACGAGTGAGACAAGCAGTGAAGTATGTTAAACAATCTGTCGCGAGAGTTAAAATATTCAAAAAATATTATGAATCTCAATTGATAACTTGTAAGAAATGTTTATGCTTAGATGTTCCTGCTTGATGGAACTCTGCATACTTGATTCTTGAAACAACACAATATTTTGAGCTTGCATTTGAAAGATATAGTTTCTATGATAATGATTTTTTAAATTGTCTTCTTACCTCTCCTTGTGAAGATGGAACTAATGCAGGAGCCTTTTACAAGTGAGGACTGATAAAATGTGAGTACAATGGTAAATTTTAAAAAAAAATTATGATCTTACTTTTAAAATTTCTGGTTCAGAATATATTATTAACAGTGTGCACTTAGTGAAAATTGTTGAGCTTGATCAGATTTTGAAAGAGATGATAGAAAATGAAGATTCTAATTTAAAAAAATGGCAACAAATATGAGGAAAAAGTTTAGAAAGTATTGGGGTGCTCCAGAGAAAATGAACAAAATGATCTTTATTTCATCTATGTTGAATTCTCACAACAAACTTAAATATGTTTTCTTTTGTAATTATGAACATGTTTGAAAAAAACTGGGACAAGTTGTTCTATTCAGTGGACACATATATGAAAACTTCATTTGATAATTATGTTAAGAAATCAAAAACTCTTCATGTTCATCCACTTCTTCTTATTCTGGACACTCTTCATCTTTAAATGGTTATGACGACTTTCAAAGAAGAGAAATAATGAGAACAAAATAACAATTTGAGAAACATAAAGAGCTTACTGGAGGTTCAAGCAGTAAATCTGAGTTGAAAAAATATCTTGCTGAAGAAATTGAGTCAGATTTAAAAAATTTTTGATATATTAAGTTGGTGAAAAGTTAATTAGCCGAGATTTTTATTTTTACGGAGATGGCTCATGTTGTGTTAGCGATTTTCATTTTCAGTGTCGCTTCTGGGTTTACATTTAGCAAGAGCAGTCATGTTATTGATTCCTTTAGGAGTTCATTGACTCCTAAACTAGTGCAATCTCTTATTTGTATTCAAGATTGGCTTAGATGTGAACTTATTTCAATTAATATTGAGGACGTTTTAGAGTATCTTGAGCAACTTGAAGTTGATAAGAATTTTATGATTTTATATTCATTACATTGAAAATAATTTCTTATTTATTGCATATCAACTAACAAGTGTCTAATATTTTTTCAGAAATAACCTGCAGTAGAACTGAGTCTAGCATTGATGATGTGTAGTTGTCAATAAGCAAATGTGAATTGTGGTTGATAGTGGGTAAGTGTGTTTTTGAGTTCTTCTTCTTCCACTTCTACTTCTACTATTTTCTTGATTTGAAATCAGTTTTCTTGAATGAAAACTTCAATTTTTAAACTTTAATTTTCTTGACTATAGACTATAGTAAATTGTGAAGTCTATTTTACTATTTAGACTGACTTTGATTATTTTCAAATTTAATGTTATTATATTACGCCTGATATTTATAACAAATTATATTAATTTATCATAATTGACGATAAACTGAGGTATAAATGTGTGTAAATCAACTGATTGAGTGATATTTCATGCGTTAAAAAAATTAAAAGAATTGTCTCCAGTACACCTTTATTTGATTGCAAAAGTTGATCTCTAGACAGTCCGCTTCATTATGTAGAAAACACTAAAGTAATTATTTTACTAAATATTTCTATTAGTTTTATGTTGTTCTCAATTCAATTAAGTAGATGCTTTCACTTTTACATGTTGTGAATGTGTTATTAATTGTCTTTGTATTAGATTAAGGTAGTAGGATCCTAAATGATTTGGATGAATTATTTTTGTCCCAATGTAAAGGTGCTTCTAACACGAGATTTCTTCTTTCAGATTTGTACTGCTCTTATATTAAAATATGAAAAAAATAGATAATGTAGATTCTGAAGAAGGAGTTCTGGATGTAAAAGATCAAAGCTTTCTGCCTGCGATTGAGAAGTCAAGTGTTCTATCTCCTTTACCTTTGGTGAAGATGGGATATGGTGGTGACTGTTTTCCTATTTTATGGACTATTTTGCTATTTTATGAATTATTTTACTATTTTATGGACTATTTTAATAATCGAATTATTTTATGGACTGTTTTAGTGATCAAAATATTTTATGGACTATTTTTGTGGCTTTGGACTATTTTATGGACTGTTTATGTAGAAACAGTTTGTGGTAGTTGTTTTATGGACAATTTTTGTGACTTTTGTGATGTTTTGTGGACTGTAATGCAACCTTTTGCATAATGCAGTTATGCATTATGTTAAACTTATGGTTATTTCATGCATGTTGAATTATTTATATTTGAAAATAAAAAATAGGTTTGAACAAAATTAAATTTTTAAAAAAATCACCAATTTTAAATGCCAATTTTGATAAAGAAAGACTCACTACTTTAATCTTCAAAATCAAAATAAAAGTCCAAAATAATCGAATTGAATTTGTAGAAACCGAATCAAATCGAATTTATTTTGGTTTAGTTATGATTGTCCTTTTTGTCAATCCGAAAACTGAAAAACTGAACCGATATTAAACAATCAAAGCAAATAAACCAAATACCCAACCCTAGTTGAGAGATATGATTGAGCTTCAATTTTTTTTCTTGTATCGATGTTGCTCTAATTATCTTCACCATTATAATTACTGCTATTTTTTTAAATTAAAATTGGCCTGAGTGCCTTTTATTAGGAAAACATAAACGAGTTCAAGACCAGGCCCAAAAGTGGCCTTACCCAAATACAACAAAATATACTCAACAAAGCACTCAAATTAGGAAAGTAAAATTCATTCACTTGTCAATTTTACTAAATTGCTTCTGTTGTAGAGTTCATCTTCCATGGAAGCCAATCTTTTCTTTTTCCATTCCAATTAATATTTGTCCGTTTAAGTTCTTCAACCGTTGAGATATGTGAATTTTGCATTTTCCTTGCCTCTGTCTGCTACAATCTGCAGCTAAGTACTTTTGATTCCTTATTTACATGTCTTCTCACTCATTTTTCTTAGATCGATGGGTTGAACCTCTTTCAGGGTTGATACCACCCTTCAATCTTCAAAATTTGAGTTTAAAGATACTAATTCCTTATTGCTAATAGACTATATAATCCTATCCTACATATTAGGAAAGTTGAGACATCAACAACATTACTTTCTTCAACCTTCTTCCAATTTTCTCAAGAGCATGAACATGGATAAAACCACCTCTCATTGTTGTAAAATTGACGCATCGACTTCGATCTTTCATGGATCAACATCTATCAAGTTCGATGAAATGTCCACACTTCATCTTTCAGCTCCATCCAAGATAAGTAGATTTATTTCCTAATTACTGCTAAATCATCATTGAATTACCATCAAATTAAATTTTAAAAATCAAAATTATTATGTCGAATCAAAATTTTATTAAAATTAAATCTTATACTTTTCCTAACCAAAAAATCATAGTTTCATACCAAAAATCAAAAGAAAAACAGTAATCATACAGTAATGGATCGATCATACTTAAGGCAAAAGAACTGAAAAAACAAGGAGAAAAAACTGAAAGGAAAAAAAATAAATAAATAAAATTTGAAAAATGAAAGAAAATGGTGAAGAGTTGGATGAAGAAGATAAGAGATTTTTTTTTTAAAAAATTAAAATAAATAAAGCAATTAAAAAATATTTCTAAACAAACAGATGCTGTTTTTCCAAATAAATCTAAGTTTTTACTTGTTTCACGCTCTATTGTAGAGTGAAGTACACTTTCCATGTCATGTATGGTCAAAAGAAGGTATTATTGACGGTCTTTATAAGTTCTATAGGGTAATAGGACCCCCTGCAAACTTAAAATATCTTTTTGAAAATTTAGGATAGTTTTAGTTGTGTCTTTAGGTCCTTTCTCATTTTATTATCTACTTTCAAAAGCAATATCAAAGCTTAAACTTAATACAACTTGTCGATGAAGAATGTACAAACATGGGGGAATTTTATAAGAGTATTTAGCTCCCACTTCAAATTGAATTAGGAATACAATTCAAGTAATTTCGATATCTAATTAAGGTAGAAAGTTCCCGATTCTAACCTACTTTAAGTTTAAGAGGAAAAACACGTTGATTTTATGGTCATTGGAGGTGCTAATACTTTTGGGCTCTGGGTACTCCTAAAACTAATTAGGAAAATGAGAAAGTAAAAATATGAAAATTGGTCATGGACGTCCTAATACTTTTGGCCTTTAGGGTACTCCTAAAATTAATGAGATTTGGAAGGTAAAAATCTGAAAAAAAATAATCTAGTCCTATGCTAATTTAAAAATATTTTGTTTAGTCTAGAGACAAATTTATAATTATACCCATTAGTAAGTGTTTAGATGGGAGAAATTATAACTAATAAGAGTCAATAAGTGTATCAATTTTAGTGGATATTTTGATCACTCAACATTACTCTTCATGATTTTATATTAAATATAGATATAGATATACAACAAAAAAGTATTTTAGATATTTATAGTTGTAAAAAAAAATATGTTTTACAACCGTACGAAGCGCGAATATGTTCAGTAGTTGATGTATAAACATTATTTTTGAGAATAGGTGTAATAGCTTGGTAGACCTCATTACTGAGTCTGGAGCCAAAAAGGCTAGTTTCTTGATAAAAAATTTCAAAGGGGACACTTGATCCGAAAATAAATCAAAGGAGATAAAGTGCTCTTGGCTGAACGGTTAGTCCCGTGATAGTGATGATAGTACTCACAAATTGCTTGGTGTCCAGCGATATGCAAATCACTTAGTGTTCAGCGATTTGCAAGTCACTTGGTGTCCAACGATTTGCTCTTATTTTTTCTTTAAATAAGTATTTTCTTGTTGTGTTGAGTTATTCTCATTTCATCTCTAATAAAGCTCTACAATTTACACTTGTTTCAGCTTATTCTTGTTTCTTGTATTAAAAATGAATGAAGATACAGTAAGAGTAAAATTATATTGGAGCGGTAAAGTCTTATATGAAGTTGGTTCTATAATATATAGTTGACCTAATATAAATTTACTGTATATTACTTTACTGCCCCAATATAAATTTACTTTTACTGTATCTTCATTCATTTTTAATACAAGATATAAGAGTAAGCTGAAACGAGAGTAAATTGTAAAGTTTTACTAGAGCTGAAACAAGAATTACTCAAACACAACAAGAAACTTAAAGAAAAAATATGAGCAAATCGTTGGACCCCAAGTGGTTTGTAAATCACTGGACATCAAGTAACTAGCAAATCACTGGATACCAAGTGACTTGCAAATCGCTGGACACCAAATGACTTGCGAATTCGTGGACATCAAGTGATTTGCAAATCATTGGACACCAAGTGATTTTTTAGTACTGCCAACACTATCACGGGACAAATCGCTTAGCCAAGAGCATTTTGTCTCCTTTGATTTCTTTTCGGATCAAGTGTCCCCTTTGAAGTTTTTTATAAAAAGGTTATCCTTTTTGGATCTGAATTCCTTATTTACTTATCTCCATTTGTCACTTAGACCCTCCTATTCACCTTTTTGCAACTGAATCCGATCAAAATAAGTTTTTTAAACCCCTCCTACCATATGTGTAGCTTACTCATCCTTGCATAAATGCCATACATCTCCATGTTATATAAATTAGTGTCATGTCATTATTATCTTTATTAACTATATTTAATTATTAACTAAAATATTAAATAACAAAATAATGAATTTTTTTAGTTATTCAATACCTACCATCAAATCTATATTCACACTGCCTCTTTTAACCCAACAAATAAAAATAATAATCTCAACTTTTTTCAAATCTAAAAAACAAAAAATTTAGAAGAAAATTCGAAAAATATTTATGAAATTGAATTTCTTTTTTTTGAAGGGGTGGGGGCGGTGGGAAAAATAAAAGGAGGAAGAGGGCGTTAATAAGAAGAGAGTGGATGTGGTGGATAATTTGAAAAGAAATAGGAGAGTGAGTTAGAGATGAAGTTGAAGGAATTGGAGGTTAAGGGTGGGGGTGTGGCAGTGGAGGGTATTGAAGAAGAAGAAGTTTTTTGAAACTATTTTTTAATAAATTATTATATTTAAATTTTTAAATATTTTTAAATATAAAATATCATTTTTACTCATTTTTAAACGCTTGCAAACATACATATTCTCAACTCAACAATGCTAGTGTCATATAAGCTTAGTCAATGGTCAGAGAAACTTGAAGTATTGTGCTTTATTGAGCTTAAGGGCTCAGTTGATAAAAAGATGAGTAGAATAGTTCAAGTGATAAACAAAGACAAGTTGTAAGACCCCATAAAATTTTGATGAATTTAGTTTTCACCCTCCCGAGTGCGAAAAGTTAGTTTTTAACTTGAATTATGACGAGGGGTGTTAAAAGGATGTTTTGGAAAAGTTTCAAAATTATTTGAAAGGGTTCGGGGCCATTTTGGGACCCCAAGGCAGTGAGGATCCGTGATAGTTGCGTGCCACGCCCCTTAGCTTCCACGATGAGAGCGTGGCGCGCTGGCTGCCCTCTGTGATATCGGCGTTCCACACTGCTATATATTTTTCGTTCAGTTTTTATTTTTCACTTGGGGTGAGAGGCTTTTTCGTCCTTTACACCTTGTACAATTTTTAAACACGAAATTAGCTCTTTTTGTTCAGTCGTCAAAGATCAAATACTATTTTTTTTTAACTCCCAACCCAAGAAAGTTCAAGGGTTTTACAAGAAATCACTACTTCGGGCTCCAAACTTTGATTCTTTTTCAATTTCTTCTGTATTTCAGGCATGTTACTCTTTCCCTAACTGGAATTTTATATTATTGCATCAATTTATTCAATATTCATGTGTTTTGAATTGATGAATGTGAAATTGGGTTGAGGATTTTTGATTGTTATTACTTGAATTACTTTTCTCATATTTTAAATGGATTATTCATGCTTTAATTGATGGTTTTGGGACTGAATTGATGTATTGTAATTATGGTTAAAATGGGTGACATGGGTTTCACCAAAATTCATGAATTTTTGGCTTGATAATGGCATTAACCTCAACCTAGATGGTAAACATGATTTTGAATATGGATAATTGCATAATATAACTTGTCTTTTTAACCCTTTGCATTACATTAATGGATAAATAAATAGATAAATACGATTTTGGAATGCCCTTGGTGACCATGATTTTGAATTTTAAATGGAACTTGGGAGTCTAATGGTTATATGGATTGGTTTGGCTGATATAGAAATATAGCACTTTTGATGCTTAAAATGAGGAAAATATGTAGGCTTCTGAGGTTATTTTGTTAGATATAATGATTTTTGGGTATGTTTTGCAAGAAATCATATTTTGAATGATAAGTTCATGAAAAAGGTGGAAAAATATGTGTTTGGCCATTTTTTGAGCAATTATGGATGTTTGGGACACTTTTCGGCTTGATCGTGATCAAAGTATGTTCGAGAATCAAAGAAGAGCTGAAAAGATGACTCCCTACACCTACTAAGTCAACCTATGGACCACATGTAGGACCTACAGACCACAGGCAGGCAAAGCAAGTGCCAGAATTCCAAAATCCTGAGAGCTGAAACTTATAGGAAATATCCATCCGGTACCTGCGGTTTGTACCTTCAGTTTGTACCTGCGCCCAGGGCCAGGACCGCAGGTACTACCGACACCCAGTACCAGATCACGGGTACTGACCACCCATGTGTCCACCAACCCTCTTTTCTCCTATTTTGTCCGGGCTTTAGTTTTAGGATTTTCTTATGTACTATAAATACCCTTTATGTGTCTTTTAGTAGGAGTTACGTAATTTTGATATTTACAAACATATTTTGATTCCAAGATCCGATTTTGATCTTGAGATTTTTTTGTATTGACTTTGGTTCATTAATTCAGTTATGGTTATGTGTTTTTACACTTCTTATCATTGTGATTTCATCTATGCTTTTGAATATGTATGTTATTGATTTCTTCACAAGAATGACCGGCTAAAACCCATAGCTAGGGTTATGGAAACCCTGGCGTATTGACGAAGTAGGAAAAATGCTTTCGTTGTTCTGAAACAATACCCATACATGCATTGCTTTATCTTCATTGTGATTATTTCTTAATGGGTGCACACATTAGGATCCTGCCTAGATATTGCTGCTTACTCTAAAAGAGGAGTAGTGACTAGGAAAATATAAAGACAACAGTATTTTGGAGTTTAACTGTCGATCCATGCTTTTGTGTTCTATCTTAGTAAGATGGTTAGGTTTTATCTAATAACCAGTGACTCCCAAGGTAATAGTTAACTGGGATCATGATAAGGGTTAGTAACGTGACACCCTGAGACTCAAAATGTAAAGGGAGAAATTCTTTTGCTCGTCCAAAATACTACAGAAGGTACATAACTTATTGATTTTACATGCAAAGTTTAAGGTTAGTTCAACAAAGCACTATAGGCCTATGGAGTTGAGAATCTAGGAGGAACACAATCCTAGTGTTCACCTACATTGATTACAACCGAAGTTAGTTTAGTTACTTGCTCAATATTACTACATCAAAACCCCTAATGTACTTTTATTGTTCTGCCCGTTGACTACAACTGCTGAGATATGTAAAGCTGCGTGTTCCCTTGGGATTCGACCCCAACCTATGTTGGGTTACTATATTTTGACTTTGACCATATCATTATCTGATAGGAGGTATTGTTTGGACATTATCATAATTTTAATGCTGTTTTCGAGGAACATGGTGTTGATTTATGATTTGAAGTTGTTGCAGTCTTTGGGTTTTTATTTTTGTTCTTAGTTGGGCATATGCCGATGTATGCCTAGAAAATGGAGTAGAGGCAATCCCTTTCTCCCATTGAATTCGTATCCAGAGAGGATCCTACAAAGACTTGGTAGAATGTCTGACCATAAAAGAGATGAACCTCCTAAAGGAGTTCGTCATGTTGTACTGCCTCTTCTCCCGAAGGAGTACATGATATAGTTGATTAACATACTGATGAGATATTAGCTTAAGCTGAAGCTGAGAGAATGTCAATGAAAGAAACTAAGCGGGTAGCTAGAGAGGTAGAGCTAGCTGAGTAAATACAAGCAGTAGGCCACCAAACAACACTCGATGGAAACCAAAATGGAGCTAGAGGTGCCTGTGTTCAAGTAATACCAGCATATTAGTATGAGTAACCATATATAGATGATGAAGAAAAAATGAGATATGTTTAGCTGGCAGAGACTGGAGCCATAGTTCATTCTATTTTGCCTCGAGGTATCAAATTTGATATTATGAATGCAATGATCCAACTTTTAAATCTAAAGGGTGTGTTTGCAGGTTTGCCTACAGATGATGCAAACTTGTAACTTGCTAATTTCCTCGGGATCTGCAGTTCATATACAAATCTAGGGGTAAATCAGGAAACACTTAGACTTAGGTTATTCCCCTTCTCACTTTTAGGAGAAACATGTTTATGGTTAGGGGAATTGCCAAGAGTCTCACTACATGAAAAGAGTTACGTAAACAATTCTTGAACATATGCTTTCCTATATCTAGGATACTACAACTTAAGGGCGAGATATATAACTTCAGGTAGCTGCAGTCAGATTCTATGTACGAGGCATGGTTCAAGTTCAAGAAGAAGCTGAGCATGGTTCCCAATCATCGATTATCAGGGACGAGCTTATTAGAGATATTCTACAAAGCCCTGACCATCAACTCTAGAGCCATGGATGGAACTATATCTGGAGGATCTTTTATGATACTATGCTAGGAGAAAGCTTCAGAGATGTTAGATTAAATATTTATCACTAATCGAGGGTGGCAAACTTGGGAGGCTGAGAGGGGATTGACACTTATGCTATTAGTGCTTCCTATAACTAGAAAGTAGTTGATGATATAGTAGTGTAAGAGATTGTGTTGCTATGGAATGATCTTGGAATACTTACAAAGCATCTTGCAGTAGTGACTGCAGAGAAGGTAAATGCAGTAGCAGCGCAAGGGTCAGCTTCCAAAGCTTACGAGTCAGAATTGGAGGAGGAAACAAATTATCTAGATCGTCAGTTGGCAGGTTTCTGAGCCTAAGGGAAAAGCAACTTAGGTCAGCACTATTATGATAGATACAGAGACCGTATCAGAAAGCGAGATGATGACTGGAGGAAAAAGAATGAGCACATAGAGAAGGTACATAGATACATTCCTCCTGATAGACAAGATATAAAATCCAGAATGGAAGAGATGCTGGCTAAGCTGGTGAAGGGTCAATAAATTCAAGAGATTAGCCTTAAGAAGATTGAGGCTGATATTTTTGGATTGACCCAGAAGGTCGAGTCATATGACACTACTATCAAGCAATTGGAGCACCAGTTCCGGCAGATGTCGACAACTCTGAACCAGAGGCAGACAGGTACCCTTTCAAGTAACTCGATAAAAATTCCTAAAAACGATGGTTTCTATTACCATTAGGAGTGGTATCACTACTATGGATCATACCTCATAACCTACTATGGAAGATGTTGATGATAAGACACCTGTTATTGAGTCTGAGAAGGTAATAGGTGATAAAGGTAAATCTGCTAAAGACAAAGGTAAGGGTTTGGTTATTGAGCTAGAAATCAGAGATTAAGGCAAAATAAAGAGAAAGGTAAGTTCAAGCAATTCATTAATATGTTGAAAGAATTGAGCTTGAACATACCTCTTCTTGAGGCATTGGAGCAGATTCCTGGATATGCTAGGTTCATGAAATAGTTTTTCACAAGGAAGAAATGAGCGACATTTGAGGATGTTGATGTTATGCACCACTGCGGTGCAGTCACAACTAGGTCTTTGGCATAGAAAAATGGTAATCCTGGTGCATTCACTATACCCTGCACTATTGGGCCATCTCGATTTACCAGAGCCTTGTGTGATTTGGGAGCCAAGATTAATTTGATGTCACTGATCGTATTCAAGCAATTGCGATTCAACCCTCCGAAACTGACTTTGATGCAGATATTGATGGCCAACCGCACAGTGAAGAAGTTTGTGGAAATATCTTTTGATTTTATAATGAGTATGGATAATTTCATCTTCCTGGATAACTTTGTCATCCTGGACTGTGAGGCTGACATCAAGATGCCCATTATATTGGAAAAACCATTTGTGGACATAGGTAGAGCAATGGTTGACATAGAGAAAACTAAGATAAAATTCAGAGTCAACGGTGAGGAGGTTATATTCAACATTTGAAATTTAATAAAGCAACCTACTGATATAAGGGTAGTATCGGTGCTTAATTGTATTGATAACCCTGAAGGATATTCCTATGTGTATCTTGATGAATTCTGAGTAGTTAAAATACCCGCATCGTTCTGTGACGTTAAATCAAGTGCTGCATGGAGGCATACCATAGGCTCGTTGGTGAATTTTGAGTAACCAATATAGCCACATCATGTCGCGATGTAAAATCAAGCGCTGAGTGGGAGGAAACCCACTATTTTTAGTGTTCACAATTTTGTTGTTTTTCTTTTTAGTAGGTTTTTAGCTTTTGGACTTACCCAAAATAAGGTAAAAAAATTGCTACATTCATCGATTTCCAGTTAAGGAGGCTATGTGATCAACCCATCATGGTCACAACTCCTGCACAGTATGTTTAGTAATAAGCCGAAAGTTGAAATTTTTAGGATAAACAAAATGTGTAAGGTTGCGGACTTTGGCATCTATTTTTACTTTTGGGACCTCAAACTTAGGTTATGTTATCATAAGTAGCTGAAAAAATATCGAAATTCCAAGTCTGGACTGTAGGAAAGCGGGCCAAATTTTTTTGCTTGATATATGCGCCCACAGCCTGACCGCAGGTACAGGTCGCAGGTAGCTACCGTGGTTTGGCTAATTGTGGACCCAATTTTTAGTTTAAAATTTGGGCCAACCAATAGTTATATATGACCTAAAATAGCCCCCACCTCTATTTAAACAACTGTAACCTCATTCTAATTCTCAAAATTTCACTTTTCTATTTGAATTCAAACTTCTCTGTTAAAATACCAACTCACCCCAAACTTAAGTAAAGGCTAAATTGTCACTTATTTGAGATACCAACTTGTTCCAACTCGCTAAAAACATGTTCCAACTTTGGTTTGCTTGATTTCTTCATTATTGTCTTCCGGTTCTTCATATAAAGGGTAACTTTCTCGGCTCCTATTGGTTATATATTGATCTATCTATTATTTAAACAAGTTGATATATGTATACCATTGTAAAATATATAGAAAATATCATGATTGTATGCAAGACCCTTGAAGTGTCCTAACAACTTAATGTTGGGCCTTGTTTTGAAGTAAAATCTAAAGTTAGGCCCCAACCGGAAGTTGAACTTGAATAAATAAAAGTAACACCAATGGTTGAGCATGTTTGTCTGATTTGAAAGCTATGATTTATGATTAGTATGTGTAAATTAGACTTGTTGGAATTTCAAATAGGTTATAGGGGTGCAAAAATTGAGGAAAAATTTTAATTTTTTAAGTTTTGAGTTTTTCTTTGACTTTTTCTATCCCTCACTTTTGTTGGAAACTATCAACTGGTTTTTAAGGTACATATGGAACCTAAACCAGTGAAGAAGACAAAGGCTGGTACTTCAAGGAGATAGGCAGAGTCTCTCGAGCCAAGCAGTTCAGTGGAGGAGTACCCGAGGCAGCACCGTATAGACGCTGTAGTTTAGGTGACACACAGAGTCACGAGAGGACAGACTCGCTAGGCTGCTCAGTTAGCTGCAGCCCGGCTGAGGATGAAGTCAGCCAGGATGTCACTACCACAAACTCTTCGATATGATGATGATGATAATAATGAGGAGACAGAGTCTGAGTCTACTCTATAGGTTCCTGCTCAAGATCTCCAGTTTGAGAAGGGGTCCCAAGATTCATCCGACGTGGTAGAGTAGGAGGAGCCATCAGTGGTGCCCCAATTTGATGAGGGTCTGGTACTCATGTACAACAGAAAGATGTACCCCAGTCTGATAAGGGTACAAAGCAGGCTACCCATAATGAGTTAGTGCAGCAGAAGTAGAGTCCTGCTCCCGTGCATATTTTAGATTCACCTCCCAAGGAGGGACATCAGAGATGGTGTGTGCCAGGGATATATGAGATCTTTACTATTGACAATCATATGTGAAAGACAGGTAGGCTTATGAGGTGCATTTATGAGAAGCGTTGGATTGACCTATCAGGGCTAGATTGAGTACCATAGCTGCGGGTGACATTTGATAGATATCAACTAGAGTGGATAACTAGGCAACTCAATTCTTATATCCCGACTATGGTATATGAATTTTATGCATCCTATAGATATACTATGATCTTTCCTATACACCATCATCCAAGCTTGATCAGATTTACTAGGCAACCACAGCTTGAGCACACACTGGTTAAAGGGGCCAGAGTTGACATATTGACAGAGACTATCTGCAGAGTTATCTTTGGCCCAGAGTACATTACTCCTGCATCTACAGCTGAGTGAAACCATAGACTGAGGATCGCACGTGATCGATATATTATGCAGGAGATTGAGGACCAATGTGAGTGAGTTGAGATAGCTAGGTGGATAGCCAGTTATATTTCACCTTTGGGTGATGCGACCCATGGATTGAGGGGCATGATGTGATCAAGAAGGGACTCTTGATATTTGAGGCCAAGTTCTGGTGGTTTCTGATTAGATACAGAATGATACCCACTACTTTGGATAATATGTTGATGTGGGAGGGAGCTACATTAGTTTCTTGTATGATGGCCGATTATGCTATTGATTTTTCTACCATTCTTAGGTATGAGTTACATGGCAGAGCCTCTAGGGATTTGATTAATCCACCATTCCCTTGAATGATTCATAGGCTATGTGATGAGGCGGGTGTTTCTGAGATACCAGGTGTAGATGAGATAGTACTTGCAATGGCAACTATATAGACTAAGACTATGAGGGATCTGACATGTCCATGCTCTTCTAGGAGATCAAGATAGCAGATAGTAGTACCATGGGCCTAGACTGAGGGGCTAACAGTTTCCACAGAGCCTGATAAGGCACATCGAGGTGATGTAGATGTTAGCATTGATATGGAGACAGGGGAGAAGAGAGTGGTTCTAGACTCCAGTATGTAGGGCGATGGGACACCGGCTACTCCTTCTTCAGCTTCGACTTCGAACTCAAAGCTGGTGGGTGTACCTCTAAAGCCTACTCGCCTATCCACCATAGCTCCTGCTTCAGGCATGATCACTATATCTAGTAAGTTTTTGCAGAGCTTAGTGGATAGATAGAGGGCCACAGATGCTAGAGTGAGGGTTATCGACACTGATATGTCCATTCTCTATGAGCAAATGAGATCAGGGGTTAAGACTAGATTTGAGCAGGCACAGTTCCAATGGAAGGCCACACTGTCTGAGCCGCGTGTCAACTTTAAGACATGGCTTAATGAGTTTGAGCGATAGTTTACAACTCCATACAAAGAGATAGATATGCTGGATCTAGCCCAGAAGAGGGAGAAGTTTGATATATTACGAGCAGAGGTACGCTCTCTTACAAAGAGTCGTATTATATCCACTCTCTCAGTTATACCCTTGGTGGTCCAGATATCACCTCTGCATATACCGAGATTGTTTGATTTCTTCACGGAGGTTGATGATTAGGTCCCAACAGTTGGGGCCAAGAGAGGTCTTATAGACGACTTGCACGACCCTAATTTACAATATGACCAGGCCATTAAAAAGGCCAGGCATGATTCGATGGAGTATGCATTCGTTAATAGGTAGAGGTATGAATATATAGCAACGGTTGCATCATCCAGTAGTGCACCACCACCACCACCATCTCCGCTAGCTGATATGCCCTCATCTGTGGATGCTCCTAATTTGGGAGCCTAGTGCGTCCTAGGTATGTTCTCACTTCCCTCCATTTTACTTTATGTTAGCTCATTGAGGATAGTGCATAGTTTTTCATTAGGGATGGGCATATCATGCCACCGTAAGTTTTTATTTTTGTGCTATATTTCCCGTCGACCGCGATATGGTTGTAGAACCGGCATGTCTAGGATAATTTGGTGTCTTATTGTATTTTATTTCGTATTGTGTTTTTTTTAATATAATTAGGAGATTTTTAAGTATGTAGGACAGTAGTCATATTTTGACTGATTTTTGATACCCCTCCAAAAAGTTGTGTTTTAGAACTGTGTGAATGTATATATATGTAAACATTGTGGATCTTGTTGTGAAATTAGGATTAGGGACATGATAATCACTTGCTAACAATTGCACTGGGACACCGGCTACTCCTTCTTCATCCTCGACTTTGAACTCAAAGTTGGTGGGTGTACCTCTAAAGCCTACTCGCCCATCCACTATAGCTCCTGCTTCAGGTATGATCACTATATCTAGTGAGTTTTTGCAGAGCTTAGTGGATAGATAGAGGGCCACAGATGCTAGAGTGAGGGTTATCAACGCTGCTATGTCCATTCTCTATGAGCAGATGAGATTAGGGGTTAAGACTAGATTTGAGCAGGCATAGTTCCAATGGAAGGCCACACTGTCTGAGCCGCGTGTCAACTTTAAGACATGGCTTGATGAGTTTGAGCGATAGGTTACAACTCCATACAAAAATACAGATATAGTGGATCTAGCCCAGATGAGGGAGAAGTTTGATATATTACGAGCAGAGGTACGCTCTCTTACAAAGAGTCGTATTATATCCACTCTCTCAGTTATACCCTTGGTGGTCCAGATATCACCTCTGCATATACCGAGATTGTTTGATTTCTTCACGGAGGTTGATGAGTAGGTCCCAATAGTTGGGGCCAAGAGAGGTCTCATAGACGACTTGCACGACCTTGATTTACAATATGACCAGGCCATTAAAAAGGCCAGGCATGATTCGATGGAGTATGCATTCATTAATAGGTAGAGGTATGCATATATAGCAATGGGTGCATCATCTAGTAGTGCACCACCACCACCACCATCTCCGCTGGCTGATATGCCCTCATCTGCGGATGCTCCTAATTTGGGAGCCTAGTGCATCCTAGGTATGTTCTCACTTCCCTCCATTTTACTTTATGTTAGCTCATTGAGGATAGTGCATAGTTTTTCATTAGGGATGGGCATATCATGCCACCGCAAGTTTTTATTTCTGTGCTACATTTCCCATCGACCGCGATATGGTTGTAGAACCGGCATGTCTAGGATAATTTGGTGTCTTATTGTATTTTATTTCGTATTATGTTTTTTTTTATATAATTAGGAGATTTTTAAGTATGTAGGACAGTAGTCATATTTTGACTGATTTTTGATACCCCTCCAAAAAGTTGTGTTTTAGAACTGTGTGAATGTATATATATGTAAACATTGTGGATCTTGTTGTGACATTAGGATTAGGGACATGATAATCACTTGCTAACAATTGCATGAATCGGATAGGTAGTAGTTGGTAATATTGACTCTGTGTTATGTGTGTATGAGATACTACCTAGTTCCCTTTGTGTGTCGAATTCAGAACTTGTCTAGGTTGAAGGATAGTCGGTTAGGAAAGGATCATAATTTATTTTTGATTTTTGTCTACTTTTAGCCTAAATGACTTTCCATGTGTAAAATATATCCCTTGATCCCGATTTTGAGCTTCGTAGCATATTTTTCTTATTTCACCTTTCACCTTTCCATTTATAGTACAATGAACCTATTTTGGCCCTGGTCTTCTTTGGACATTGTGCAACTCAACTCAAGCAAAATACCTAAGTTGAGGGTGGCTACCATAGAGGTGCATAGTGTAAAATAGGTATCAAAAAGGATAAAATAAGAGAAAAAGTAGTAGGGTTGGGTGTGATAGAAAAAGAAAATAAAAAAAAATTATGATAAAGAGAAAACAAAAGAATAAAAGACTACACCTAACCTGAATGTGCAATAAAGAATAAAAAGAGAGAAATAAGGGTGGAGTAAAAAGAAATTTGGCTAGTAATTTAGACCCCAAAGTTAGTGTAGTTCCAAGGAGGCTTAGTCACTTGATATGTCCATCTATACCATACAAGCCCCCAAGACTACATTATAAGCCGAGAAAAATCCTATACTGATCCTAACTTGACTATCTGAATGCTAAGGTAAAGAAAATAAGGGCAAGCCTATGGTATTTAACATGCCTTGATTGGAACTACTCTTCTGAGTGTGAGTGTCTCTTGATCGTCCCTATATTGACATGCATGATTTCATATGAGTGAGTGGGACATTCTTATTGTGAGGTCACTTGAGTCATAATGCTAGCTATTTGCTTATTTTTGGTAGTATAACTTGTATATATGAGTGGTTGTCTGTTGCTAATGTAATTATTATACCTTGATTCCATTATGTCACATTATTGTGCTTTATGTTCACATAGAGTAGGTTTTGAAAAATAAGATTGGAGAGGGATGTTGTGTTTTGAGATTTACATGTTGACTGGCTACCTTGAATAACTTAGTTTCTCCTAGTTAAGCATCGTTTTTATTTTTACTATGTTTTGTTGTCTGAGGACATGCAAACATTCTAAGTTGAGAGTGTTGATATGCGATAGAAATATAACACTTTTGACGCTGAAAATTAGGAAAATATACATTTATGTGCTCTTGAGGTAAGGCTAAAGGGGTTGTCTCCGGCCTATCCTGGGCTTGAGATTACCCATCATGGTGAGGCCCGAGTTTGGGTCATGAAAAGCTTAGTATCAGAGCATGGTTCAGGGTTGCTAGGTGTCCATAAAGCTATGTTGAGTAGAGTCCCTTTTATGGGTGTGTAGCGTGCCACACTTATACGGGGGAGGCTACGAGGCATTTAGGAATGTTTTCCTTTCTTGTGTTCTATTTCAAGCTATAAAGTCTAGTTATTATGAAACTCCTCTAACTCCTCGATTACTTGTGTTTCAGATCATGCATCCCCAAAGATCTGACGATCATAGAAACTCTGTTGGAACCTCTGTCCAACCTGAGAAAAATATAGAGAGAATTTGCTCTATTTATGGAGTGCAAACCTGATCTAATATCCCTGTGCCTGACTGTGCCGCTCCACCTGGTGTTCCACCAATCTCTACTAGTCCTCCTTGGGTTTATTGTGCTGGTGATACTTATGCTCAGTTGCCTCATAAAGACATCTCTAATGCAGAGCTCCATTAGTCTATTCATATGCTTGCTCAATTGGTGGCATCATAGTCCCGTTGACCTAATCATGTTGGTCCTATTGCCAGTTCATCTGAGGTCACTAGGGTTGGCTAGTTTATTAGGTTAAATCCCCCAACATTTACAGGCTCTAAGGTTGAGGATTATCCCATGGGTTTATTAATAAGATGGAGAAGATCTTTAGGGTGATGTATTCTACTGATTTAGAAAGTGTAGAGTTTGCTGCTTATAGGTTGAAGGATGTGTCTTTCTAGTTGTATGAGGAGTGGGATACGATATGGGGTAATAATGTTTATCCTGTAATATGGGATGAGTTTTCAGGTGTTTTTCTTGTTACTTCTTTCCTTAGGAGTTAAGGAAAGCTAAGGCCAAAGAGTTTGTGAACTTAAAGCAGGGTAAGATAAGTGTTAAAGAGTATGACCTGAAGTTTCAACAGTTATCCCATTATGCTTCGGAGTTGGTATCTAATATGAGGTCCCAAATGAGAAAATTTGCTTCTGATTTGTCCCATGAGTTGGTGCTAGAGTGTAAGGCTGCCATGCTGAATAATGATATGGACATATCCTGGTTGGTGGTGTATATGCAGTGAGTGGAGGATGAGAAAAAGAAATAGGTAGAGATTGGAGAAATGCAGAACAATAAGTTTTGATATACAGAGCAAGGTGTAAATTAATAGAATAGTAGGAGAGATGGTAGGTAGTGGACTAAGAAGAAGAATTGAGGAAATTATTATTCGACAACTAGTGCTCCTTATCCTAAGCCTTCAGGTGATTATTGTTTTTAGGCTAGCTGTGGTCCTAAGGCACAGGGTGCCCAGTCTCAGGTCAATGGATCTTATTTAGCCCACCTTACCCTCCTTTCTATTTTTGTGGATAACTTCACTATGGTTATTGTGAGGAAGGGAGGAACTTGTGTTTTAATTACAGTCATCCTGGTCATCTGCAATGGAATTTTCCTATAGCTAAAGTTGCCATTGAAGCTAATAAAGTACCAATCTCCACTTTTTTGAATCCTGCACCTAAGGTCACTACTTCAGGTACCAGTAATGGCCGAAATCATCTCTATGCATTTGCTACTCTTCAGGAATATGAGGCATCCCCACAAGTTGTTACTGGTATGTTACAGCTTTTCTCCTATGATGTTTATTGTTTGCTTGATTCGGTTTCTACCCTATCTTATGTGACCCCTTATGTGGTTCTATATTTTGGTTTTGGTCCTGAAAGTATTTCAGATCCCTTTTTTGTTTCAACTCCTGTGACTGAGTCTATTGTTGCTAAAAAAATCTATAGGGGTTGTGTGGTGTCCATTTTTCATAGGGAGACATTAGCGGATTTTATAGAACTTGATATGGTAGATTTTGATGTAATCTTAAGGATGAATTGGCTCCATTTGTGCTATTCTTCTCTGGATTGTTGGACCAGAAAGGGCAATTTTCATTTTCTTAATGAATCATGATTGAATATGAGAAGAGCTTCTTAGTTCCCAAAGGGAGGTTTATTTCTTATCTTAGAGATCAAAAGTTCATTTCTAAAGGGTTTGTACCATCTTGTTCGGATTAAAGATTTTAATTCAGAAGTCTCTCTTTGCAATCTGTCCCTGTGGTTAATGAATTTCCTAAAGTTTTTCCTGATGATCTTCTTGGAATTCCTCCCGATAGGGATATAGATTTTGGGATTAATCTTCTACTGGACACCCATCCCATTTCTATTCCTTCTTATAGAATGGCTCCGGCTGAACTAAAGAAGCAAAAGGACCAGTTAAAAGATTTTCTTTATAAGGGCTTTATTCTTCCTAATGTTTCTCCGTGGGGTGCTTCTGTACTTTTTTTGCAAAAAATGGGTTTCTTCGGATGTGTATAGTCTATCGTTAGTTGAATAAGGTTATAGTGAAAAAGTACCTTCTTTCTAGGATTGATGATCTTTTTGATCAGCTTCAGGGTGCTAGGTGTTTCTCTAAAATTGATCTTCGTTTGGGATACCATAAGTTGAAAATTAGGGAGGTTGATATTCCCAAGATTGCTTTTCAGACCTGGTCTGGCCATTATGAGTTTTTGGTTTTATCATTTGGGTTGACTAATGCTCTGGCTGCTTTCATGGATCTTATGAATTGGGTTTTTAGGCAGTTTCTAAATTTGTTTGTTATTGTCTTCATTGATAACATCTTGGTTTACTCCAAAAGATAGGAGGATCCTGCTAATTACCTCCGAATTGTGTTGCAAACTTTTACAGACCAGAAATTATATGCAAAATTTTTGTAAGTATGAATTTTGGTTAAGTGTTGTGACCTTTATTGGGCATGTTGTTTCTAGTGAAGGGATCAAGGTAAATCCACAGAAAGTTGAAGCAGTTAAGAAGTGGCCTAGACCCACGACTCCAACAGATATTACGAGCTTCTTGGGCTTGGCTGGGTATTATAGGAGGTTTGTGGAGAGTTTCCCATCTATTGATGCTCCGCTGACAAAGTTAACTTAGATAAAGGTTAAGTTTTTATGGTTCGATGCTTGTGAAGGTAGTTTTGAGAAGTTGAAGGATAAGTTTACATCAGTGTCTATTTTGACTCTACCCATGGGCACTGATGGGTTTGTTGTGTTGTGATGCATCCGTGTAGGACTAGGTTGTACTTTGATGCAATATTGTAAGGTTGTAGCCTATGCTTCTAGGCAGCTTAAGGTTAATAAGAGGAATTACATGAATCACAATCTAGAGTTGGCGGTTGTGGTTTTTTCTTTGAGAATCTACATTATCTGTATGGAGAGCATGTGGATATTTATTCAGACCATAAGAGTTAGCAACATGTGTTTATGCAGAAGCAATCAAATCTCAGACAGAGGTGGTGGCTTGAATATCTTAATGATTACGATATGAGTTTGCACTACCATCTAGGTAAATCTAATAATATTGAGGATGTTGTTAACAGGTTGTCTATGGGGAGCTTGTATCACGTTGATTAGAATAAAAGAGGGTTGGTGAAGGATATTCACAGGCTCTCTAACTTGGTAATTCATCTTTTGGATTCCTGAGGATGGAGGGGTGATTGTTCAGGAAGTGGTTAAGTTGTCTCTTGATACTGAGGTTAAGGAGAAACAGGTTGTGGATCCCATACTTATGCAAATCAAAGATGATGCGGGTTAGTAAAAGGTTATGGCTTTCTAGATTGGGGGAGATGGCATCTTGAGATATCAAGGAAGGTTTTGTGTTCTAGATATAGATGGGTTGTGAGAAAGAATTTTGACCAAAATGTATCATGACTTGAAGGAAATCTACAAGTGGAATAGTATGAAGAGGGATGTGGTGAATTTTGTTGCTAAATGTATAGTTTGTTAGCAAGTCAAACTATAAAATGCTGAGAAATACTTATATAAAATGTATAGTTTGTCAGGAAGTCAAACTATGCGGCGAATTTGGCGAAATCTACATGCATGAATATATATACATAAACTTATATAAAATGCTGGGATAGGTTACAAGGTTTAGAATAAAGTTTAAAACATTAGCCTGGACTGTGTAGCTCAACTGTCATAAGAGGGCACCCACGGGCTATATGGGTCCAGCTCTCCCCCAGCTAAAAGGGACCAAGTGTGTGTAGCCGCATGAACCATAGAATGATCATATGTACATATGTAACATGGGGGACTCAAACCTCCCGGCCATATATTAAGGATGACTTAAGCATCCAGTCACTTAACACGGGGGACTCAAACCACCCAATCATTAAATAAGGGGGACTCAAACCACCGGGTAAATTTGACCACCCTAGCCAACAAATGCGATTTCCAATATTCGTCCCTCGGGACCTCCACTTTCACAGCCCAACTACACATCCCTCTTTTAAGCCCAATTAAAATAATTTTCACACATTCCCATTCATTAAATCACATTACACCTTAAGGCATACACTGTTGGTATCGTCATACCAACTGCACTTGCAAGGTAACATCATCATGCCATTACAATTCCATTAACTTGGGCAAAACAACTCACTTTGTTCATTGATACAAGTTGGGGAAACACCGATTCCCTTTGTTTATTAAATCAAACCATCATGTTTCAATAACCTCTTTATATCATCCAATTGTTCCAAAAGTAGTTCAATGCAATTACACTCATACTCAAAACCACTTTCACAAAATTGGGTTGAGGTTATTACCAATTCAATTGTCAATATTCACAAAATTTGGGGAAATCACAGTCCCCTAGTTTATTCACTATGCCAATGCAAACCATAAGTTTAAAACCATATACAAAGCATGAACAATGCATAATAATTCATAGGAAAACAATTTAAGAAACATTCATTCCAAAACCCTCAACCCATATCAAAACCCATGTTCAAAACCGCATAAATAATCATATAATTTCATGCTTTAAGAAAAAACAAATTTAAGGGTAAAGTCACATGCCTTAATCACTAAGAAATTTGAGGAAGGAGTCGCCCTTAGCTGTTTTAATTGCCAACCTTGAGAAACCCTAAGTGGTTTTGCTTGAGAGAATTTTAGAGAGTTTAAGACGTTATTTCGATTTGTTTTGGAGTTATAATGACACCTTAAAAGGGTTTTAAGTCATGGGTTATGTTTTGGGAAAGAGGGAAATATCTAGAATGCTCTTAGTAAAAGGACTAAAATTCGTCGCCTAGCCACTATGGGTGACCTTACGACTCGTAGGGTTACCCTACATCTCGTGACACATAGTTGTAGGCTGGACAGTACCCCATGGGAACCCACACGAGTCTAGTTATGAGTCATACCAAATGACTCATAACCATACATTATGACTAATTTTGTACAATTGTAATCAAGATAGTAACTATTGTGGCTATGCACTGGACATCCTACGGTTTCCTCCTTATGACTTATATGGAGTCATTACGACTCGTGACCTCAAGTCATCATCAATGAAGTAACTCAGGAAAATCTCACTTAACACCTTACGACATGGGTCCTATGCCCCTTCAAGACACCCTACGACCCGTAGGGAGAGTCTTAGTCTGGGGAGTAAGCTCACAGGTCAAAAATATTTTCCAGAACCAAAATCTGGGGTGTTTTATTCTCTCCCCCTCTTAGGATCATTCGCCCTCGAATGATGAGACAAGGAATACCTTAGCACAATTTAACACAGAATATTAAGGAAAACATAATTTCCTTTAAAAAAGTTGGAAAACAAATATGTTAAGATTAACATATACCTTAAGCACGATTATTCGGAATGGGGAATAAGAATGGATATTTGAACTTCATGTCCTCTTCAGGTTCCCAAGTAGCTTCTTCAAACTTTTGGTTACTCCATAGATTCTTCACCAAAGCCATATTCTTAGTCCGCAACCAACAAACTTATCGATCCAAGATCTCAATCGGGATTTCCTCGCAAGACAAGGAATCCAAAATACCCACACTCTCCAAAGGAATAACTAATAAAGAATCACCCACACACTTATTTAACATCGAGACATGGAACAGTGGATGAATGAAACCCAAACTAGAAGGCAAATCCAATTTAAAAGCCACATTACATATTTCTTCAAAACTAAATATGGACCCATATAACGGGGGCTGAGCTTTCCCTTCTTTTCAAACCTCATAACTCTTTTTGTAGGAGACACCTTCTAAACTGCATCACTCACTTCATGGGAGACATTTTCAAGAACACCCAATCACTAACTTTATATTCCAACTCTCTTCGGCTCATGTTCGCATAGGACTTTTAGCGACTTTGGGTTGTTTTAAGCCTATCCTAAATCACCTTCACCTTTTCCATGGCCTGGTGAACCAAGTAGAGACTGTACAAGCTATTCTCACTAACTTCATACCACCCAATAGGAGGCCTACACCTCCTACCATAGAAGGCCTCGAAAGGAGCCATCCCAATACTAGAGTGATAGTTGTTATTATACGTGAACTCCATGAGAGAAAAATAATTAACCCAACTACTACCTAAGTCAATCACATAAGACCTTAGCATATCTTCTAACGTCTGAATGGTCCTCTCCACTTGTCCATTTGAGGGTGGAAAGCGGTGCTAAGGCTCTCCTTAGTCCTTAAACATCTCTGAAAAGAACGTGAGAAGTGAGACGAGAACTACATACCATGATCAGATACAATAGAGACGGGCACACCATGGAACTTGACGATTTCCTGAATGAAAAACTTAGCATAATCCTCCGCAGAATATTTTTCCTCACATGCAAGAAGTGAACAGACTTAGTCATCCTATCCACGATGACCTAAATCAAATCCAACTAACTACGTGACCGCAAAAGACTAGTAATGAAATCCAAATTAATCACCTTCCACTTCCACATAGGCAACTTGATTTCTTTTAATAATCCACCAGGCCTCAAATGGTCTACCTCCATTTACTGACACACCATACACTTAGCTGTAAAATTGGCCATATCTTTCTTCATGTTATTCCACCAGTAGATCTCTTTTAAGTCACAATACATCTTTGTCGAACCAGGATGAATAATAGACATCGAATCATGAGCCTCAGCCAAGATCCTCTCTCTCATCCCATCTAGGTACCTTAAGATACCATCACCACCAATCTCAAAAGCCAACACTTTCTGCTGACCGACATTATCCTTGATCTACATCGAGATAGGGTCCATATCATGCTTCTTATTTACCTTAGTACCAAGATAAGATTTCTCCACCTCCTGAATGATTACCTCACCATCCTTGGTCTCTAAAAGACGAACTCCAAGATTAGCCAAGCAGTGAATATCCTTTACCAAACTTTGCTTTTCCTCATCAACATGAGATAAGCTCCTCATGGATTACCTACTAAGAGCATCAACAACCATGTTAGCTTTACCTGGATGATAGAGAAGACTCATATCATAGTCCTTAAGCAATTCAAGCCATCTCCTTTGCCTAAGATTCAACTCCTTCTGAGTGAACGTATACTGCAGGCTTTTGTGATCAGAATATATATCGACATAAACTCCATACAAGTAATGACGCCAAATCTTCAAAGTAAAAACCACCGCTAATAATTCCAAATCATGAGTTGGGTAGTTCTTCTCATACACCTTAAGTTGTCTAGAAACATACGCCACCACCCTGCCATACTTCATCAAAAAACAACCAAGTCCCTCATGGAATGCATCACAATATACAAAAAAACCATCAATACTCTCGAGCAGGGTCAAGACTTGGGCAAAAGTCAACCTATTCTTAAAATTATCGAAACTACCCGCACAAGAATCGGACTATAGGAACTTTACCTTATTTTGAGTCAAACTAATCAATGAGGCAGCAATTTTAAGAGAAAATCTCCATAAACCTCTTATAATACCTAGCTAAACCCAAGAAACTCTAAATATCGATTGGAGTCATGGGTCTGGGCCACTTTTTAACTACTACAACTTTTTGTGGATCCACCATGATCCCTTCACTAGAAATAACATGACCCAAAAAAGTAACAATATTCAACCAGAACTCATACTTAGAGATGAGCAACCTTAAACCTCTCTAGACGAAAAGCAACCCTAAACCTAGTTTGCCTACACGTTGGCCACCATGGCCACCACATCCCACCAAAAATTAATCATATGAAGAAGGACATAGAAGGAAGTATGGAGATGGATGTATCTAAAAAGGTATCATATGCAAGTCTATTAAAAGAAAAGTCAACTGATAAAGTAATAAGCAAAATACTTCCAAAACCAGTGGTCATATTACACGGTGAACCTAGTATCACATGGAAATCATCAGAAATAAGAGATCTAATTATACAAGAGAATTTGCAATATGCTGTCATTGACAAATTCTCTTATGGAAAACCTGACATAATGGAGCTGCAGAAACAAATACCAGTACAATGTAGTATCAAAGGGGATTGCAATATTGGAGTATTGGATGCGTGACATATTCTTATTAGGTTGAATATTCTAGAGGACTATGCCAACCTAATGTCTATAACTACCTTTTTATATCAAAGCCAAAGACATACTATGGCAGATGAGAACTCTAAAATAAGATCCTTGGTTTGAGCCTAACGTAGAAACAACTATAAGAGTTGCTTGTATTTCAATGTCGAATTTACTACCAAATTTTTTGTAAAGAAGCTATTTTTTCAATAGCTTTAGCAGGGGGAAACCATTAATGGTGGATATGGATAATAATAACCATAAAAGGCCAAGCTATGCACGAGTGACGGTGAAAGTGGATCTTGTTGATAATCTGCCAAAGAGAGTTAGGATTAATGAAGAGGATGATGTTACTGGAGAAATCAAATTCAAATGGATACACATTCAATATGATTATAAGCCTAAGTATTGCAAGGAATGTTGTTTACAAGGGCATGATATTTTCATGTTGGAATGTGCATCCAGAGTTGATGGAAAAAAAGACGAGGAGAATAAATAGGATTCTAAAGCTCAGAATAAAGCTGGCAAAGACACTGATGCAACAATAGAGAATAATACACAAAGAAGAAAGAGGATGTATAAATACAAATAATTTACGAGGTAGAATAAGTATAAGAAAGACAAATTTGGGCACTTATTGGGGGAGATAGAGAATGAAGAAGAAAACATGATTCCAATATCTAATACCTTTGAGGCACTTGCAGAGGAACATACTGATATGGAAAATAACAAAAGTGAAGAAGGGGACAAAGTGGAAAATCAATATATAACCAAAGAGAGTACAAAAGACTGGGTTACTAATACTTTTGCTAAACCTGATAAAGACAAGACAAAGGTAATGAGTGTGGATGAAGTGAGCTAACAAACTCAAGCTGATGAGAAGGAATTGGATGGCAGTTCTGCAATAGCTAGTCAACAAGTCCCAAAAAGTAAGGATAAAGAGAATATGCAATTAGCTATAATTCAATTAGAAAGAGACAAAGATGCTGTGAAAGTAATTGAGGATATTATGCCATTAGCAATTCAGGTAGAAAAACAACTAGCTTACAGTAACAAAGATAATACAGTAATAGATGAAGATGATTTAGAAGATACTATTGATAGAGTGGGAATTGAAGGAAATCTATCTCCTAAGCAGATATATAGATTAAAAGCTAAACAAGGCATTTAAAAGAAGAAACATAATGGTGCTACAATAAGTTCAATGCAGACAAAGAGTTCCATGAAGAATAAGTTGAAATGAATGCTCTCATATGGAACATTAGATCAGTCAACACACAAAAGGCTTTTACTAGACTTATTACAATGCATAAAAGGTATCAGTTTGCCTTTATTGGACTGATGGAACCTTTTCAAGATAGTGAAATATTGAAGAGTACAGAAAAAGGTTAGGAGTGTATCTAGCAATAGCCAATACTTCTAGAAAGATTTGGGCCTTTATGGAATCTAATATTGTGTGTACTATCATTCAAAATGAAGAACAATAGTTCACAATGGAATTGGAGAATTATGAAGTAGGGGTTACAGTACTGGTATCTTTAGTTTTTTATTCTAAATGTACACAAAGGGAGAGTTTAGTATTATGGGAATCACTTGAAGACCTGGCTCAACAAATTCAAGAACCTTGGTTGATAGGTGGGGATTTTAATGTTATTACTAATCAGGAAGAGAATCTGGGAGGTTTGCCAGTAATAGTTGCAGAAATAGAAGATTTCACACAATGTATTAATGTGTGCAATGTAGAAGATCTAGGGTTTAAATGGAGCAAGTTGACATGGTGAAATGGCAGAACAGATGAGGAATGCATTTTTGAAAGACTTGACTGAGTTTTGATTAATGAGAAACTGAATGATATATTTCTAATGCTGTAAGTTGAACATTTATTTAGGAGTAGATCTGATCACTCTCCTTTAAAAATCAATTTCAATACTGTGAAAGAGTGTATTACCAAACCATTTAGGTTTATTAATATGTGTCTAAAGGAGGAATCTTTCATGAAAGTTATACAAGATAACTGGATGACTGATGTCATGGGCAATCCTTTCATTTTGTTTCATCACAAGATGAAAAGGGTAAAAACTGCTTTGACTAAATGAAGCAAAAAGTGCTTTGGTAACATCTTCCAAGAAATTTCTACCTTGGAAGAAGTTATTAAGTTCAGGAAAAAGCAATTTGAGGATCATCCATCAGGTGCTTATAGAGAGTTTCTGTTCAAAGCACAGGCTGAGCTAAATTTACAACTTGCAAGAGAGAAGAAGTTTTGGAGGCAGAAGGCTGGAATGGATTGGTTTAAGAATGGTGAAAGAAACACCAGATTCTTTCACACAGTTGTTAAAGGTAGAAAAAATAGGCCCAAGTTGAACATAATTCAAAATAATAATGGAGAATGGTTGGATGAGCCAAACTAAATTGCAGAAGATGCTACACAGTTCTATCAAAAGAAGTTTACTAAAGAAGAAGGTAACAATGGCTTTCACATGTTGGAAGAAATTCCTACTATTGTATATGAAAGGAAGAATGAAGCTATTGATAGTGTTCCTGAAATGCAAGAGGTAAAATAAGCAGTAATGGGTCTAAACAGAAGTAGTACAACAGGACCATATGGTATGACTGGAGCATTCTTTCAGGATGTTTGGGAAATAATCAAGGAAGATTTGTACAAAATGGTAGTTGCTTTCTTTTGTGGGTATGAATTACCAAAATTTATAAATCACACAAATTTGGTTCTTCTACTTCAGAAGCTAGTAATTAACACATTCTCTGATTTGAGACCTATTTCACTAAGCAATTTTGTGAACAAAATTTTCTCCAGAATTCTTCATGAGAGAATTAAGAAGGTGTTACCAGAAGTTATATCTGAAGAACAAGTAGGTTTTTTCCAAGGAAGGCGTATTGTAGAGAATATATTGATGGTACAGGAGATTATCACTGAGATTAGAAAAAGAGGTAAAATTCCTAACATAGTCATAAAGATAGACATGATGAAAGCTTATGACAGAGTGGACTGGCCGTATCTTACTAAAGCTCTTAGAAAAATAGGCTTTAGTGAAGTATTAATTGATAGGGTGTATAGATTGCTTGGTAACAATTGGTATTCCATACTGTTGAATGGGCACCAAAAAGGATTCTTTATGTCAACAAGGGGTTTAAAGCAAGGAGACCCATTATCACGTACACTTTTTATACTAGCAGTTGAGGTTGTGTCCATGGCTCTTAAAGCACTATTGTTTACTAAAGAGTTTAAACTTTTTGGGATGCCTAGGGGGAGTCCAAAGGTGAACCATTTTGCCTTTGCTGGTGACATGATCATGCTTTGCAAAGCTGATTTAACTACTCTAAAGAAGGTAACAGATACTCTTGATAAGTATGAAAAGATTTCAGGCCAGAAGATTAATAAAGAGAAGAGTGCAATTTACATGCACAAAGAAGTGTGTCAAGTTAGTGTGATAATGACAGAGTAGCTATAGGTATAAATAGATGGGAGTTTCCATTTACATACTTAGGGTGTCCTATTTTTCATATGAGGAAGAAGAAAGATTTCATCAGTCTATTATACATAAGATTACCAGTAAATTACAAGGGTGGAAAGGAAAACTACTGTCTTATGGTGGTAGGGTTGTCCTAATAAAGAGTCTACTTCAAAGCATTCCTATCTATTATCTTTCTGTCATGAATCCTCCAACTAATGTCTTGTCTACTATTTAGAGAATGTTTGCTCAGTTTTTCTAGAGCAACCATATTCGGGGAAAAAGTAGACACTGAGTGACGTGGAGCTCATTATGCTATCCAATGAGGAAGGAGGACTAGGTTTCAGAGGTTACAAGATGTTTCTATGGCTTTGTTTTTTAAGATATGGTAGAATTTTAGAACTAAAGACTCTATATGTAGTAGGTTCATACACAACAAATACTGTAGAAAACAACATCCTAATAAAATCTACTGGAAGGTTGGTGCTGGTTCCCAAGTGTGGAAGAAAATGCTGCAGGCCAGAAATTTGGTGGATCACTAAATTTTATGGAAAATCAAATAGGGACAAACTAATATATGGTTTGATAACTGGACAACTATTGAAGATTTGTCTAACATATTTCATATGTAGAGAGGTACAGAAAGCTTGCAGCAGGTTAGGGAGCTAATTGTTGGTACTCAATGGAATGACCAGTTACTGGTGCAGATACTACCTATGGAGGTTGTTACCTATATTAAGGCTAGACTAAGGCCCAGAATTAAAGAAGATGGATAGGATATCCCTATTTGGAGGTTGGAAACTTCTGGCAAATTCACAGTGAAATTTGGATGGGAGTATATCAGGCAGAGGCAAGAAAGAAATGCTATATATAATTCTATATGGGTAAAAGGTATACCATTCAAAATATCATTCTTAATATGGAGAATATAGAAATAAAATGTGCCAGTAGATGCTCTAATGAAAAGATAGGGGTTTGAAGGACCAACTAAATGTTGGTATTACATGCAACCTGATCAAGAAACAATTTCCCATGTGTTTCTTAGGTCATCTTTAGCTAACAGGACTTGGTCCTACTTTTCTTCATGTGCAGGTATTCTAATTCAAGGATTATCACTTAGAGAATCCATTCTTAATTGGTGTACAAAGGAAATCAAGGGAAGATTCAAGCCTTATTATCAATCCATCCCAAGTATGATTACATGGGAACTATGGAAGAGAAGAAATAGTTTGAACCATGAGGGAAAAAACAAGTCTGTGCATAAGGTAATCTTTAATGTTACAAGAAATGTGGGTCTATTACTTAAAGTAAGAAACCCAAGAAAATTTTTTAACAGTAGCTGGCCAGATATTCTTAAAGAGTTACAAAGAAGGAAGCCTAAAGTGAACATTACAAAGGTCATGTGCGAATTTCCTCAAGCTGGTTGAGTGATTTATAATACTGATGGGCCATCCAGAGGCAATACATGGGTCAGTTCTTATGCTTTTTGTGTAAGGAATGAGGATGGAGATCATCTAATCTATGCAGAAGGAGCTAAAACGGATGATACCTCTAATGTGGAAGCAGAAGCTAAGACGATTTTACAAGCAACTCTTCATGCTAATTCAACATAGAAGGAGAAACTAATCATACAAACCGATTTAATGCTGATGTAGAAAATACTGAGCATGGAATGGAAGTATCCTTGGCATGTAATAGATTATGTTGAGCAAATATGGAAGTTAATGTAGAGAAAGAAGGTTTAATATCAATATATTATGAAGGAAGGCAATTAGTTGGCATATTATCTAACTAATCTAGCCATTGACAGTGGAGATTTTGCAATCATAAACTTTTATCAATTATAGTCACAAGGTAGAAATATACTGAACAGTGCTAAATTATAATATCCTTACATAAGGATAAGAGCAATAAGAGAGTAAATCGGTGAGCAGGCTACAGTGTTCATAAATGCTCAACAGAATAATTACAATGAGGAAACTACACAAACAATTTCCTAGCCTATTCTACCACACCCTTCAAAACGGACTCTCAGCAAAAATGGAAGGTTAGGGAAGATGTTGGCATATGAAACACCTGGATAAACTAAGTCAGTCTACTTACATGCAGGTCCGAGCATCCCAGTATCTCCATCCCATCAACAACTACAAGGAAGAGCATGATAAGCAAAGTAAGGATGAAAAGAAGCTAAAAAGATTGAGGAAGTTGAAAGGACTGTACTTACACAGATCTCAGATAGCATCCACGGTCCTGATTCCTTCAATACAACACAAAATAAGGAGATTTATCCCATCCACCAAAGAACGCACCTGGAGATATAACAAACAACCATTAATGGAGAACAATAGTAAGAGGAGGAAATAAAAAAGGAGGAAGTACAAACTTTTTTGAGCTGATAATCACATAAGCAACTGCAGACCATGGCACCTGGTTGATAACCCACAGAAGAAGCATCAAGATCTTAAAATTCTAGACAATGAAAGAAAACATTTTTTAGCTGAAGCAACCAGATGTGCGTCGGAGAAGAAGGAGAATAGGTTTAGAAAACCTATACAATGTTTTATATATAATAATAGAAAGGGTAGGCCGGGTAATTTTCAAAATGGGTGGCCCATTCTCGGATAGTTCAAATAAAAGTGGGTTGGTCCACTTAATGTAAATACATCGTTGGTTATTAATAAAAGGCTAAATTAATCCCAAAAAAACTCATACTTTGTGAGTTTAGCTTACACCTATTGATCCTTAAGGATTTACGATGCTATATAGAGGTGATTGGCATGATCCTCATCACTCTCCGAATATACCAGAATATCATTAATGAACACAATGTTGAACAAATCTAGAAAATGATAGAATACCCAATTCATAAGATCTATAAATGCCACTAGGGCATTAGTCAACCCAAAAAATATGACCAAAAACTCAAAATGACCATACCGGGTTTGAAAAGCAGTCTTAGGGATATCCATCTCCCAAATCTTCAACTGATGATAACCCAACCAAAGATTAATATTAGAGAAGTACTTAGCACCTAAAGCTGGTCAAAGAGATTATCGATCCTAGGGAGAGGGTACTTGTTTTTTACGATCACCTTATTCAACTGGCGGTAGTCTATACACGTACTAAGGGACCCATCCTTCTTATGCACGAAAAGAATAGGAGTACCCCACAAGGAAACTCTGAGTGAATAAAACCTTTGTCAAGAAAATCATTCAACTACTCCTTAAGTTCTTTCAACTCAGCCGGAGCCATTCTGTAAGGAGGAATAGAGATTGGATGGGTTTACAAAAGAAAGTCAATACCAAAATCAATCTCCCTATTGGGAGAAATACCATAAAAATCATCAGGAAATACTTTGAGAACATCACTAACCATGGGAATGGATTGAAATGAAAGACCCTCCAAGTTAGAATCTTTAACCTGGACCAAATGATAAAGAAACCCCTTGGAAATCAATTTCTAGGCTCTAAGACAAGATATGAACCATCCCCTAGGCACTAGGGAACTCCCTTCCCATTTTGTAACTTGCTCACTAGGAAATTTGAAGAGGTCCTTATGGGTCCGACAATCTAGAGAGGCATAGCACGAATAAAGACAATCCATCCCCAAGATTACATCAAAATCTAACATATCCAACTTTACTAAATCTACCAAAGTCTCCCTACCATAGATAGATACCACACAACCCCTATACACCCTTTTAGACACAACATGGTCACTTATCGAGGTAGACACAGAAAAGGGATCAGAACTATACTCAGGACCAAACCCAAAATGAGTAGCCACATAAAGGTTCACATAAGAAAGAGTAGACCTCGGATCAAGTTGACAATACACATCACAAGAAAAGAGTTTTAGTGTACCAGTGACAGCATCAGGAGAAGCCTTAAATTCCTGATGGGTGGCAAGAGCATACAGACTATTTTGGCCAAAGCCAGCACTAGAAGTAGCACCCTTTAGTGCAAGAGTTGAAGAAGTATCAACCGAAACCTTATTAGCTCCAGAAGCAACCCAAAAATGATAATCTCGCTACATGTGACCAAGCTGACCACACTTAAATAACTTATTCCTTCCCTTATTATAAAAACCACGGTGCATCTGCCCATAAAAATAATAAGAGGGATTAGGCAGGGTCGACTGAGCTTCGTTGGACTGATATTGATCACCCTGTGCCCTAAATCCACTACTGCTCTATAAATAATGGTCACCGAATAACTTAGGATATGGGGCACTTTTCGTAGAATATTAATTACCCTTATTCTTATTCTTCGACCACTAACTACCATCTCTACCACTAGTCTGTTGACCTCCACCCTGATCAAAATACCAGGATTTCTTACTTTGCCTTTCCTCTATCTCAGCTTGCTTCTTCTTTTCCTCCTTAACTCATAAGCCTAGAGATATCCATTTTCTTGTTCAACAAGGTGGCCTTGCACTCCAAAACTAAATCACGAGACAAACACATAGCAAACTTTCTCATCCTCATCCTCATATAAGAAACCAACTCTACAACATAACAAGATAACTGATGAAACTTCAATGTATATTCTTTCATAGTTATTCTGCTTTGTTTTAAATTTATGAACTCCTCAACCTCCATCTTCCTCAACTCCTGAGGAAAGAAGCGATCCAAAAAAGCACTAGAAAAGTTATCCCACACAGCTAGATTAGCATCATCTCCCCTCATCTGCTCCCACTCCTCATACCATTGATATTCCACATCCTACAGTTGGTATGTGACAAATTCAACACCCTTAGAGTCAGAAGCATGCATGACCCTGAAGATCTTTTCCATCTCGTCAATGAAGTTTTGAGGATCCTCGTCAACCTTTGAACTTGAAAAGTTGAAGGAATCAACCTCATAAAATGGCCAACTCTGGTGACCTCAGAAGATGGAGCGATAGTAGTAACATGCTCAGTATGAGAGGCCACCAACTAGGTAACCAAATGGATCGACTAGCGAAACTCGACATTGGACATTACGCTTTGAGGTATCTGAGGAGGGCTAGAGGGAACCAGTGGAATTCTATGAGGGAAATCAGGAGATGAACCCCTAAATCGGGTCTAAACTCTATAAGTAGGATGGGCTCATTCAACATTATCCTCAACAGGGAATTAAGAGTTTTCATGAACATCAGATCTTCTTGGAGGCATGATATGAAATGTTAACAAATGGTAATTAGAGGAGATCTAAGGCCTTAGACTTTATAACCCAAAATAGAATAACCAAAAAGGAAAATATTTCTAAATGTCTCATAGTCGCTGCCTTATATATGTGGAGCGCTACACATCCATAAAAGAGACTCTACTTGATGCGGCTTTGTCAACACCAAATTGACCATAAAACTAGGCTCTGATACCAATTTTATCATGACCCAAACCAGTGCCTAGCCGTGTCAGGCATACTAAGTTCAACCAAGATCATAGACCACCCTCTTCACCTAGCTAAATCAATCACAATACACTAGCAGTGACTGAATTTCAAACATATAACAAGATTGCATGATTAATAACTTAAGAGAATTTAAGATCTATCAATAACCGATAGACGATAATAAATAACCAAAACCTAAGTCCATAGTAATATCCACAAAGGCTTTAATAATTAAATACCACTAAAAAGTTGGGATATGCCCCTGACAATAGCCAAAAACAAGTCTAAAGAAAAGTATATGATAGAAGATAATCCAAGAAGTAATAGCCTTATGGAAGAAGGAGGCTCACCACTTCAAGTTAACTGCTGGCAATCCAAAAATCCTATCACTATGAAGGAAAAGTAGAAGTGTCTTTGCTTCCTTCATCGATGGGGATACTGATGATAGGCGGATTTACACGCCTATATCAATATATTTTGCCCATATTTTAGCCTAGTTTTGAGAACAAATTATATATTTCATGCACTTTTAGTCCTTTTTCCTGTAAGAGAGCTAACAAACATAATTAGTAAAGTTTCAGGTATAAATGATGCAAAAATCAGCATTTTATGGCTTACTTGACGCAAAAGAAAGCTCACAAAGGAAGGAAAGAAAGTTTACACGCCTAAGGACCAAAACTGCTGCATGGAAAATCTGTCCCGGGCTAAAACAACATTTCTGAAGACTTTGGGGACTTACAGACACAAAGCTGGATTTTGACAATGATACATTAACCTAGTACAATTAGGTTATGTATTTCATTATTTTATGTGGATTATGATAATGTTACCTTAACCTAGTACATTTGGGTTAAGGATTTCATTAGTCTAGTAGGATTTGGTTATTTATTTCATTAGCTTAGTAGGAGTAGGATATGGGTACTATAAATACCCTATCATGCTAGAGATTTTAGAGAATAAGGAGGGAGGAAGGAGGGAGAACACAATACTTCCTTCCATCCCTCTCATCTTCTATCATCTTCTCTCATCTTCTATTATCTTTTTACACCTTCTTAACTTCTCGTCTTACAATTCAATTCTATTACTCTACAATTCTTCTAATCTTTCCATTAATTCTATTTTTCTTCTTCTACTCTTCTATTCTTAAATTCCACAACAAGAGAATCGTTACTTGCTAAGGAATCACGCCTCACGCCTACCACCTAAGCTACACGAAATTACTCAATCTTGTGGTATAACAACAATGTCAATCGTGATCTCCTTCGCATTCATGGGTAACTAAACTTCTCTGTTGGGGTTATGGAAGCCGAATGAGTTACTATCTATTGCTGTGAGTTTGTGAGTTCGAGGCACGTATATTGCTTATATCATTATTCTCTTCATCTTAATCTACATTCTTTGCGGTTGCAAATGCAAGAATACGCCAGTCTAACATTTAACTTGTTCGAGAGAAAAGTTATTTGTCTGGAAAAGAGATAATGTCAAGGTAGTAGGACACCCTTTCCTATTAAAAAGCTAGTGCCGTAACTGGACTAACCTCTTGGAGAATTCGTACCGTTAGACACGCTTTAAGCTCGAGAGAGTTAAAGTGAAATAGTTCTTGTTTAGGTCGAGAGACGCTTGGATTTACCATCGACTACAATCCTCTATAAGCAATTGCATGTCAGAATTCTACACACTCATAGCCAATAGAGACGTATACCTCAGAAGGTGGACATAACCCCAACGCTTCAATTCTCATTGTTTACAACCAACGTAACAATCTCTCTCTTTTTACTTTATTATTTTCAGCTTTTGTTTACATTACTTGCAAAACAAGAATCCCCCCTTCTTACGAGACTTGCACCAAAAGTTTAGTAATTTTACTTACTTGTTGGCCAAGCTATTCCCTGTGGGATCGACACCCAACCCAGGTTGGGTTCTATATTTGCTAACGACCGCTTTACACTCAAACGAGAGCTGTAGATTGAGCGTTATAAAAAATTGGTGCCGTTGCCGGGGAATACAAGTGTCAATTAAGTTCGTAATAATTACTAGACCCTTTGGTCAAAGATTCTCGTACTTTTACTTTTAGTTGTTGTTTTTGTTTTATTCAGGTTTGTTCAGTGCATCAATGGATGCACAACGTGAAATTGAAAGGATGGCTGCTCAAGCGCATCAGCAGAATATTGATAACCCAGGGCGTGCAACAAATCTTGATGATGAGGACCTGGGCGATGAGGAGCTACTAAACCCACGACATACTGCTGAGATGGCGGCACCCATGCACAGAAGAGGTCGACAAGCTTGGTATAGACATGATCGCCAACCTATGCAGCCAGCTTTCGACGATGATGATGATGATCTTGATGGTGCCGGAGCCACTGGAGCTATAATTCCACCACCATTAGCGCCCGGAGCCAAGTTCAACATCACGAGCACCATGATTCAGTTATTGCAACTCAAGGGATTATTTGGTGGACTAGCAGGCGATGATCCGAATATGCATCTCATCAACTTTATTTCTACATGCAAGTCTTTTGACAATCCTGGTGTTGGTCAGAATGCAATTCGATTACGTCTGTTCCCATTGTCTCTGTCTGGGGAGGCAACACTATGGATGAATGGGCTGACTCCTGATTCTATTACAAATTGGAGGCAATTGAGAGACGCTTTCCTAGAAAGATTCTTTCCGCCATCCAAAAGGGCACAATTGAGAGATGAAATCAGCAACTTTCATCGGCTTCCCACTGAAGCTCTTCATGAAACATGGGAGAGGTTCAAGACAAAGTTAGCGAGGTGTCCAAACCATCACATGACTAATGTTCACCTCATGGAGATATTGTATAGAGCCTTGAATTCAATAACTAAGCCAGTGGTGGATAACGCAGCTGGAGGATCATTTATGGACCTCACCTTTGGTCAAGCAAGCAATATGCTAGATCGCATGACGAAACAAAGTAGATCTTGGCATACCAGGGATTCTGAGGTAGCAAGCCCCACTTTATCTATAGGCATGACTGCAGACCAAAGAAGAAGACAAGAAGAACGTGATCAAGATATGGCGCACATGAAAACACAGATGGATCTTCTTACAAAGCATTTATTATCAGGGAAGACCGAAAAAGTGAAAGCTGTGGCGCTAAAAGGAAGAGACGAATCTGATTCGGAAGAAAAAGCCAACTACTTGAACAATCAAGGGGGTTTTCGAGGGAATACCCAAGGAAACCAAGGTCGGAACTATTATGGTAAATCTGGAAACATGGACCAAGGTAGTTGGAAGAACAAGAATGAAAAGAGTGGTTTGTACGTTCCCCCTGGTAGACGTGATACCACCACATCTAATTCTGGAAATATGGAAGACATGATGGCTAAATTATTGAAAGGAGTGGAAGCAACGAGCGCGGGAGTTACTGAGGTAATTAATGATTTGTCCTCAATGAAGCAATTGGTTGACTCACATTCCACTTCAATAAAGCAAATAGAGCAGCAATTGAGCCAACTTTCAGCAACACTCAATCAAAAAAAGGCTGGTACTCTACCTAGCAATACTGTGCAAAATCCAAAGAACGACGGATCATGCATGGCTATTACTACCGGGAGTGGTAAGGTGCTGGAAAATTCATCCCAAAGCAAGCAAGTGGCCAAAAATAAGGAAGATGATGACGCCATAGAAGCTGACCAAGACGTCCATGACGTCACCCCTAGTAGGTTGCAGCCTGAAACTACCAAAATTTGGAAGCAAGAGGAGAAGAAAGCCGTGGAGAAAACAATTCTATATCCACCACCACCTTTTCCTCAAAGATTGAAGAAGCAGGCGGATGATACAAGGTTCAGCAAATTCATGACGATGTTAAAGCAGCTGACTATTAATGTTCCGTTGGTCGAGGCACTGGAACAAATGCCTGGGTATGCTAAATTCATGAAGGACCTGTTGACAAAGAAGCGGGCAGTAAGCTATGAGCCGGCATATAATATTCATCATTGCAGTGCAATTGCCATAAGGTCCTTGGTACAGAAGAAGGCAGACCCTGGTGCTTTCACTATTCCTTGCACGGTTGGATCTATGAATTTTGCTAAGGCATTGTGCGATCTGGGTGCTAGCATCAATTTGATGCCACTATTCGTCTACAAGAAGTTGGGGTTAGGCGATCCGACACCAACCAATATGAGGCTCGTAATGGCTGATAGGTCGGTAAAACGACCTGTGGGTATCTTGAATGATGTGTTGGTGAAGGTGTCTACCTTCATTTTTCCTGCAGACTTTGTGATTTTGGATTGTGAGGTGGATTCTGACGTTCCCATAATCTTGGGACGTCCTTTCCTTGCAACAGGAAGTGTGCTTATTGACATGAGAGATAATGAGCTTTTATTTCGAATGAATGACGAAGTGATTCGTTTTGATTTGTGCAAAGCGATGAAGCAACCAAAAGATATGGATGTGTTCTCTGTAGATGATGTTCATTATGAAGATAAGAAAGCATTATCTGTAGAGAAACAGCTTACTGTTGAGCCATTGTCTGCTGCGCCACTGAAAGTTGAGCATGAGGATAATGAAGATTATGAAGAACTTATGGGTGCTCTAACAGAAATAGAATCTTATACTCCTAAGCAACCGGATTGTGATCTCAAGAATCAACCAACAGCGAAGACTCCCATTGACGAGACACCAATGCTAGAATCGCAAGAGCTCCCCGATTATCTAAGGTATGTGTTCTTGGAAAGTAGAAATATACTTCCGGAGAGTGCAAATGATTTAAGTGAACAGCACGTAGAAGCTCTCATCTCTGCTCTGAAGAGATACAAGAGAGCTATGGGTTGGACTATTGATGATATAATTGGTGAAGAAGATCGCATGCCCACAGGTAAGCCTCATTATCGTCTAAATCCTTTTAGAAAATGATCCACCATTTACCTCGATGAAGTCTGAGTACTCGAGGTAACCATGTCGTGCCACGACAATAAATAAGGCGCTAGATGGGAGGCAACCCATCGTTTATCGTTTTTCATCTATCATTTATCGTTTTCTTTCATTTTAGTACTTGTTTTGTTTTTAATTAATGAAAATCCAAAAATAAGAGTCGTGCCACGACCAAAACTAAGGCGCTTGGTGGGAGGCAACCCATCGTACTAATCGTTTTCATTGGTTTTGAGCAAATATAGGTGCGAGAAGTATTCAACGAGGAGATTGGTTGCAACGGACGATTTGGACGTATTGTATGGCAAAGGTAGTAAGTTAGGTATAAGGATGCATAAGGCTATGGATTGAGCATTACTCATGCTTAAATAAGAATCGAGGAAGGCTAGGCCTAGGTAAAACTAGGCCACGAACAATGAAAAACCTATCCTATATCCTAAGGTCTCGGAATCTAGTGTGCTATACACTATGCGCCGCCCATTCCTAAGTGTGCTTTTGACTATGCGCCGCCTATGCTATGGCATTAGGTCTCAGGATCTCATATGCCATAGACTATGCGGCGCATATGTCCCTAAATGCCATAGACAATGCGCCGCATAGTGTATGGCATTCTTAAATAAATGCATGGCATATGCTATGGCATTCTTAAATAAATGCATGGCATATGCTATGGCATTCTGCTCAACTAGGCAAAGCATTAGGCACCGCCTATGGTCACTTTTGGTCTCCAAATCCGATTTTAATGGGCCAAAACTCGACCCAACCTTTTCTTATAAATATGAGACTTAGTCTTGAACCAAAAACACATTGGAAACCTAGCTTATGCACCACCTATAGTCTCCAAAACCTATCAAAAAGTTTCCTTTTGCTCTTTTTCTTCACAAGAACATCATCCAAAGGCTTCAACCAAGTAAGTACTACTTTGTTCTTCATTTATACTTTGTAAGTACTACATTTCTACACCTATTATGAATTTCTAAATCTTGAAGAAGCATTGGTGATATTCATGTGTTTGAATTGTTGATACACAACCAAGTGAGTGAACATGTACATTAGGATGCTCTTAACTTATGTCCGACTTGAATTTGATTTTGATGCATTGTTATACTACTTGCAGAATTGCTATAGTAATGAACATTGCATAATCTTGTCACTTGAATACTTATATGTTAGAATATCCCGTTCATCGTAATAAGACTTATAACTGCCTACCTACATAGGAGGTTGAGTTTATTGATAGAAACGATACCATGATGTAATCCCTATGTAGTAGTCTTGTTATACCTAACATGAAAGTATTGCAAAGGTTGCAAGAAGTGATATATCTCTGATTTTCTCATTGGAATATAGCTCCTAAAACGCATGTCGATGAAGTCTAAGTAATCGACCACTTTCACTTCACTAATTTGTAGCAACAAACTAAGTGTGGGGTGGTACCCCTAATGCTTGTGTATAGATTATATCCATTGGTATTGTGCTACCATTAACACGATTTCAAGTCTCAGGTACAATGGCACCCAAAGCAAGACAAGGCAAATAAAAGGCTACCACTTCCCAAAAGAGCAAGAAAAGAGGCCGCAAGGACCAAGGAGAACCCTCCTCGCTGCAAATACCTCGACTCACGCTTGGAATTAAGTGGGATACTTATGAGGAACTTCTGAGGATGACGACTCTGATGATGATTCCAATGCAAGGGGTATGACCCCAGACATAGAGGATAAGTCCGACCAACCAGATTCCTCGTATTTATTTTCCACTGAGGACAGTGTCCCGACTAAGTGTGGGGTGGTGGTATTGCATGCTATACTTCTCTATTCGCATCTATGTTTGTTTGCTTTTGTTTCATTTTTGTTTCGTTTTGTTAGTAGTTAAATTTTTTTTTTTAGCTTCGTATGAAATTATTTTGATAGGCAGCATGAGATTATAACAAGAGTATGTGCTACAATTGTGACTATTGAGACGTTTAGGCTCTAGTTGTGACTCAATATGTGATATTGTGTGATTCAATTCCTACACTTTTTGGGTCGAGAGTCTATATTACTTCCAATCAAGTCGACCATGTGCCTTGTGTGTGTGAGATAATAGTATATTCTATGTATGTGGCTGATGCTAGAACTTTCCTGGTATGTATGCAAAGCGAAAATAAGGAGTGTAAGTTTAGGATATGATTTAGGCATTTCTTTGGCAACCTATACATGTTTACCTTCAGTTTTACCTACCCATGGACATCATCCTAGTTAACCCTTTTGAGCCTTTAGCCTATTTCTTTGACAACCTTGTATGTAAGCCTAATCCATTTCTTTCAAGAGCGTAATTTGATCCCAAAATCCCTAAGTGCTTTAAAGTGAAAAAGTCATGTGACAACATAAAAGGAAATTGGGTGAGTATAATGCTATAAATTGGAATGGTTCTTGAATGTGTTATGAAAAAGAAAAAAAAATACTATCATAGGAGGTATGTTGTGAAAAGAAAAAGGAAAAGAAAGCTGAAAAGTGAGTTGTGCTTAAAATTGAAAAAAAGAGGAGAACAAGGGTGGTAGAAAAAAGAAAAAAGAAAGGTTGAAAGAAAAAAGTGTCAATGATACAATGTGATGTATTAAAGCGCTTAGGAACATAGTCACTATTCTTGGCCAAAATAGTCCTACCCGTCCCTTAGCCTACATTACAACCATCAAAAGACCTACTTGATCCTAATCTTAACATTCCAACATTTAGTAGAGTATTACATTAAGGGCAAGCCTATGGTGATCAGTTGCTACATATGAACTCTTTGTGAGAGTGAGAGCAAGGACATTTTGATACCCATGTTTGAAAAATATGCTATATTTGTGAGTGATTATGGGTACTATATGGTGAGACACACATGGTTGATGAGTTTTGGATAGTTGTATATGATTCTATGCACTTTAACGTTTGCATGAGAGTTGATCACCATCACGAGTCTATACTTGAGGTTAAATTGTTTCTACTTATAATCGGAAAGCTACTCTTGGTTGATAATCGTTGTGCTTGCCTTGAAGAATGTTTTGTGTTGTTGCTGTAAAAACCCTAAGTTGATGTTTAGAAGGACATGATATGTTGTTCGAGGACGAACAAAGCTCTAAGTGTGGGGTGTTGATGATAGGCGGATTTACACGCCTATATCAATATATTTTGCCCATATTTTAGCCTAGTTTTGAGAACAAATTATATATTTCATGCACTTTTAGTCCTTTTTCCTGTAAGAGAGCTAACAAACATGATTAGTAAAGTTTCAGGTATAAATGATGCAAAAATCAGCATTTTATGGCTTACTTGACGCAAAAGAAAGCTCACAAAGGAAGGGAAGAAAGTTTACACGCCTAAGGACCAAAACTGCTGCATGGAAAATCTGTCCCGGGCTAAAACAACATTTCTGAAGACTTTGGGGACTTACAGACACAAAACTGGATTTTGACAATGATACATTAACCTAGTACAATTAGGTTATGTATTTCATTATTTTATGTGGATTATGATAATGTTACCTTAACCTAGTACATTTGGGTTAAGGATTTCATTAGTCTAGTAGGATTTGGTTATTTATTTCATTAGCTTAGTAGGAGTAGGATATGGGTATTATAAATACCCTATCATGCTAGAGATTTTAGAGAATAAGGAGGGAGGAAGGAGGGAGAACACAATACTTCCTTCCATCCCTCTCATCTTCTCTCATTTTCTCTCATCTTCTATTATCTTTTTACATCTTCTTAACTTCTCGTCTTACAATTCAATTCTATTACTCTACAATTCTTCTAATCTTTCCATTAATTCTATTTTTCTTCTTCTACTCTTCTATTCTTAAATTCCACAACAAGAGAATCGTTACTTGCTAAGGAATCACGCCTCACGCTTACCACCTAAGCTACACGAAATTACTCAATCTTGTGGTATAACAACAATGTCAATCGTGATCTCCTTCGCATTCATGGGTAACTAAACTTCTCTGTTGGGGTTATGGAAGCCGAATGAGTTACTATCTATTGCTGTGAGTTTGTGAGTTCGAGGCACGTATATTGCTTATATCATTATTCTCTTCATCTTAATCTACATTCTTTGCGGTTGCAAACGCAAGAATACGCCAGTCTAACATTTAACTTGTTCGAGAGAAAAGTTATTTGTCTGGAAAAGAGATAATGTCAAGGTAGTAGGACACCCTTTCCTATTAAAAAGCTAGTGCCGTAACTGGACTAACCTCTTGGAGAATTCGTACCATTAGACACGCTTTAAGCTCGAGAGAGTTAAAGTGAAATAGTTCTTGTTTAGGTCGAGAGACGCTTGGATTTACCATCGACTACAATCCTCTATAAGCAATTGCATGTCAGAATTCTACACACTCATAGCCAATAGAGACGTATACCTCAGAAGGTGGACATAACCCCAACGCTTCAATTCTCATTGTTTACAACCAACGTAACAATCTCTCTCTTTTTACTTTATTATTTTCAGCTTTTGTTTACATTACTTGCAAAACAAGAATCCCCCCTTCTTACGAGACTTGCACCAAAAGTTTAGTAATTTTACTTACTTGTTGGCCAAGCTATTCCCTGTGGGATCGACACCCAACCCAGGTTGGGTTCTATATTTGCTAACGACCGCTTTACACTCAAACGAGAGCTGTAGATTGAGCGTTATCAGATACAATATTTGAAGATGGTTAAAAGGTTGAGCACTAGCATGTAACTCAGGGATATGGATAAATTAATGACAATTCAAGATCCAGTTCATCTCAATGTATATTTTCACATACATGCATATATAAATATATACATATACTTATATAAAATGCTAGGATAAGGGAAAAGGTTTAGCATGAAGTTTATAATATTAGCCTGGACTATGTAGCTAAACCATCATAAGAAGGCACCCACAGTCTATATGGGTCCAACTCTCCCCTAGCTGAAAGGGCCCCAGTATATGTAGACACTCAAACCATAGAATGATCATATGTACATATGTACTATAGGGGACTCGAACCTGTCATATATCAAGGATGACTTAAGCATCCAGTCACTTAATATGGGGGAATCAAACCACCTAATCATTAAATAAGGGGGACTCAAACCACCCGATCAATTAGACTACCCATGCCGAAAAATGCGATTTCCAGTATTGGTCCCTCGGAGCCTCCACCATCACGGATCAGCTACACAACTCTCTTTTAAGCCCAATTAAAATATTTTTTCACACATTCCCATTCATTAAACAATAATACACCTTAAGGCATACACTGTTGGTATCATCATACCAACTGCACTTGCAAGGTAATATCATTATGCCATTACAATTCCATTAACTTGGGTAAAACAACTCCCTTTGTTCATTGCTACAAGGTATGGAAACACCAACTTCCTTTGTTCATTAAATCAAACCATCATGTTTCAATAACCTCTTTATATCATGCAATTATTTTGAAAGTAGTTCAATGCAATTATACTCATACTCAAAACCTCTTTCGTAAAATTGGGTTAAGGTTAGTACCAATTCAATTGTCAATATTTACAAAATTTAGGAAAATCATAATCCCCTAGTTTATTCACCATGCCCATGCACCCTACAATTTTAAAACCATATATAAAGCATGCATAATAATTTATGGGAAAATACTTTAAGAAATAATAATTCTAAAACCCTCAACCCATATCAAAACCCATGTTCAAAACCACATAAACAATCATATAATTTCATGTTTTAAGTAAAATGAAGTTAAGGGTAGAGTCACATGCCTTAATCACTAAGAAATTTGAGAATGGAATCACCCTTGGAAGCTCTAATTGCCAACCTTAAGAAATCCTAAGTGTTTTTGCTTGAGATAATTTGAGAGGGTTTAAGAAGTTATTTTGATTTGTTTTGGAGTGATAATGACACACTAAAGGGGTTTTAAGTTGTGAGTTATGTTTAGGAAAAAAGGTAAATATCTATAATGACCTTAGTAAAAAGACTAAAATTTATCGCCAGTCGCTATTGGTGACCTTACAATTTGTAAGGTCACCCTATGACTCGTGACACGTAGTCGTAGGCTGGATAGTACCCCATGGGCACCCACACTAGTCTAGTTATGTGTTGTACCATACGACTCATAACTTGACATTATGACTCATTTTGTACTATCATAATCAAGATAGTAACTATTATGGTATACATTGGACACCCTTGGATTTCCACTTTATGACTCGTATGGAGTCATTATGACTCGTGACCTCAAGTCATCACCAAAGTAGTAACTCAGACAAATCTTACTGGACATCTTATAAATTGGGTTCTATGATTTTTCAAGACACCTTCGACTCATTGGGAGAGTCATAGTCTCGACAGTAAGCTCACAGGTAAAAAAAAATTTCAAGGACCAAAATCTGGTGTGTTTCAGTTCTAGGGTTTACAAGAAATCACTACTTTGGGCTCCAAACTTTATTTTTTTTCAAATTCTCCTGTATTTCAGTCATGTTACTCTTTTCCTAACAGGAATTTTATATTATTGCACCAGTTATTAAATATTCATGAGTTTTACATTGATGGATTTGAAATTGGGTTGAGGTTTTTTGATTTTTATTATTTGAATTATTTTTCTCATGTTTTAAATGGATTATTGATGCTTTAATTGATGGTCGTGGGACTAAATTGGTGCATTGTGATTATGGTTGAAATGGGTGACATGGGTTTCACTAAAATTAATGGACCTTTAGCTTGGTAATGGTATTAACCTCATCCCAGATGGTAAAATTTATTTTGAATATGGATAATTGCATAATTTAACTTCTCTTTTGAACCCATTGCATTGCATTAAAGGATAAATGGATAAATATGATTTTGAAATGCCCTTGGTGGTTATGGTTTTGGATTTTAAATGGAACTTGGGAGTCTAATGGTTATATGGATTGGTTTGACATAAATATAATAGCTTGAAAACATATTGGTATGCCGATACCATGTTGAAAAATTCCTTAATAAAGACTCAATGGTTAATGGTCGGTTTATGTGCAAACTATTTTAATCCGGGCTTAAAGGAGATTGTGCAGCTCACTGTGAATGTGTAGTCTCGGGAGGATTAACACTGGAAACCACATTTGTTGTTGTGGAGGTCTATATGACCTTGTGTCTAGATACACATTATATTTTGGATGGCTATCGCCTAGGTATCTTTAGACTTTCCTTAGTACATGTAGCTAACATGGACTAGGGCCCTTTCAATAGGGGAGTCAGACCCATATAGCCTGTGGGCGCCTTTAGGATGGAGCGAGCTACACAGTTCAGTACTAAATATTTAAACAATAATGTTTTATGACCCTTATCCCTATCCCGGCATCCTATATATATGTATAAATATTGTGCATGTGGTTTATGGCTGGATTTTTGGTATATGCATTATTTTATCCCTATCCTATGAGATACATGCCAGTGCTCGTCCCAATGATCTTCCATGAACGCTGAATCATTTCATAATGTAGGTTCGAAAGACTTTTCTGTTACTCCTGTGCAACGTTAGGTGGTTGGGTACTTCTATTGATCAGTTGTAATGTGGTGAGCCTCTATTCTTTGGAAGGCCTGTCATTTTATTGTTCTATATTTTTTATCTTAGTAATTTTGGATCTTTTTTGTCATAGTCGGTGGCATGTACCGAATTAATTTGTATTCCTAATTTAGAGGATTTTATGGACAATGTTGAGATGTTTTGGATGTCTAATTTTGACTTTTCTCTTTCTTTTGGGTTCATATATCATTTATAGACTTGTTTGACTTATGTTGTTTACATTTATGTGCTCTTAAGTTAAGGATAAGGGGGTTGTCTCTGGATCATGATGGGCTTGATATTACCCATCACGTCCAGGCCTGGGTTTGGGTTGTGACACAAGTACAGTACTCTGCCCAACTATTCCAACTTGAAAATAAAGGTGTCATTAGTCCTATTTAGTAACAGTAACGATAGACAAAAAATATTAACAGAGGATAAATTTAAATCATTTTAAGTGCAAATTTTGAGTATTTTAATAAATCCTTTTAATACTAGTAGTAAAAAAGAATTAGTTCTCAAATCATAAAAGTATCCTAAGATGGATATCGACATGGTAAATGTGATTCCTATATATTGCCTATACGAAAAAGGGTCAAAAATATTCTCAAACTATTAAAAATGGAGAAAATATATCCCTTGTTAGATTTTGGTAACAAAAATACCCTTGTCGTAAGTTAAACGGACCACAAATACACCCAACTTTTAACAAACTTCCACCTCAAATGAAAGCCCTATAATATGTGTGTAAAAAAATGACCAACTACTATGAGACGGAGGAAGTATTACTTAGAGAGTAATTGATTACAAATATTTTTATTTTAAAATAAGGGTATCACTAGTCCAATTTAATAATACCAAATGATGGACCAAATATTAAAAGAGGATAAACTTAAATCATTTCAAGAGTAAATTTTAAATATTTTAACAAAATCCTAATAATAGTGGTAGAAAAAAGAATTAATGCACAAACCATAAAAGTATGTACGATAAGATGGATGTAGACACAACAACTTCCTCATAGAGTAAAAGACATAAAGTCATCACTAAACTTGTTTTGAAGTTACAAAAAGATACTTTAGCTTTATGGGCGACCTATTACCTCACAAAATGTACATAGACCCTCGTAAATAGACCATTTTAATTGAATTTCTCATCAGTCCTGAACTTAAAAAATGCGTGTTCTAGAGACTCCATTTTTAATTAAATAATTTAAATTAATATGGGTTAAACACTTAAACCATACCCGTGACCCTTCAACTCCTCATTTATCAGATATTCACACTCCCTCTTTTATCAATTTTCTCACTTCACTCTTTTTTTCTTTGTCTACTGAAATAGTACTATGAAAGCGAGAGATTGAGCACATAGTGTAGCACAGTTATGAGATTTGTTGATCAATTTTTTGAGGAACAAAGATATTAAATAAGAATTTGAAGATTTTACGGGTTAGAATTTTTCGCAAGTAAATTGTTTTGTATTTCCCTCAGTTCTGATGATTTTTTGCATTTGTGATTTTTTTGCGGAAAACATATTTTTAGGAAATATTTTAGTGAAAATCATGTTAGTATTAACTTATTGAGTTATTTGTACTATGTATTTGATACTTGCTACTGTCTTTCATAGTATTATGTTGTGTTATCTGTATGCATGCATATATTGTTGTTATTGTTATTGTGTTGTAGTAATTTTTTGTGGGATATATAGTTGTTACTGTATATCCTTTTTTGAAAGGGGGGGGGGGACACACTTATATTATTTTTCTATGGAAAATATATGAAAATAGTACTCTTGAAGTTTTGCTTGACTATTGAGATTTATAATTTTGTTTACTGATTTCAATGTATTTGTGTGGTTGAAATGTTACTCTTTCAGCAATCTTTCTATGTATTTTGTTCTGATAACTTTAAGATGGTATCATGGGGGTGAAATTATATTTGGTCACATACCTGATTATATTGGTGGGACTGTGACTAAGTTCTTAGATTGGGAAGTTAATATGACGTCCTACTTTGAGTTAAGAGACTACATAAAATATCAAGGATATACAATAGAGTGTGACTTTTTCATAAATTGAAATTGCTATTTGGTAGAAGTTTAATGTGATAAGGTTATTTGTGACATTGTTAGCAAGCGAAAAAATGTGGATGAACTTGATATGTATGTTTACATAGGGTCAATAAATCTTGTCTGGCCCCATTTGAATTGGAGTTTGTTCCCAATGTGAGTGACAGTAGGGTAGGTAAGAAATCTTTGAACCCTATTAATGAGGGTGATGCTTTTAACCCTAATATTCAGCCTTCTTCTGAAAATTCCAACCCTCATGATGATTCTTCTTCTTCTACTATACCTTCCAACCCTCTTGATGAGCCTCCTCTTTCTACTATACCTTCTAAAATTCTTGATCCTACAATAGATAAGGATCCAAGCGATGGTGATTTAGAGGATAAATCAGAACTTGAAGGGGATACTAGTAAAAAAAGTGATGTTGACTGTGATGTCCATCAAGAGTATATTGTTATAAGGGAAAGCAAGAGCATTTCAATAGGTCACAAATAAGAAGTAGAGGTACAATAGATAAATAGATTAATATTAGTGAAAAAGGTCCATACATAGGGTATGATAGCCTAGTTTGTAATCTAGAAGTGATGAACCTTACTACCTAAGTGATGAAGATCCTAACTTTGAATTAGATGATAAAGTAGGTTGGGGAAATAGTGAAAAGGTAGATCAAGTAGTGCATAAACCTGTGAAAAGAAAGAGAAAATATAGAGTTATTTTTTATAAAATTTGTGAAAAAATTATTTAAGAATTAGGATTGTTTTTTTCAAGTGTAAAGGAATTTAGGGTAGCAGTAACCAAATATGCAATTCAAGAAAAGATTTAAAATAAAAAGTATGTGACTGAGCCTGACAGGGTTAGAGTGAGGTGATGTAAAGAGCCTAGTCTGTAGTTATTGCGGGCTAGTAAGTATAAAACAAGTGGAGATTTTATTGTTAAAAAATACAATACTATTCATAGTTTTTGACATCAAATTTTAGCTATCTTTGCAACTCAAAGTTTCTGGCTAGTAAGTACAAAGATAAAATAAGTCAATAGCCAAACATCTGGCTAGTAATATGAGATAATTAGAAAAGAGCTGGATATCCATGTTGGTAGAACAACTGTGAGAAGAGCTAGGTCTATAGTGCTACAAGATATTATGGGTGATCACATTATTAAGTATGGTAGGAATTTTTATTACATGGATGAGATTTTGATGAGTAAGACAGGTAGCACTTGTGTTGTTAAGGTTGGAGAAGCTGATGAGAATGTACAATTAATTATTGAAGGATTTTTTGTGTGCTTTCATACTTTAAAGAAAACCTTCTTTGTAGGTGCTAGAAGGTTGATTAGTTTGGATGGGTGTTTCCTTTAAGGAATGTGCAAAGGTTAGTTGTTGGTGGTTGTTTGTAGAGATGGAAATAACTAAATATTGCTTATTGCCAAGACAATTGTTGAGGTTGAGAAACATTTTACATGGGGATGGTTTCTTGAATTACTGAGGAATGACCTTGATCTTGGAGAAGGTCATAAATTAAGCATCATAACTAATATGAAAAAGGTATGAATCTATTCTTATTAAGTGTTTGTTGTGACTATTCATAATAAGTGTTTGTTATTTTTTCATTAATACTACAAATTAATATGTTATTTTGATTTGTTAGAGACTGAAAATTGCTATGAAAGAGCTATTGCCATTGGCTGAACACTAGTGACGTCCAAGTTATACCTTCTTTCAAGAGATGATATGGTCGCTGCCAAATATAGTAACCCAATAGATGTTGGGGTCGAATCCTAAGGGAATACATGGAATCATGGGTCTCAGTTGTTGTAATCAGTGGGCAGAATTGGAAAAGTAAATGGGGGATTTTGAGTATCAATGTCAAACAAGTAACGAATATCAATTTCGGTTGTAATCAGTCATAAGTGAACACTAGGATTGTGTTTCCCCTGACTTCTCAACTCTGTAAGCTTATCGTGCTATGTTGAACCAGCGCAATACCTTGCATGCAGAATCGATAATTTATGTACCTTCTACAGTCTTTTGGACGAGTAGAAGAATCTCACCCTTTACCTTTTGAATCTCAAGATGTCGCCTTACTAACCCTTATCTTGATCTCAGTTAACTACTACCTTTTGAGTCTCTAGTTATTAGATAAAATCTAACCATCTTACTTAGATAAAACCTAGAAGCATGGATCGATAACTAAACTCCAAATTACTATTTTTTTATCTTTTCCTATTCACTACTCCTCTTTTGGAGTAAGTAGCAATAATCTAGGTGGGATCCTAATGTGTTCACCCGTTAAGAAAAATATTATATTGAATATAAAGCAATACATGCATGGATATCGATTCAGAACAACAATAACACTTCACCTACTTTGCTAATCCGCCAGGGTTTCCACAACCCTAGCTATGGCTTTTTAGCCGCTCATTCTTGTGAATAAATCAACAACATTTATAATTGAAAGAATAGATGAAATCACAATAATAAGAAGTAGAAAAACCCAAAAACATAATTGAATTAATCAACTGAAGTCAATACAAGAGAATCTCAAGATCAAAATCTAATCATGGAATCAAAATATGTTTGTGAGTATCAAAAATGCGTAACCAATATTAAAAAACACATAAAGGGTATTTATTGTACATGAGAAAATCCTAAAACCAAAGACCAAATGAAATAGGAGAAAATAGGGTCAGTGGCCACTTATGGTTTGCACTTGCGCCCTGACCCTGGGCGCAGGTAACACTTGCGGCCTGCAGGGTGGGCTCAAGTGCAGGGCACAAGTGACAGGACCCAAAAATCCTATGGGACAGCTCTTGGAATTTTGGCACTTACTTTGCCCACTTGCGGTCCACATGTCCTACTTGCAGTCCACATATTGACTTAGTAAGTGTCGGGAGTCATCTTTTCAGCCCTTCTTTAATTTTCGAACCTGCTTTGATCACAATCAAGATAGAAAGTGTCCCAAACATCCATAATTTCTCCAATAAGTATCCAAAAACACCTTTTTCATCTTTTTCACAAACTTAACATCCAAAATATGATTTCTTGCAAAATATACCCAAAATGCATCATATCTAACAAAACAAACTCAAAAACTTGCATATTTTCCTCGTTTTAAGCATCAAAAGTGCTAGTATTTTTGTAGCACGTCAACACCCTCAACTTAGAATATTTGCATGTCCTCAGGAAACAAAACATAACAAAATAAAACAGGCACTGAACTAGGAGAATCTAAGCTATTCAAGGCAGTCATTTAAGTTCAAAATTTAACACCCTCTCTAATCTCACTTTTTAAAAACCAACTGTGTATGAACATGACGCACAACAATGTGACCTAATGGGATCTAGGTATGTCATTACAATAGCAACAGACAACCATACATATGCACAAACTACACTTCCCAAAATAAGCAAGCAAAAAGCTAGAAATGTGACTTAAGTGCCCTTATAACAAAGATGTCTCACTCACTCATATGAAATAATGCATGTCAATACAGGAAAAGTCAAGATACACTCACACTCAGAAGAGAATTTCCAGTCAATGTGCATCAAATACCATAGGCCCGCCCTTATTTTCTTTACCTTAGTTTTCAAACAGTCAAATTAGGATCACTATAGGACTTTTCTCGGCTTTTAATATAGGCTTGGGGGATGGTATGGTACATATGGACGTATAAAGTGATTAATCCTCCTTGGCACTATACTAACCTCGGGGTCTCACTTACTTGTAATACCCCAAAAAATTTTTCTTTAAAATTTTGTGCGTAAATGTATTGGGTCCTATCTTCTAGAATGATTTATAATTTTTTTGTGCGTCATTTCTTGGATTTCGACCCACTATTTTGTAGATCATCGAATAATCTTTCCAACGATATGTGTATCACCCAAAACGGACACCCGAGCGATGAGTTACGAACATTTCGATCGAATGGTGAATAGTGATGAACAGTAAAACGTGCAGGAAAAGTACTGAGGCCAGGCGTATTTTTTCTCCAACTTTAAATGATCATAACTCCTTGTACATAATGAACTGTGTGAGATTCTATATATCAACGGAAATCCCTGAGAGTCTTCTTTCCAATGAAATTGGTTTCATCCAATTTGGACATCTGAGTAAAAAGTTATGGCCAATTTACTTCAGCCTATCGGATAGATCACTGAAGGGCAGATTTGACATTGATTGATTTTTAAAGGTATTTTGGTCATTTCCCATTATTGTAAACCTCTATATATACTCCCTTTGAACTGAGAATTGTCATTCATTTTCTCTCATTTCTCTTATATCTCTCTCTCAAAATATATGCATATATATATATATATATATATATATAGAAGAAGAGGAGTCAGGGTTAGGGTTCCAATTAGGAGAAAATCGATTCAAGTCTTCGCTTCGCGAATTGCTTTCGTCAATCTCTTTGGCTATGAAATCTAAGGTATGCAAGTGTTTATCTATGGGCTCCTTTCGTCCATAGAGCCCACAAATCCTTTTTCAAATGCTCAAGATACATGTGTACATATATATATGATTATACTTTCTAAATTTTCATTGTGTATGTGTGTAGTATTCACATGATGGTTGAGATATATTTGTGGGATGATTGTATGTGTTGGTTGAAGTATATGTGTGTAGTAATTATGTGATGGTTGATGATTATGTTGTTGAAGTTGATGATATTCAAGAAGGGATCTTTGTATGTTTGTGGAAACTATGGTGGTGTGTGATGTATAAATATATGAAATAGGTGATTGAATACTTGTAATCTTGATGAATCCACCTATACCTAAGAAGTGCATGTAAGGTGTTTGTGAAAATACCTAAGAGACTAGAGATTTTGTTTTTATAACATAATAGGTCCAAAATTAATTGATTATGAATATATGATCATTTAAATTGTTAAGCCTTGATTTATACTATTATTCCATTATTTTCTTGTTATGACTTGATAATTGTTATTGGGAATTATATATCCCTACTATTGATTGATATGTCAAATATTTTCTAAATGTGAGTTGGATTGTGAATTGAGAAATGTGGATATTGAAGTTGAAGGATGATGGTGTTGTGGTGCATGAAATTGAGCATTAAACCTATGCCCTAAATGGTGCATGTAAGGTGATTGCTAAAATGCCTATGTGAAGAAGGATTAAGTATTTGACATGTTTGTTATCCAAATTATGATTTCATGTCATATCCATATGCTTAGCTTATGTCTACCATATGTTTGACAAAATATTTAAGAGAATAGAAAACTATGCATTGTGGTTCATTAGGTCTTAAAAAATAAATTCATGCTCTGTTCCTATGGATAGTTGATTTCCTTAAATTTGTGGTGCGTTCTGGGTGTATGATGGAATGCCATGATGAATTATTGAGGTAACTATGATGTTTGTGCGTAGTATTTGCTATGGACCCAAAGAATGCTCCCCATGTGTTTGATTGGATGCTTATATAAAGAAATGAGGCCATTTGATTTGCTAAGTGTGGAGTCCTCAATTATGTGTTGCGTATGATGGCCTATGGGCATGTTATATATGAGTTATCTATCTTGTGTTACTTTATGCTATTGTGTGCTGGGGGTACGTATGCCCGAAATAGTCTGCTGGTCTAGAGCCGAGTCAGTTTCACGGTAGTCTCAATCGAGCAATAAACAATGAACTCCCGGTTAGTTTCAAAACTTGGGGAAAACTCAGTAATCTCGGAAATCATTCTTTATCGAATACTCAGTCCATGAAGCTCTGAAATCTTACATATCAATTCACTCCGTTACAGACCTCTGTACATTTTGTGAGATAGTAAGCTTATCTTAAAAGTAAGTGGCATTTAGAAATACTCCGTCAGAGAACGAAATCAAGCGAACTCTGTCATATTGATAAAGTATCATAATGTGAGATCAGATTCAGTTCAGTTGAGTACAGTTAAGAACCGGTTAAGTGTCTTTCAGTTGGGAGTAGGATTCAACACCGAGTGAGCTAATGATGGGAACATTCCTACGAGTAGAGGGTTTGATTCCTGGTAGCAATCCTTATGCTTCAGAACTACGTCGCCAGCATAGGTTGAGACATCTATCCTGCGAGTAGAGGGTTAGATGAGGTGGTTGTCCTGCAAGTAGAGGGTCCCACCATTCTCGTTTGAGGTCCTGATAGTAGAGGGTCCTATGCAATTGTCTTTACTTGTGGCACGGTATTGACACCCTTCTAGCTAAGGTACAGGTTGGATCCCACTTGTGGTAAGTGGGGCATGTCGGTTAAATGATCACTCCCACAGTTTCACTAAGAGTCTCAGAAAAGAACTCAGTTAATGTACAGAAGTTGAGTCTGTCAGATACAGGCCTCCCAGTATTGCTATCATTATCATTGAGTAGAGAGACTTCCTGCGAGATGAGGGTTGCTCTCGAACTTATTTACCCATTATCATTATCATTGAGTAGAGAGACTTCCTGCGAGATGAGGGTTGCTCTCGAACTTATTTACCCATTATCATTATCATTGAGTAGAGAGACTTCCTGCGAGATGAGGGTTGCTCTCGAACTTATTTACCCATTATCATTATCTTTGAGTATAGAGACTTCCTGCTAGATGAGGGTTGATCTCAAATTCAGTTGTTCAGTGTTTCAGAGTTGGTGAATTTGAATATCAAATATCAGTAATATCAATTATCCGATTTCTCAGTATGGATAAGTACAGATGTCAGCTCTAGTAGCTTCAGATACTCAGTATCTTATTGTCAGTATTATTATTTTCGGGTGTCAGTGTTCAAAATGTAACATTCGGTGTCATGATGATTTCAGTTGTACTTTATGCATTCATGTGTGTATTGTTGATCAGACATGTTTCAAAATTGGTAACTGCAGAGTTTCTATATATGTTTATTCTAGCGAATACATATTATTCAGATTGTTATGTTTATGCATAAGCCTTATATTTCACCTTACCCTATCCTTGCATACTCGGTACATTCTTTGTACTGACGCATTCGCGCTATGGTGTTTTCCCCACCATAGGTTTAGAAGAGCGAGATTCAGAGTATATTTAGCTGTCAGATCTTGTATAGCAGCAGTGTGTGCAGCAATGAGTCCTCATCATCCAAGGATGTTGTTATTACAGTATTTGATTTTAGTAGACGGAGTTATTTGGGGAATTGTCCTTTCAACTCCACAGTTCAAGCACTGTAGAGGCTTTTCAGATAGATGTATTAGTGTGTGGTTTCCAGTATTGCATATTTTTAGATGTTTAAACCTTATGTCAAGTTTACACATGTATTTTATTATATTATGCAGTGAACAGGTACAGATATCAAAAAAAGGTTAGCTTGTGGTCCTTCGTGATCATAAGCACCGTGTGGCGTTCCGGTTCTCGGGAATCGGGGCGTTACATTACTAGTCAATTTTTTTATTCCACACTTATTTCTCCCTTTTTATTCATTATTGCACATTTAGGTTGGGTGTGGCCTTTTATTCTTTCTTTTTCACTTTTTTTTTAATTTTATTTTGCTACCACACCCATCCTTACTAACTTTTTTTGTTATTTTTCCCTTCTATATACCCATTTTATACTACACATCCCTATGATGGCCACCCTCAACTTAGGCATTTATCCTAAGTTGAGGTGCATAATGTCCAAGGAGGACCAGGGCCAAAATAGGTTCATTGTAATATAAATGGGAAGGTGAATAGGCGAAAATAAAGAAATAGGCTATAAGGCTCAAAACAGGGATCAAAGAATACAATTCACACATGGAAGGTCATTTAGGCTAAAAGTGGACTAAAATAAAAAATGGCCTATGATCCTTTCCTAATCGACTATCTTTCAACCTAGGCAAGACTAACCAAGCAAGTTCTATATTCAACACACAAAGGGAACTAGGTAGTATCTCACACACACATGGCACAGAGTCAATATTACAACTACTACCTATCTGGTTCATGCACTTGTCAGTAAGTGATTATCATGTCCCTAATCCGAATACCATAACAAGAATCACAATGTTCACACATATATACATCTACATAATTCTAAAAACATAAATTTTGGGAGGGGTATCATTTTTCTCAAAAATCAACAAAAACATTACAACTGCCCTAAATACTTAATAATCTCCTAATTACAATAAAACAAAACATACTATAAAATAAACACAATATGACACAAATTATCCTAGGCATACCAGTTCTACAACTATATCACAGTCGATAGGAAAAGAAGCACGGCAAAAAAAACTCGTAGTGGCATAGTATGCCCACCGATAACTAAAAAACTGTGCACTATCCTCAATGAGTTAAAATAATACAAAACAAGGGGAAGTAAGAACATACCTAGGACACACTAGGCGCCCGTGTAGTGAGCATCCCCAGATGGAAGCATATCAACTGGCGGAGACGGTCGTGGTGGTGCTCTACTAGATGAAGCAGATGCTGCTATAGGTGCATGCCTTTGCCTATCAATGAGTACAGTCTCTATCGAATCATGTCTTGCCCATTTAACTTCTTGGTCGTATAGTATATAAGGATCTTGCAAGTCTCCTATGTGACCTCTCTTGGCCCCAACTGCTGAAACTTCTTCATCACCCTGTGCGAAGAAATCAAACTATCTTGGTGTGCATGAAGGTGATATATGGACCACAGGGGGTATAAATGATGGAGTGACTACTATACGACTCTTTGTGAAAGAGCTACCTCTGCTCATAATCCTACCTTATCTGAGCTAGATTCGGCGTATCTATCTTTGTGAATTGGGCTTTAACCCATCTCTCAAACTCATCCATACGTGTTTCGAAGTCAATACATAGCTCAGACAGTGCAACTCTCTGTGCGGCCTCCCATCTAGCCTCAACTTGATTGAATTTGGTCCTAACCCTTGATCTCATATGCTCATAGAGGGTATCCATCTCAGTCTCAACAACCCTTAACCGAGCATTAGTGGCCCTCTGGTTGTCCACTAAGCTCTACAAAAACTTGATAGATATAGTGATCATACCTATAATAGAAGCTGTAGTAGATAGGCGAGTCAGCTCTGAAGATACACCAACCATCTCTGAGGTTGAAGTTGGGGCGGATAAAGAAGTAATCGGTGTCCCCTCGCCTTGTGTATTTGAATATGGATCCTCTATCTACTCCCCTATCTCCATATTAATACCAATACTCACATCGTCTATATATGTATTAGCAGTCTCTGTGGAAATACTGAGCCCTCAGTTTGGGCCTTAGGTACTGCGGCTGTCTCTGTAGATCTCCTGGGAAGGGCTGGTTGTGCCAGACCCTTCATACTCTCTGTCTGCATTATAGCCATAGCACATAAATTCTAATCTATGCCGGGTATTTTAAGTACACCGACGTTGTAGCATAATCTTTGAATCATGCAAGAAAACAACAAATTGTCAACTCCCTAAATAATTTGTCATGGATCTTATACCAAAGAATAACTGTGAAATCAATAGCATAATTGTCCATCATACAAGAAACCAGGGCTGCTTCCTCCCAAATTAACAAATTATTCGAAATAGTGGGGAACATTCAGTATCTGATCAACAACAACTAAAACTTGGCCTCAAAGGTCAATGAACCCTTCTTAATCATACCATGCCCCTCAATTCATGAGGTAGCATCACCCAAAGGTGAAATATAGTTGGCTATCCACCTAGCCATATCGACCCTCTCCCGTATGTGCTCAACCTCCTGCATAATATATCGATCACATGCGACTCTAAGTATGTATTTTTACTCAGTTGTAGATGCAGGGGTGATGTAATTAGGACCAAAAATAACCTGGAGGATAGTCTCTGCTGAAATATCCACTCTGACCCCTCTAACATGTGTATGATCAAGCTGCAGCTGCTCTACGAATCTCACCAGGCCTGGAGCTCTGTGCATAAGATAGACTATTGTAGCTCAGTAATATGCATAAAACTCATGTACCATAGACAGGCTGTAGGAATTGAGTGGTCAAGTCATCCACTCTAACTGATATCGATCGAAAACATCCTCTAATAGTGGTACTCGACTCAGCCTAGATAGATCAATTCTCCTCATAAATAACCCACTTAGACTTGCGTACCTCCTAAATACAACTATTCATATAAAATATCTCCCGCATATTCTTTACACATCAATGCAGAATTTCCTCCTCAAGAGGTGATTATGCGACATGTGTGGGTGTAGGACTCTGCCCTTATTGTACTGATGCATCGTGGGTAGACTGATCTATACCCTCCTCAGATTGAGGTACATCTGATTGATGTACATATGTAGTAGTACCCTCTTCAGACCGGGGCACCATTAATGACCCCTCCTACTCATTATCCTCAGATGAATCCTGATACCCCTCTTCAGATTGGGGGTCTAGAGTTACAACCTATGGAGTAGACTTAGAATCCATCTTTTTCTCCTCATCATCAAGTAGAAGAGTGTGTGGGGGTTCCATCCATGCTAACTTCATTTGTGGCTGGGCTATAACTGCTTGCTTATCCTGATGCATCTTCTCTCTAGTAACTCTGCGCATCACCCCTAATGCAGTGTCTAGATGGCGCTGTATCGAGTACTCCTCCACTGAACCACTAGGCTCGAGAGACTCTTCCCATCTCCTTGAAGTATCATCCATTTTCTTTGTAGCTTTAGGTTCTATATGTACTTGAAAAACCAGTCGTTAGTTTCCAACAAAAATAAAGGATAACAAAAGTTGAAAAAAAGCTCAAAATTTGAAAAGTTTGAATTTTTCCTCAATTTTCACACCCTTATAACCTATTCAAAATCCCAACAAGTTAAATATGCACACACTTATAAAAAATCATAAATTTTAAAATAAACAAACATGTTCAACTAGTGATATTACTCTATTAATTCAAGTTCAACTTTCGGTTAGGGCCTAACTTTAGATTTCAATTCAAAGCAAGGCCCTACATTATGATTCTAGGATACTTCAAGGCTCCTACATACAAGCACAATAGAATCTATATATTTTGTAATGAAATACACATATCAACTTGTTTAATCATTAAATAAATCAATATATAACCATTAAGAGCCAAAAAAGTTACCTCTTTTATGATGAACCAGAAGTGAATAATGAAGAAATCAAGCAAAAACAAAGTTGAAACTTATTTTTATATATTAGGACAAGTTGGTATCTTATACAAGTGTCAATTTAGCCTTTACTCAAGTGTGGTGTTAGTTTATGTTTTAAGAGAGAAGTTTGAATTCAAAGAGAAAAGTGAAGTTTTGAGTATTTGAATGAGTTGGAATGAGGTTAAGAATATTTAAATATAGGTGGGAGGCTATTTTAGGTCATATATATGTGTTGGTGGGCCCAAAATTTAAATTAAAAATTGGGCCCACTTATGACCTAGCTGCGATAGCCACTTGCGCCTGCCACTTGCGCCTGCAACCTGCTACCAGGTGTGGGGTGCAAGTGCCACCTGTGACCAGCAGGTGCAGGATGAATTTTTTTTTTGATATTTTTCCAGCTACTTATGGTCCCTTAACCTAAGTTTAAGGTCCCAAAAGTATAACCTGATGCCAAAGTCCACAACTTTCCATTTTTCATACTCAAAATTTTAAATTTTCAATTTATTACTCAAATTACTTGGTTTGTGTGGGATTTATGACCATGATGGGTTGGTCACATAATCCCCTTACATGGAAATTAATGAATGTAGCATTCTTACCATATTCCGGGTAAGTCCATAAGCTAAAACGTATAAAAGAAAAACAACAAAAATATGAATATTAAAATAGTGGGTTGCCTCCCACTCAATGCTTGATTTAACATCGCAGCACGACGCGAATGTGTTGATTACTTATACTTCACCATCAAGCCCATGGTTTTCCTCCCATGCAATGCTTGATTTAACATCGCGGCAAGATGCGGGTATCTTGATTACTCAGAATTCATTAGGATATGCATAAAAGTATCCTCCAGAGTCATCAATACAATCAATCACCGACACCACCCTTATGTTAATAGGATTGTTCATTTATTTTTGGATGTTGAACATGGCCTCCTCACTGTTGACTCTAAATTTCAACTCTCCTTTCTCCATGTTAACCATAGCTCTACCTATGGCCATAAACGGTCTCCCCAATATAATGGGCATCTCAGTGTCAACCTCATAATCTAGAATGATAAATCTATCTTGGAATATGAAATTTTCCACTCTCACAATCACATCAAAAGAAATGCAAACAGGTTTCTTCACCGTGCGGTCAACCATCAATAGTCTCATTGAAGTCAGTTTCGGAGAGTTCAAACCCATTGCTTGAATACGTCCAGCGTCATCAAATTTATGTTGGATCCTAAGTCATGTAAGGCTCTGGCAAATCAAGATGACCTAATAGTACATGGTATAGTGAATGCGATAGGGTCACCCTTTTTCTGTGCCAAAGACCTAATAGTGACTGCACTATTGTGGTGCAAGCCATCAACTTTCTCAGTCGTCGCTCCTTTCTTTCTTGTGACCAACTTCTTCATAAACTTGGCATACCCAGACATTTACTTCAATGCCTCAATAAGAGGAATATTCAACTCAATTCTTTCAGCATATCAATCAATTACTTAAAATTTCCTTTCTCTCATTTCTACTTTAGTCACTGAGGAAATGATGGAGGCGGTTTTGAAATTTGTCTTATTTTCTGCTCAACAACTGGACCCTTAACTCTTTTCTTAGTAACTATATCATCACTACCTATTTCCTTTTATGGCACCACAATAAGTGTCTCACTAGCTTTTGCAGCATGCAGT
>CM061540.1:114529012-114554012 GCA_030864215.1 Capsicum pubescens | reverse complement strand
AACTTTGAACTCAACTCTAAAGGAAGTGACTTCAGGGTTGGAAAATCAGAGCAGAGGCGGGCATAGAATCTATGAGTGTTTGGATTGAATCCCTTGGGACTTGAAACTGAATCTTAGTCTACAGGAATTAAGACTGGTTTGTATATTTCCTACCTTATCTTACCTTATCTGAAGTTGGACGGGATTCCTAAGTCGAATGACTGATCTCCGGACTCTTTACGGCTCTCAATCTCAATACTAGCTGGGGTTCAAACTGCCTTGACTCCGGTCTTGAAAAAACATTTTTGAGCAAGATACGGGCTTTAGAAGCAGGGATTAGGAATGGGCTTCTCTTTACTGACTATGTTCCCCCAGATCAATAGATGGAAGATTATCTACTTGCTTCTTGAAGAATGACAGTTAGGCCTAAGGTCGTGTTAACTAAATATCATGACTTCTGGCTTTCCTAACTAAATAGAGGAAGCTAGAATTCTGACCTGCTTCCGACTTCGAAAAGGTCTAGTCTGATCTTCCCGACTGGTACCTTTGTAGGGGTTTACTTTAGCGAGGAATTTAAGTTCGCTGTAAAACTGGGGTACACTGTGCTCCCAATGAAAGGATACCTCTTTGAGAAGGGCTCATCCCAAAAGTTTTTCCTAGAGGTGAAAGGGGAAGGGGCATTGGTACTTATGCAGGGTCGGGTTAAATGAGTTCCACGGGTAAGCAATTCGGTACAAGCTCCAACTGATGCCATTGATATAAAAAAGACATCTAGAATAGATCGAGCTAAATGTTGAATCATAAGTAGGAGGGATAGCGCTTCCTTTTCTCTTTATAGGTCTACTTCTTTCACTACTTATGCCTTATAGCGTAGCGATAAAAATAAGCTTCTTTCGACCATATTTCGATTATTAATATGATATATAAGGACTGCTACTACAAAGAGTATTACACCCTTGATCGTGAAATATCGATTGCTTGTTGAACCCTATGAATTGCGTGAAAGTAGGATACTCCAAATTCGGGGGTCAAAGAGTTTTAGAAAACATTCTTGGTGGAAAAAAATGTTAATGAGGGATCCCACTGAATTGAATTGGGTCCATGAATCTAAGAAATGGTGAGAATTCTTGATCTCTCTCAATATCTCTCTCAATTCGAAAATCCAGGATTTAAATTGATGTCCTCTCATTGATTCCTCCTAAATTGCATTGCATTGATTCCTCCTAAATTGAATTGATTTATCCTAAAGATTTCATTTCAATTGGAGTTTGGTTATTCACAATGTACGAGGATCCCCGCTAAGCATCCATGGCTGAATGGTTAAAGCGCCCAACTAAACATTGGCGAATTCGTAGGTTCAATTCCTACTATTTTCCTCAGTCACATGGCTCAACCACCCTATGATCAATGAGTTATCAATATAGCTCATCGACCAATCGGGATATGATTGGTGGTAATAACGAAGGACGTCTCCTTCTCCCACTACATACCCGAGGAAAGAACAACCCCTTTTGGGGATTGCTATTTCCAGGGAGGTCCCCACAGAATTCCAAACCAAGGGAATTCTGTGAAGGAAGGGTAAATTGCTTAGTCGAAGATCTCTGGACAAGGTCAAACTCCTTAATCCAGGACTTCTAGAACTTTACCAATATTAGGAATTGGGGTGCTAATGCTTGCGAAAGTCGTTAGTCACCACGACAATCATCAACTTAGCCAGACCAAACCAAATAGGTATATTCTTACTAAGAAATCATCATATTCAGCCTTAAAGCATATGTTTAACCATCTAACAATAAGAATGAATATGAGAATACCCGACCTAGTCTGTGAAATTGGAGTGGAAACAGAAAATTCCTTACGGAATATCTCAGAGAAATCTCTGTAGGATCTGAATACTTCTTAAGTACAAGGTAGTATACAGACCACCTAATTTCCACTTCAGGGTCACAACTTCCTGACGAGAATGCAGCCCACAAGGGCAATCTCTTCGGTTGCAGACGTAGAGGTAATTGAAAAGGATTTGAAAGATAGATCCCCCTTAATTACCGGGTCTGTTCAAATAGACCACGCCAAGAAAACTTAGGAGATCTTACAACCTCCTTCGTCTTCTACTCTCCCTATCGAGCCAAACATGTCGGCTTCGAGGGGGACGCCTGGGTTCCAACCAGGAATCAGAGGGAGAAAGGAATAAATCCCCTTTCCACTCTGATCAGAGATTCTATTGGGATATTAGGATTTCTCCATCATCCCCAATAGTTCTCTATTTGACATCAATAGGAAGATCTAACCACTTAATAACTATTAAGCAAGACTAATTCTGTGCTCAGAAAATCCTACGGGTAAGGGGAGGAATACCCCAAACCCTTGGGGTTGTAGTTACCTACAACTCCTAATGATGTCCTTATGGCTTGCTCCTAAAAAGAATAATCAAGAAACCTTCTTCTTTGTTACAGAACAAACATTCCATTCTTTGCTTTCCCAGCACTGACCTCTCTGGTCGAATGTTAGAGTCAGCTCTACTTCAACTAGTAGTCTTTAAGTTGGAAATAGCTTTCACATCTCATATGACATCTGTACCAACAGACTTCTTTGGATACCAGTAAGGTAAGTAGCTACTCCAACCGATCTAACTCCAGAGGATCCAGCTTATTTGTTGGATAGGTTAGCCCCTTGTCCTTCAGAAGATGCAGCAAGACTACGTTCTCATCTGAGTTCTCTTCCTCAATCCACTCTAAGAAAAAGGCAAGTACAACTACTCTACTTTAGAGTAGATCCAGCTTCCGTCTGTGTCTCAATTAGGGTATGTGGTCTTATCCTAAAAGAAAGATCCTATCTTGTCTCCCTGAAATAAAGGGTTTTAACTACCTCTAAAGAGGCCTCCCCTTCTGTACCTACTCCGCAAGATCTCACACCTTTCACTTCTTCTTCAATAAGATATGACCCTTTTAGTGGCTATAGTGGCGTACTTAGGTAATGAAATTCTCGACCAACCCTATCTCCTAACCCTTGGAGTGAAAAAGGTGCATCTCCCTCGGAGTCTCCGTCCGCTTCTTCTCCTTCTGGAGCCTCCCTCATCGGCCATGCATCGGACGAGACCAATTCCAATAAGGAGGTCTTTTATTCTCCCCAGTCCCCATCTACTTCCACCTCGACTCCCGGAAACCAATCCATTGAGAGTTCTCCCAACGAGAAGAAAGAGAAATTGGAGTTTCTATCTGAAAACCAGCGGAAGCATTGGACGGGGGAAATCCTTCGACCATTCAAGGAAGGCTTAGAGACAGTTGATCCATGAGGTAATATTGTCAAGATTCCCGACAGACAAATGGTGGAAGCTTTCAACAACGATTCTTCCCTTAGCCGATTATTACTCTATCCTTCTCATTGTCTTATCGTAAAATCCTATCCCTCCTGCTTTCTTTAAGGCTCTTTTCTTTTAAAGTAAAGACAGGAATGAGTGAATCGAGTTGATCGAGCCCATCTATTGGTAAAGGATTCGATAGCCTAGGAAAGATCGATGGAAAGCTCTTTACGAGACCTCTTAAAGAAAGGTAAACTAATACCCCGAGAGCACAGCCCAAGCGTGAAGCTTTCCTTTTCACAATAGTACGATTTTCTCCTATTTGTCTAGCTCTTTCGATGGGTCGCTATAGAATTTTAGACCTTCAACCTTTATTGGCTTACCCCGCCGCTTAAGGTAAGGAATTGTGGGGGAATCAATGGTTACGATTTTGTATTACAACCTAGCCCCCTTCTCTTGCTTAATTGAGGGATACGAATGAATAATATTACTAGAGTCGATAGCAACAGAATATCCTTCTCACTTGAGGGTGTGGACTGAAATGGTAAGGACGATCGATATTTCTTTTGGGGGAACAGAGAATCCAAAGCAAAAAGGTGGCAGTCGACCACTAATAGAGCGTTCGATCCCTTTCTGATTCCCCTCAAACCTAGCTCGCTTCATCGGTTGAGAAAGTATGAGAGGGTGTCCTTCAAGCCCTTTGCTTTGTTTGTAACAATTCTTTCATCTCTTCTTTAAAGCCTTTTCAATTGGCTCTTTCTTCCCTTCTGGTTTTTAAAAAGGCTAGCTACTGGCCTTATTCGTCTATGGCTAAGGAAAAATAAACCTCACTATTACCGACACTGGTATAGACTATAGACACATTTTGGTGTCCTTCTCGCCTGGTGGCCACAACCCTTTCCTATCAGCTTAAGTTTTATATAGTATAGCGGATGGGTTAGTAGTTAATTCCTATCCCCTTTTTACCTGTATTTGGAGTTATGTCGTTGTTGTCTGTACGGGATGGTGTTCTTTCCGATCTTGCGATGAGCTTTAGCCGTTCTTTGTTGCTTTAAGCAGTAACATGTTCCATTGCAGAAGAAGCAGTTACAAAGCAGCCGTTCTTTGTTGGAATCTCTCGTACGAGATATCCGGTGTTATGAGGAATGTTGGGACTTCACTTTACCTTTGGAAGGAACTACTATTATATTGACCTGCGGTTTGTCTAGTTCCTGATCGGTTAAGTAAGTTTTCAATGGTCTGATGCTGTTATAATCTGTCAGCCTCGCTACCTTTAATGCTGTGCGATTGAATGTTGAAGTAGTGCCGTCTTAAGTGTTGGGCTTGGTTGGAGTTGGTTTACCGGACCGAAGAGTGGAAAGCAATATTATTACAATACCGAAAAGAACGTGTCGCGGGAGAAGCCAAAAAAGAAGAGACTCCTTCAACAACAAAGAAAGAAATTGCGTAAGTAAAGAGAAAGATAGTCAGTCTTCTTGGGCGGCCGAGAGTGTTATATAAAAAGGACCAAGGAGGATCCTATCCGTCAGGAGAAGGAGGAGAAGTAGGAGATAGCCTTAGGGGCGGAATCGAATGATTAGGAGATAAACAATGAGACAAAAGAGAGCACTTAGACAATTCACTTTGAGTACAAGGAAGTCTGCTGGTAGGAATTCCTCAGGGCGTATTACGGTTTTTCACCGAGGGGGTGGATCGAAGAGATTGCAGCGAAGAATTGATCTGAAACGAAAGACTGAGTCTATAGGCGTTGTAGAAAGGATAGAACGTGCGCCTAATCGCTCTTCTCGGATCGCTCCAGTTTGATGGTTCCCCCAGGGGGGTCCGCCAATGCAACACGATAGAAGAGTTCGCTCCGCCGCGTAAGATCCTCGAATAAAAATCAACCACGACTACCATCTGCGGTCCATTTTCGTTCTCTTCCCTGCCTGGGAAGGGGGATCAAAAAAGGGTAGTTTGCTTCTCTCCTGGGCGGATGGCCACTTATGTAGTGGTCGGCCTTCCTACCAGAATGCCTTCTTGGTCGAAGAGCCCCTTTTATACTAGTAAGGACGCAGGAAGCAAAGAAACTTGCGCAAAGGACGTTTTCTTCTCTGCCCTCTCCTCTCCAAAGGCCAAGTGAGAGACTGCATCCCTTTACTTCGGTAGCTCTTTTGGTTTCCCAAGCATAGCGGTAGCTGGAGCAAAGCCCTCATTCTTCTCTTCGCGAATGAGAGAGAAAGTCATAGGAAAAAACACGTTCTCTCTTTGCGAGATCCAAAAGTGGAGAACGTATAGCATTCTATGGGTACATAGGATCAAACGTAAAGCAATGCTCTCTTGGCAGAGTTTTAGGTGGAAAGAGACTTTAGGGCTTGTTGGAGCTTCTGAGCGTAATGAATCGAAGCCAAAGATGGATCAAGGTAGCTTGCCTGCCAAGCTGATAGGCGAAGGGTTGAAGGATGGAACGTGCAATGTAGATCGTGCACCTGTCGTGTGACCCATTGGTCCTAAGCAATGTCTTGCGCGAAGAGACCCACAACGAAAAAGCTCCCCTTTTTTTATGTTAGGGGAGCACTAAAATGCAATTCGATCGGATGCGGGTATCAAATCCCGCCACTGAGATGTCCAGCGGATTCCTGGGCCTTGACGAATGGCCGACCACCTTTTACGTTAGAAGAGAAAAAGGACCAGGGCATAGCAGGATGAACCAATGTGAATGAGTGTAACTTCGTTGCCCGAACACGATTGGTGCTGACCACACTAGGTGCTACCGTGGTAGCAAGAGAGGCCAGGCGGTGACAATTAAGAGGTTGTCACTGAGCATTCCTAGTCACACGGGAAAAAAGGTCAAATGGCAAGGCAAGGCCATACGCCCGTTTGGCTCCTTGCGGAGTATAGCTCATATCCAAACATCTGATTGGGGAACGGGGCAACACCCATGAAGCTTCGGCGGAAAGGGAAGGCCTGCCAGGCCGTATGCCCATGGGTGCAGGATTCTTTGAAAAAGCGTGGGCTGACTCGGAGACCTGGGACCTTGGCTTAGTAAGAATGAAGGAAAGCTCTTAGAGCTTTGTCCGCCAGAGGCTTATGTAGTGGTCGGCCTTATAAATCTCGCTAAGCCACGCTTCCCTCTCCCCTTCACTTATGTTGTGGAAAATAGTCATCGGCATTCTATGAGCGACTTGACCGAGTCTACGAAGCTTTGCTTTTCTTGTAGTCGGCCCGTAATGCCTCCCTTCATTTGCTTGCCTCCTTTCAGCTCAGAATACCTAATGCCTATTATTTAGTGCTAGAAGCTAACCGCTATAAGCTCACCCTTCGGGTCTCGCTTCCAGCGCAGAAGGCCAAGCATTCTGCCAGACGTCCCGGCCTGGGAGCCCCGTTCGCCCTTGGTACTTCAGTAGATCTTCACAAATAAAAAGCGCTACTTTAGCCTTAACTACAACTACATTACGCAAGCCCCACCGATACCTACCTATAGAGTCAAATTCAAATAAAAAAAAAGTGACGGCGACTTTCTAGGTTTATGGATTCAGTCAGCTAAACTCTATCAAACTCCTCAATCAATATCAACAAGATGTCGTGACCGCTTAGGCTTGGTTTACTTTGGTTTGAATGTAAACTAAGATAAGCTAAGTTTACAAAGGGAACCGAAGGTTTCCTTGTTTAGTAGTACGAAAGTAGTTCTACTATTAAGATGTTTAATATTAATACAATAATACATATTAATACAATAATACATATTAATACACTCTATGTTGTGTTGTAGCTGTAGAACAGAATGCCGTTCGCCCTTACTTTGACTTTCTGAGAAGGAATTAAGTAGCTAAGTTTCCAAAGGTGAACACCCCCCTGTATTTTATAGTATAGTCGTAAAGGGTTTCTAAGAAAAGTAAGGAAGAAGGCATTCGAAAGGCCGACCACTATCTCATAGGCATTCCGGTGGTAAAACCGATGACTACACGGCTCTATACCAAGTCATGAGCGATAGCGAAGCCAAGCCGCTGTCTATAGGAGAAGGGACGAAAGCCCGACGAAGGCCTATGCTACAGTAAGCAAAAAAGTAGGTTGAGGTTATGAAGTCACTTAGCCGTATACTATACAAAGGGAAAGGCGTCGGTACGGAGTCACGTCAGCTGTGGATATAGACTAGGCTATAAGGAACGGAGTCTTAAAATATGTACCGAGACTACACTAAGGAACAAGGAAGCTTGACTGAGAAAAGAAGTCAAGGAACGAAGTAGCTTCTCTAATAGCCCCGTTGAATAGAATAGGCGGGCGAAGGCTTTTTGCAAAAGTGTTTTTTGTCTTGTAAATGCATTTTTTTCTATTTAGAGAGAGGGGTCTTCAAGTTCTTAGGAAGTGCCGTACGAGACAACTTACGTACGGTTCGGGAGCCGATCCCCTGCGCAGGGGCTTAGGTCAACACTTATATAATAGCCAGTCATCAATTGGAGGCGGGCAAGATGGTGATGAATTGCGATTGGTCTAAACCTTCGACTAGAGACATATTGTGGCCTGCCCAGAATGCCCATATAGACTAAGACCTTATTCACACAGCAAAGAAAGGCCGAGTGGAAGGGGGCAGTCAGCTGGCTGCTTCTTTGCCATGCGCTTTGCTTCGCTTTATTTTTTAGAAGAAAGAGACCAAATGAGAGTGAAAGGCATGGGCAAGCGATAGAAAGGATAGTCCCTCGCGCGAACTACTACTACTAGAAAATGGTGAGACCATTAGTGAAAGAAGGACCAAGGAGGATCTTATCCGTCAGGAGAAGGAGGAGTGGGAGGAGTCAGTTTTCTTTGAAGATCGAGGAAGGTAGTGTCGGACAATTATGCCATTCGGAAGAAGTCTTCTACAGAAGAAAAACCTGTTACGAGTAAGTGGAGAGGAAAGATCTCCAGAGATTCTTATCTCATTCCATTCCAGTGGCTCAACCAGTAACCAATGGCGAAAACTAAAAAATCCGTGGTTTCCCGGTAGAACCCTATTTCGCCCAAGTTGTTTCGGAACCGGAAAAAAGAAGAGGTTTTTCGCACAACTTGCTCATAGTGCAGGTCCCACTTGTATATTGTATTTGTCCAAAGAAGCATCGGACAGGTTGGAGTTCATACCTTCTTGGGACTCCATGGACCAAGATCTGCTTATATTATATGGTCAATACCGATCTACTTTAGTAGATCATATGGATGTAGAAAAAGCAACTAATTTGGATGAAATAGAAACATCTCTTTTCCATTTCTATTTACCCAGTTCATATCTTTGTTTTGTGTGTTCCTGGGAGGAATTCGATCTCGGAATACCACCTAAATAACTACGGCCAGAGAGTCAAATAGGTCGGGAAGAAAGAGTCTGAGGTCGGGTCGGACGACATACATCTTAGTTGGTTCCACCACCACTAGAGATTGGACATATATATAATATTTCTTCTAAAAAAGGGATTCTTATATATATATTTTGAAAATAGCTGCAAGACCAAAACCGAAAGCCCTTCTTTTATTATTGTTCCTCCCAGATACATGGCTTATATACCCGGCTCAACATTCTTGGAAAACAATCGAATCGAGGGTTCGGAGGAGAATTGTACATTCAATCTTGTGAACTAATCGAGACCGAAATTGGAAAAAGAAATACGAATGGAGAGGAATAACCAATCGATGAAAGAACATGAAACCATTCTGTTTCAATAGAGGTACGAGAAACAGTTGGGGGCAATGAAGTAGGTGAAGTGGTTGGATTTTGCGAGCTTTTCCAACCACTGTTGGATGTGATTCCAAGAGACGAACGAGAATGAATACCACACAGAAGAGTCAAGACCAGGCTACCTAATGGAATGTTTAACCGATCCATTCTGGATCGACCGAATTGGTACGGAAGTTGTAACATGGGAAAACCACGGAAAGCACGACTTATTTAAATAACCCGGTGACCTACCAATTGTAGAAGTAGGATTTTTGGCAAGAAATAAGAACTTAAATAATACAATTCAAGTGTACCATCTTATTTCTCATTTCGAGGAAAAGGTGCGGAAGGAAAAGAAAACAACGGAGGGATCCGAATCGGACCTAAATGGGAATAACATGAAAAGTCTTTTTCAAAACCTAGCATTAAGGGCGTTACGACGATATATGAGAGGAATAGAGAAAAAATCATGATTGGTATGGAGGGGAAGATCTATTTATGATATAGTTCAAGAAAGAGTCGTCTTATTTCCTTACTTCTTTATAATTCATTCACTTCAAGACTGGTTCTGAACGCCGCGTAACATCATCTTCAACCAACCTCCACCGTACTTTCGGTGCGACCACTAAAGAATTGCTTATACACTAAAGAGTTGCTTATATATGTTTACTAAAAGACTGACTTTCATTCATTATCATTAGTCCAGCGTGAAACTAAAAAAGAGAGATGTGCCTAAGGCGGCATGTAAGCAAACTGTGCACGCTAAGAGAAGAGGAGAGATATTTGCAATTACTACCACAAGAAAGCCGCCCCCTATCTTCTAAAGGGGCCCCTTACTTCGTTCGTACCTTCTTGTATTAGGCTTCCAACTGAACAACATGGCCTTGCCGCCCCGCCACTAGCAGAAGCTAAGCGCTTGAAAAACACGCTAAGAAAGGTTCCTTCTGTCGCCCTTTCTGTGCAATAGTCCACCAGTAGTGGAAGACAGGGTTACCGTACATACAAGAGTCTTCCAGTTCTTACGGAAGCTCTTTCTTACCAGTCAATCAAGTAGTACAAGAACTGTATCTTATCTTATAGACCGGCGCGGCGAGTCGCCTTTGAAATATTTGTTGTAGATAGAAGAAAGTATTAAATAGATAAGGAGTAGATGAGTGAGTGAGTCCTCACCTGAGCGATTTCGATCACCTTGCAAGCCTTTTATTTTGAAGGTAACATCTCCAAAGCGTATCATCAGATTTGACTACGAAGGAAGGAACTCGAAGTGAAAGGGCACCGTCTTGTGCAAGGCAACGATAGTTGGCTCTCTATCATCTTCTATCTGGTAGACTTGGTAAAATGGCCCCGACTTATTTCCCGAATTTGAGTTCGACCGCGGCTTCCCCCTTTTTTTGGGGGAGGGGATCAAGTTCCTTGCCAACTGCCACCTATCGACCCCGATCTCTTTTCATTTGTTTTGGATATTACCAAACCTAGCCTAGCCTTCGTATATCACACTAAAGCAGACGCCCAACTATGGAAAAGCCTCTAACAGGGTGGGTTAGGTTAGTCAATCCGGCCCGAGACGCGTTCGTTGACAAAACCGTCGTAGGAATTCCTACTTTTCAATAGAGCGGAGGCGAACTTATCAACGAGAAAGAGGCCCTACTCACTACAAACGAATACACCACAAGATTGAACTGCATCATGCCTCTCCCGTATCAAGTTGACCTCCCCCCCTACGTAGTGATTCTATCAATCATGTACATAGGTAGGACCCTCTATTCTGATTGGTATATCATGTAAAAAGAAAGACATTTGCACCAGGCGCACTGCGATTTCCCTTGCCCAGATGTTCGCCTTTCTAAGTCAAGTAATGGTGACCCACCGAAGACTGGAGCTTCGTAACATGTTGATGAAGGCCCCCGAACTGAGGGTTCGGTCAGTAGAAGAGACAACTTTGTCTCCTCGGAAGAAGAATAGCCCCACTCTCTAGCCGACTGATCCCGTTGATCATATAACTGGAAGGGAACGTGTCACATTAGAGGTGAATGATTAGAGGTGTCCTCTAATCACCACGACAAGGCTGGTCCCTCTTTTAGTAGACTCAGCAATGAATATTCATTCAGAAATGAATGCCGGGCTCTTTCTTTCACGTTAACCCCATTTTCAACATGCTAAAACTTTTTGTTTCGTCGAGCCCCAAGATTTTGGTCCTCCTTTGACTGTGGGTTCAATTGAATGAATCTGTCAAGTCAAGGAAAATGTACGTAGCAGCAAGGATGGTGCATCACCTAATTATCGTTCTCGCTCGGAAGCCAAAACGAACACGCCTTCTACCTACTATACTGGACCTTCGACCAGGCATTCTACCTTTGTCGAATCGAAACCAACACCACTGCATTGCGCTCGAATAGTTGAGCGGCCTCCAGCCAGCAACTTCCGTGCACAGATATAGATTCATTCCTCGTACCTGGTCCAGCCTCACAACCCTTCGCGGGTTGGTAAGAAGTCAGTCTTGTTTGGTAAGACAGAATTGGACAAAGAAAAGAGAGTGCTCGACCGGAACAACGGCCAACAAAGACCGTAATTACATAGATAACTGCTCCTCCCCTTCTCCTTAAGGCTTTAAGGCGAACCATATGGAGGCTGGAAAGAAAGACGACCTCACCTTCTCTGGTGTTAGTGAGAGCAATTTGAGTATCCCCCGTTGACCTTCTTTTGTAGATAGAATCTTCAATGAGTGGAAAAAAGCAACCTTACTAAGAAAGGTACTTGTTGAGTAAGGCCGACTTTCGAGCCCATGACCCTTGTATAGGTTGGGCGCTTGAGCGCATCATTCTCATATTGATCAAGGATTTCCTTGAGTTTGAAATAAGAGGCAAGAAGCAAGGGTGTAGCAGCTGCACGAAAGCCCTTGCGCCTTAGCGCATCCCTTTTCTTGCAGGAGTGCTAACGCACGACCTTACATTTTCTTCCGCTTGCTCTGCAGTACGAGCCTCATGAAGAGCCGCGCTCCTTTAATATGATGAGAAGAAGGGGGGCCAACCTCTTTTCCATACCAATCCTTATTTACTACTACATCTTTTTTTGGGTGTATAGCTTAGTTGGTAGAGCATTGGGCTTTTAACCTAATGGTCGCAGGTTCAAGTCCTGCTATGCCCAAACCTACCTTACACTCTACTATGAATAAGGATGCATAGTATCCTTCAAAGATGACTCTTTGACCTTTCGACTCGCTTCGGCGACTTTGCCCTTTAAGTGACAAGGGGGTGAGCCACTCCAAGCGGAAAGAGATAGTGAATCCCGAACTTGCCCACTTTCATCCAAACCGGCCTCAAAAAGTGATCGGAAAGCGAAGCCCTTCCTTCCAATCCCATATTCTAAAGATAGTAAGTGTGATCTGTGTGGTTTCTGAGCAACAACTTTCAATCATTCCCAACGCTTAGATTGAGTAGAATGTAAGCGCGACCGAACTCTGAATCCTACCCCTCATAGCCTTTGAAGCATCGATATAGAAATCGAATATCTTGCTGACAACTGGCAAATACCCACAGTCATTTGACAAATAGTTAATGCCCTAAGAGAAATTGGCGATAAGTCTATTTGCATATCCTTAGTCCAAAATCTCTTAGCAAACTCGATGGTTCCATTCTCGGATATTATCGATTTTGCTACCGAGATTGTTACCCCAAGTTTGTCCAACAGACTACTATACTGCTCGGCCACTCTCTGTTCTTAAGTAAGGATTCCCATCTCTAAAAAAAAGAATATGTTAATCGTTACCGATACCAGGCAGAGTTGCTTTGCCTTGCTCCAGAGGAGATTGGTATTGGTAGAGTCGCATTCAACCCCGTCTTTTTTCCCTTTGGCTGGTAATCACATCGGCCATAAGGTGGTCTATCACCTCGGTTAGGGAGAAAAGCTTTTTTGTTGTTATTCTTCATCATAAGCTAATTCCTTTGCCCTCTAGTAGCAACATGCAACGCTTTCAAGAGTAAGTTTTCGGAAGAAAGACGGTCGTGTGTGAGTCGGCTGGGAAAACACAAGCTTAACACGTCTTTCTTTATCTTTTTCATAGCTGAATGTCTTTGTCGAGTTGGTTGGCATCATTCGCTCCTTTCTGTCTTTTCATTGTCCGCCTCCGCCCGAACAGATATGCACTAACCCACTTGAAATAAGGTAAAATCCTTCTTTCCAACCCTTTGTACGAGACTCCTTTCTTCGTACAAATGCTCGTAGGTGAAAGAGACCTTCCTTTGCTCCTGTCGGCGGGATCAGCCAGTGTCCCCGTGTGTAAGGACCTTTCCTAAAAGAGGTCGAATAGTTCCTATCCCATTCATACTAATGTTGGCTTCTGTGCTATGTCTAGCGGCTGGTGAATCCTACCCAGTATCAAAATTGGATTTGATATTTCCTCGGTTTACGAGAAGGGTTTTAATGGCGACCGGACTCCTCTTCTCTAGAAGTCTAATGGTTTGGGGGACGTCGATTCCCTGGATTTTCTGGCTTCCCTTTCCCTTCAACCAGCCACTCTTTTAGTTCCCAAAATATATATAATCCAGAATCCTTTTAAGCACCTTATCACGAAAGTGACCAAGCAAGCAGATGATGATGGTTCAGTCGGTAAGCTAACAAGCAACCGAAATGAAGGAAGAGGAGACCCTTCTATTATAAGTTGAAAGCGAAGTCGATAGTCCTCGTATTGGTAATTATTATACGCTAAAAAGTCTATATAAGATATAGAAGGCAAAATATGAGAAAATGAAACAAATAAAGAAAAAGAAGAAGGCCCTCTCCTTACAGTGGCTGAACGCTCCTCTACAACTACCTTTCGCCCAACATGATCATGAACGAAGACAGAGAATTGCGTAGATAGGAGGACAAAATCAACCAACCCACTTGTCTTGATGGGAAGAAGAAAGAAAGAGAATGGTGGATCTTTTCCAACCAGTCAAGTGGCCCAAGGGCCACCTTTTTCCCAGGGGACATCATCGGAGTACAATGTCGGGGACAGGGTGAGAACCTTCCGTTGGTTACGCCCTTTAAGTGTCGGTTCTTCCATATTTAGATTTGGAGATAGATCCATATAGAGATCTATATCTTTCTATCGATAAATAGATCTATTGAGAAATGGATATTGATCTGGTTTCAAGATCTATGAACAAGAGAGATCCCTAAATATCCATTTGAGAAAATAGATGAATAGATAGGGCGAAGCCAGCTGAAGGAAGGTCGCGTTAGCGCCCCCTATTTCACTAAAGCAAGAAGGGAGAAAGTTGACTTTGAGAAAGAAGGGCTTCTATTTAGATTAGTTTCTTAGTAAAAGATAAGGCAAGAAGCAAGGGCGTAGCAGCTGCGCGAAAGCCCTTGCGCCTTAGAGCACCCCTTTTCTTGCTCGTTAGCGCCCCCTACCCCTATTATTTATATTATAGTCATAAAGGAACTAAAGGAAATTTGACAACCTTACTAATAGAAAGGGGATGCGCTCAAGCATGCGAAGAAAGCTCGAAGAGCTTCTCTTATATTATAGAAAGGTTTGTAGAAAGGGGATTCTTCAAATATCCCATGTTGTAGGGGCTTCAAAGAAAGCTTGTAGTTTAGGGGTGCGCAGGTTTGGAACCCTATACAAGGGGATAACGCGCAATGGCTTTCTCTGATAGAGGCTCACTTCTTCAAGTTCAAGTTCCGCTTGCTGCTTTTCATTTTGATAGGAGTAGGTGCTTGCAGCTCGCTCGTTGTCTACTAAATGAGCCTTCACTGCCCGCCCGACCCCTATATTTAATCGTAAGTTAAGTGAAGTCAAATCAATGATGTGAACATCCCAACCTCTTTGTTTGAAGCTTTGTTTCCCCTAATTCCGAAACACAACAATAGACTTTCCATTATAGTGATGGAGAAAGATTCTCTTTGAGAAGCGGTTATAGGGGAGTTCAGAAAGGATCTGATCGTAGATAGAGACTTCAACCTGTGCGGGGGTAGGGGCGGATGTAGCCAAGTGGATCAAGGCAGTGGATTGTGAATCCACCATGCGCGGGTTCAATCCCCGTCATTCGCCCATCAATAAATGGACTGTTTGTTTCGGAGACACAATACAAACCTAGAAAGCATTTTTTCTGCAAGTCATCTCGACGCTTTCAAACGCATCCAAGCAATTGGTATCCGATTGAAAGATAGAAAGCATAGATTCGCGTCGCCTACTTGCTGAAAGAAAAAATGGAATGGCCGATCATGAATTCTATGACGTTTTTAATACCTCACTAATCAGCCAACCACTTTTTAGTTCATAATGAATGAACCCCCGAATAAAGAAAAAATATCCCCTCCCTTTTACTAAACCATGGGGAGCCCCGAGTAGTTTACCGGACAAATTGAGTTTTCGTGACAATACCTTTCAACATCGGAAATTCTCTTCATCACGATACTGATCGGATCTGCCGTAGACACCCGAGAGATCTTCACAAGGCAGGCTAAAATAAAAGACTAAGAGGCGCTACAAGCGAGCAAAGAGTTATGCTTTCATTTCTTTGTTGAGATTGAAATCTTGGGGAAGGGTTAGGTATAATGAACGCAAGCTAAGTCATGAAAAGGACTTCCTTACCTTTCATTCATAGTAGTCTAAATGACTAGTAGTTTAAAGCCTTAAGAAAGCGGGTTTTTTTGGCACTCGCTTCCTTCGTCTTAAGTAAAGTTCAGTTGAATTTTTTGATTCGGAACTCTTAGTTGAGCTGATGGAGAGATCGATTTTTTGTTTGAGGTTCAAGAGGAAGGAGAGGAACCACCGCCCAATGGTGCTTTTACGAAAGTATGGTCACCGGTGGCTAATACCTTCTCGAGACTATCAAACCTGAAATCCACTTTCCATCGCTCTTTTTAGGTTGGCATAATATAGAAAGAGAGTGCCAAGAAAGAACACATACCTATCACTTTTGGAAGGTTTGGAACCCTTACTCAACATAGGGTCCAAAAACCCGACATACCCTTTTTTTAGAGCGTATAAGGGGAAAAAAGCTCTTGCATCGTTAGCCGATTTTTAGCATTTCCTGCCTGAGTTGTTGACCATCACCTGACCTCACACGGGAGGCCCCGCACCGAGTGATTCTCCCCCAAAAAATTCTACATGTGATGTTCCGAAAACAGAAACATGTGATTTAGTAAATTAGAACACATTGTGGGGCAGGGAACAACTATCAACTAGTTTGAAAAGTTCTTCCATTTAGTAATGGAAGTTATCCATTGTCACTTTCTAAGGGTATGGTAGAGAGGCTTGAGAAGGTGGAAAATCCTTCAGTGAAGACCTAACGAGAGGCTGAATTCAAACACACCTAAAATTCATAAGAATCGTACGAACATCTATGGAGCGTAGCAAGGAACCTTGGATTCAGCTCTCGTCACCTCACTCAATCGTACAACGGAAACTCTAGTCGAGGCGCTGCAAGCGAGCAAAGAAGCACTTCTTGTAACCAAAACAAAAACCCCATGGATCCGAAATTGTTCTGGACCACGCCGCTAGATTGAGACTGCCACCTTCCTATTTGATTAAGGAATGAATATCGGAACCTACTGACGTTCAACCGACGACCGGGCCTAGTGGTGCTTGCAGTTTTTCCTATTTCGGCTTGGATTGAAAATACTGGACAGGAAAGGAAAACAAACTGTCCAGCCTTTCAAGCCCTACTATACTAAGTAAAGGGGGATGCGTTGTTGGCTGCTTTAACCCCACTTCTTCTCAACATCGATCCTCTCACATACTTCCTCAATCAGCGGAAGACTCAATGCCCAAGCAGTTACACGTTGTTGATTTCAGACTCATCCGGTAGAGCCAACAACCATTCAGTGAATTGTCTTATGTTACTAAGTTTCAAGACGTTCAATGAATCCTTCACGATGTTTTGGTGGCAGGTACTAGTACATCAAAGCCTTAGAGAGCCGCTGGACTCCAGAAAAGCCATTACGAAGCGCCATCAGCCCAGGTCAGGCGACCCGAAAGGACCAGACATAAACCACCCGCTAAGAAAAGGGTAACTAAGACAAGCGATCAAGCTAGAAAGTCAGGGATAGAGGATGGATTTTTCCAGGGTGTGTGAACTTCCAACTATATTCTTCCACATGTGCGGGTGTGAAAGGATTTTACGGTCTCGGTCATTCTTCTATGAAATATCGATTCTATCAATCATTCCATTTCAAAATCAAGTCCCCCCTGAATAAGTAAGGCCCCGTGGTTCCCCAAACCAACTCCTGGCCTTACCCGGCGGAAACGGCCGGGGGTATTTGGCATGGGCGGAGAGAGCATCTGAAGGGTTACTTCACCTTTGGTGATCACACACCGACCCGGGCAATCACTAGCTACAATCGATGGAATTTTGATTGAAACTATTCATAAAAAAAGCCGCCTGAAGCCCTACCCGCCTTTTCTATATAGCTGCATAACCATAACAAGTTTTCTCTAATGCCATACCAAACCAAGACCTTTCCTACAAGGAAAGAAAGATCCCGTGGCTCCCCTTTTTGAATACCCCCCCCCCCCCCCCCACTCCCCCCGGAGTGAGTTCTTTTCTGCGGGATTTAGGGATTCCTGTCTTTTGCTCATATTGTCTCCTATGGAGATGGATTGATATGGGGCTTTCTACTTCTTACCTATTCACTTCTACTTGAACTGTTCAACAAACGTTGTAACGATTCAAAGGAAAATCTCCTGGCTCAGCACTAGTCAACTTGTGGGGTGTCACATACCCTGCAGACAACAACCGCATCAGTCACCAGTCTGGTCCCCTCCCCACAAAGTAGCTTGATGGCCGAACCACTCCCAAGGTGAATAGTGCCCTAGGGGCCGACCCGGCACCGACCGGCTGAGACTCCCACGCAGTAGGAGTGGACTGAGTCGGTATTCATCTACGAGAGGTGCACTCGTATTTCGAGGCTTCCCCCTTGTAAATATTCTAAGGTAAGAAAGCAGAACGTCACCTCTTTCTGTTGCTGAACATAAACCTACTTTAGATCCACTAGAGCATGTAGATCTACTAGACTACAAAGAAAGAAGTTGGTAGCAACAGAACTCTTTGTAAACCACTAGAGACAGTCACCTACAATAATCAGTCCACTTAAACAACATTGTAGAGAGACGTTAGACTCCAAGTGTCCGCTGAAATGCTCCGAAGTAGCAAGACGAGTGAATAAAGGCACTGTAAGCAGTAGTGAATACTTTTTCCATGGCTCCGGCGGAAACGTTCCCTTTGTCACTATAGACTGAACTCGCTGTGAACTTTTTCGATTATTAGTAGCGGCTCGTGAAGTAGCCCTCTTTCTTTACAAAAAAAGGATACATGCCCCTTTCCAACCAGTCAAGTGGCTTTCCACTCCTCTCTCTTTGTTTCGATGAAAGCCTCAACGCTCGCATTTTATGAGGAACTTTTTTTACTATTTACCTTCGCCGGAAGCAAAGGGCGAAAACTCCTAAACTAGTCTATAAAGGGTGCTTGTGTTGTGGTTTTGAGTTCCTTGGCTTGTGTTCTAATAGTAACCACAGGAAGAAAACGAGGAGCATGGTCCCTAGTCTCATTTTTGCCAAACCTGATTCTCTATGGCATGGTGATAACACTCAAACTACAGCTCTCGTAAGAGTTTAAGCGGTCGTCGTCAAATATAGAACCCTACTGGGTTGGGTGTCGAATCCCACAGGGAATACTCGGTAACTAAGTATGCAACTATTATTAGACTGTTAGTCGAAAATTCTATGAAAAAAAGGGGGATTTGGATTGTGACGTTAAGTAATAAAATCAAAGTAAAAACGGAATGCTTGGTAGGTTTTAATCAATGAGAATTGTAAGTTAGGGTTATGTCCACCTTATGAGTTCTACGTATCTATTGGCTATGAGTTATGTGGAATTCAAACATGCATGCGCTTATAGAGATTCGTATTCTATGGTAAATCCTAGCGTCTTTCGACCATCAAGGATTATATCACTTTAACTCTTTCGAGCTTAAAGCGTATACTAATGGTACGAATTCTCCAAGAGGTTAATCCAGTTATGGCACTAACTTTTAAACAAGGTTTAGTAGACCTATTTCCTTGTCATTCTCTCTTTTCCAGACATGTAACTTTTCTTTCGAACAAGTTAATGCTATACTGGCGTAGTCTAAATGTTTGCAACCACAAGAATTCAATTAAGATGAAGAGAGTAATTATATAAGCAGCATACGTATCAACAATTCACAAACTCATAGCAACCGATAGTATCTCATAAGGCTTCCATAACCCTAACGGAGAAGTTTAGCTACTCATGAGCGCAACGGAAATCACAATAGATATAATCATCATACCACCACTTAGGATAGTCTTGGCGATGGAACTGATAAACGTCAACTAGGGTTGGACATTTTTGCTCCTTCCGTTCTTCTCAAGAGAGTCATGTTTCTCTGTTAAAACTGACAGAATATTGTAACGTGAAGTAGTAGCAAAAGTCGAATGGAAAATACTTGAATTAATGAGTGAATCGAATTGTAAGAGTTGAATGAATTATTCGAATGGAGAGAGATAATTATAAAAACTTCAGCAACATAGGGTATTTATAACACCCATATCCTATTTCTACTAGGCTACTGCGTACTTATCCTAATCCTACTAGGTTACTGCATCCTTATCCTAATCCTACTAAGTTACTGCTGATCCCCAAAGTCTTTAGAAATGCTGTTTTTGCCCGGGACAAGTTATCCATGCATCACTTTCAGTCCATAGGCGTCCAAACGCTGCTTTCCTTCTTTCGTGAAGCTTCCTTGGGCGTCAAGTTATCCATAAAGTGCTGGAATCTTCATCGTTTATACCTGCAAACTTGCTTATCATGTTTGTTAGCTCACTTACAGGAAAAAGCACTAAAAGTGCATGAATTATATATTTTGTTCTCAAAACATAGCTAAAATATGGGTAAATTAAGGTGCTTTAGGCGTGTAAATACGCCTATCATCAACACCCCACACTTAAAGCTTTGTTCTTCCTCGAAAAATATATCATGTACATATAAACATCTACTTAGGGTTTCATAGTAACAACACAAAATATTCATCAAGACAGGCACAACAATTATTAACAAAGAGTAGTTTTCTAATCACTTCTAGAAATAATTCAACCTCCAACATAGACTCGTGATGATGGTTAATTCGTATTGAAAAGTTAAGGAACAAAGAATCATACAAGACTACCCAAAACTCATCAACCATGTGTGTCCCACAATATATCACCCATAATTACTCACAAGTATTTCATTTTTCAAAACATGGGTATAAGATTATCCTTGCTCTCACTCTCACAAAGAATTCATATGTTGCAACTCATGACCATAGGCTTGCCCTTAGTGTAATGCTCTACTAATATCAGAATGTTAAGCTTAGAATCAAATAGATCTTTACAGGTTGTAATGTAGGCTAAGGGACGGGTAGGACTATTTTGGCCAGAAATAGTTACTATGTTCCTAAGCGCTTTAATACATCACATTATGCCATTAACACTCTCTTTTAATCAACCCTGCTACCTTTCTTTCATCTATCACCCCTTTTCACTTATTTTGCCATTCAAGCATAACTATCTTTTTATTTAATCATAAACACAATTTATTTTTTTGTTTTTCTATTTCGTTTTCTTTTCTCTTTCTCTTTTTTTTCTTTTTTTTATAACACACCTCCATGATAGCCACTCTTTTCATAACAAATTAAAGTACCAATACACTTTAAGGCATCACTCTTACCCAATTTCCTCTTATTTTGTCACATGACTTCACAATTTAAAGCACCTAGAAATTTGGATCAAATTATGGTCTTGAAAAAAATGGATTAGGCTTACATATGAGGCTGTCAAAGAAAATAGCTCAAGGCTCAAAAGGGGTTAACTAAGATAATGTCCATGGGTAGGTAAAAGGAAGGTAAACAAATACAGGTTGCCAAAGAAATGCCTAAATCATTTCCTAAACTTGCACTCTTTATTTCGCTTTACACACACACCAGGCAAGTTCTAGCATCAGTCACAATCAAGAATATACTATATCCTTACACACACAAGGAACATGGTCAACTTTATTGGGAGTATTATAGACTCTTGACCCTAACAGATGAATGAATAAACCACACAATTATCACACAGTGAGTCACACTTAGAGCCTAAATGTCTCAATAGTAATGATTCTAGCACAAACTCTTTTCATAACACCATGCCGCCTATCAGAACAATTTTATGCATCAAAATCTAAAAAAAATCTACGACTAATTAAAACAAACAAAAAAATTATGACAATAAATGTAGGCAAAGAAGTACAGCATACGAATACCAGCACCCCACACTTAGACGGGACACACTGCCCTTAGTGGAAAATAAATACAGAAAACCTGATTAGTCAGACTCCTCTTCTATGTCTGGGGTCATACCCCCTGCGTCAAAATCATCATCAGAGTCGTCATCCTCAGAGATTCCCCAAATTGTACCCCACTTGATCCAAAAGTGTGTTGAGGTATTTGTAGCGAGGATGATTCAACTTGCTCTTTTCTTCCGCTTTCCTAACCTTTCTGTGAGGTGGATACTTTTTGTTTTTCTTGTCGTCCTTTTGAGGCCATTCTACCTGAGATCCTAATAGAGTCATGTTAGCTTCATCTCAGAAGATTCAATTGATAAACAAATAGTAATGGAACCACCCCACACTTAAGTTGTTGGCACAGACTAATTAAGTGAGTGATGTCGACTACTCAGACTTCATCGTCATACATTTGGGCGATATATTCCAACAATATGTTCAGCACAGTTATACTTTCATGTCGTCTTAACTATCCTTTCCAACTCTATTTCATGTAATCTTGATCATACTCTCATGTTAATGCACTTTTTTGAACAAGACTACTGCATAGAGATCGTATCAAGTTATGGTATACAAATAATCACAATATCTCATGCTTGTATTCAATCATGATCTTTATCTCGATGAACGAGTCATTCAAACATTCAAGCATTCAATTTTGAAGATTATGCACTTAACATCATCATGTCGACTCCGGAAAAGTATGACAGTGTATAACAATCAAATACAAGTCGGAACAAAATCAAGAACACCCACACGTATTCTTTCACTCAACGAGATGTATCACAACAAATTAACCACATTCAAATCACCAATACTACTTCAAGATTTAACAATTCATTATAGGCGTAGTAGTGTAGTACTTACGGAATATAAAAGAAGAACAAAGAAGTACTTACTTGGTTGATGGCCTCGGAAGATGTTCTTGCAAAGTAAAAGAGCAAAAGGAAAATTTTTGAGAGATTTTGGAGAGGTAGGCAGTGCCTAGGGTGATGTTGCAATGTATTTTTGTTCTAAGACTAAAGTTCTATTTATAGGACAAGCTTGGGTCGGGTTTTGACCCATTTGGAATCGGATTTGGAGACCAAAATTGACCATAGGCGGCGCCTAATGCTTTGCCTATGCTTGGCATAGGCAGTGCCTATGCTATGGCATTGTTAAGCATAGGCGGCGCCTATGCTATGGAATACTAGATTCAAAGACAAAATGCCTTTGCATAGGCGACGCCTATTCTATGGCACTCTAGAATCTGAGAGCTTAGGCCATAGCATAGGCCATGCTTTGTTCGTGGCCTATACTTATATAGGCCTTGCCTTGTTCTTTGCCTATATTTTCATAGGCAATGCCTAACCCATAGCCTTTTGCTTCTTCATTCCTAACTTACCACCTTCAACATGGAATACTTCCAAATCAAAATTTGTAACCAATCTCCTCCTTTACACCTCTTGCACCTACATTTACTCAAAAACAACAAAAACGATTAGAACGATGTGTTGCCTCCCATCAAGTGCCTTAGTTTTGGTCGTGGCTCAACAAAATCTTAAGAAAACAAAACAATTAAAAATGATGGGTTGACTCCCACCAAGCGCTTGATTTATTGTCGCGGCACGACATAGCTATCTCGATTACTTAGACTTCATCGAGATAGATGGGGCATCATTTTATGAATGGATTCAAACGACGTTGATACTTACTTGTAGGCATGCAATCTTCTTCGATATGACTCTTGTGCATACATATCCCAGGAGGGATACCAATTATATCATCAATAGTCCAACCCATAACTCTCTTGTATCTCTTGAGAGTAGAGATGAGAGCCTCTACGTGCTGTTCACTTAAATCATCCGCCACACTCACCGGAAGTGTATTTCCATTTCCCAAGAATGCATACCTTAGATAATTGGGGAGCTCTTTCGATTCTAGCACTGGGGGCTCTTCAATGGAAGTCTTCGCTGTAGGTGACGGTTGATTCTTAAGATCAAGGTCCGGCTGCTTGGGAGTATGAGAATAGGACCCTATTTCTGTTAGAGCACACATAGTTTCTTTATAATCTTCATTGTCCTCATGCTCAACATTCAGCAGTGCAGTAGACAATGGCTCAACAGTAAGCTGTTTCTCTACAGATAATGCTTTCTTATCTTCATAATGAACATCAACTACAGAGAACACATCCATATCGCTGGGCTGCTTCATTGCTTTGCATATATCAAAGCGGAAAACTTCATCATTCAACCGAAATAAAAGCTCATTAGCTCTTATGTCAATAAGCACACTTTCTGTTTCAAGGAAAGGATGTCCCAAGATTATGGGAACTTCAGAATCTACCTCGCAATCCAAAATCACAAAGTCTGCAGGAAAAATAAAGGTAGACACCTTCACCAACACATCATTCAAGATACCCACAGGTCATTTTACCGACCTATCTGCCATCACGAGCCGCATATTGGTTGGTGTAGGGTCGCCCACCCCCAACTTTCTGTAGACGGATAGTGGCATCAAATTGATGCTAGCTCCCAAATCGCACAATGCCTTAGCAAAATTCATAGATCCAACCGTGCAAGGAATAGTGAAAGCACTAGGGTCTGCCTTCTTCTGTACTAAGGACTTTATGGCAATTGCACTGCAATGATGAATATTATCTACCGGCTCATAGCTTACTGCCCGCTTCTTTGTTAAAAGGTCTTTCATGAATTTAGCGTATCCGGGCATCTGCTCTAGCGCTTCCACCAAAGGAACATTAATAGTCAGCTTCTTCAACATAGTCATGAATTTACTGAACCTGGTATCATCAGCTTTCTTCTTCAGTCTCTGCGGAAAAGGTGGTGGTGGAAGGAGAATTTTTTTCTCCACCACTTTCTTTTTTTCTTGCTTCCGATTATCAACCTTTTCAGGAGTGTCGTCAGCCTTCTTTTTCAGTCTTTGAGGAAAAGGTGGTGGTGGAAGGGGAATAGTTTTCTCCACCACTTTCTTTTTACCTTGCTTCCAACTATCAATCTTTTCAGGCTGCAAACGTCTAGGGGTGACGTCATGAACACACTCTTCAGCTTCATCGGCCTCTTCACATTCTGCATCAATAACATTATCCGCTATATCATCAACCACGTGCTTGTCCTTGGATAAATTTTCCAACACTTTACCACTCCGGGTAGTAATAGCCATACACGATCCGTCATTCCTTGGGTTTTGCACAATTTCACTAGGTAGTGTGCCAGCCTTTCTTTGGTTGAATGCCACTGATAATTGACTCAATTGTTGCTCCCGCTGTTTTATTGCAGTAGAATGCGAGTCAACTAATTGCTTCATTGAGGACAGATCATTTATTACTTCAGTTACTCCTGTGCTGGTTGCCTCTACTCCTTTCAGCAGCTTAGCCATCATATCTTCCATGGACATATTTCCAGAACCAGATGCAGCGGCGTCACGTCTTCCAGGAGGAACATACAAACCACTCCTGTCGGTATTGTTTTTCCAACTACCATGATCGTGGTCCTTGTATCCAGATTTATCATAATATATCCGACCTTGGTTTCCTTGGGCATTGCCTCGGAAACCCCCCTGATTATTCAAGTAGTTAGCTTCTTTCTCTGAATCGGATTCGTCTCTTCCTTTTGATGCAGCTTCTTTGACTTTTTCAGTTTTCCCTGATAATAAGTGCTTGGTAAGAAGATCCATCTGTGTTTTTATGTGCGCCATATCTTGATCACGTTTCTCTTGTCTACGTCTCTGCTCAGCGGTCATGCCAACAGATTC
>CM061540.1:114494012-114524012 GCA_030864215.1 Capsicum pubescens | reverse complement strand
AGCAGACATCATATTGATCTCTACTTCTCCCGCAAACGGTGATGTCTCGATTCCCATTAGTCGGTCTGCTATCCGGAAAAAACCTTTGTCCAAGTAATCTTGAATCAGATTCCTTCAATTTACACAATTATTTGTAGAGTGAGTCCATTTCTCGTGCCATTTACAATAACGTTTTCCTTTTCTTTCTTATTTTTAGGTATCTTATGTCCAGGCAGATAGGTCAAAAGCTGTTGATAACCCGGCGGCTACTTCAGAGCTTCAGATGCCAACCAGTCGGCCACGATCTTACCTTATCTCTTCTCTATGAGTATGCTTACAAAAGCACTACCAATCCCTTTGAACAAGATTCCTGCAAGCTTGGATCAGTTGTTCTTGAGGGTGATTAGAGGAAATCAAATGAATCACAGCATGCAAACAATATTCCAAATCTGTTTCAAGAATGACCTGCTTGTAACCCAAATCCCATGCCAACATAAGGCCACGGTAGATGGCCCAGAATTCAGCCACATTCTTGGTTGTACAATCCAAATTCTCAAAGAAAGCCGACACCCATCCGCATTCATTTTAGCAAAAAAGACTGTAAGGGGAAACCTTCTAACAAAAATATTTGTATATTCTCGCTCATCCACGGGTTTTTCCCAAGCCAAAACCTACTCCTAAGAAGTTGCTGGATCGAAGTAGTCCATTATACATCTGCCCACCAGCAGCAGAGGCAGTTCGATTCCCCTTATACACGATTTGGAAAGAAAGACTGATTCAACGAGATATACCTGCATGTCGAGAGTGCGCTCCCTCTCTCTCAGCTAAGGAAAGAGATAGAGAATTCATGTACTTCGTGATTTCCTACGGATCTATCGTATCGTTACTTCTCTCTGATTGTGATTTCCCATGTGCCATACTATACCGCTAAGGAAAACAAACAAGAACCAGGCTAGGCTACTCCTCTTCCCCTTTCTGAATCAACTTGTCCTTGTGCTTACCACTTCTAAAAACTTGCGAGCGAGTGTCGATCGCTCCTTTTCCTGGGCAAGATCTGACGACTCCTGCCCAAAGATGGCGGGTTACGAATTCAGATTAACTACTACCAAAGAGGCCAGGAATGAGCTTCCTCTTTATCTAAAGAAAAAAACTCTTCCTTTCTCTCTTCCTGATCAGCGGATTCAGAGTGATCAGGTGAAGCCCCCCTTCTCGTTGTACCAAAATAGAGATCTGATTTAAACAACCAGGTACAACATATGAGTTTGATCCATTAGGTTCTTTTTTTTTTCAGAAAAGAAACAAGAGACAAAAAAACATCTTTGATTACGATTAAAAGGAACAATCTCAAATAGACCAAGATCCAATTTCGGGTCATTTCTTGGTGAACATGATCTGTCATAATCTCTTTGATCCCTTCATTTATGTTCCAGAATAGAGAGAGATTTGGTAGGAAAGTGGAAGAGACCTTTTCTTATATGATAATCAAAGGGAGTGGGAAAGCTGCAGTAATTCTTTGGAAAAGCTCGGTTGTCTTTGTCTTCGAGCTTTCATTCCTCAATCCACTGATTCCTTCCTTCATATGCCTCCCCACCAATAGATAGAGACAAATAGGAATAACCAAACCACGTCTACAAAATGCCAGTACCATGCAGCTTCTTCAAATCCAACGTGATGCTCCTTGGTCAGATGACCAAGATATTAGCGAATACCACATATGATCGAGAAAATAGTACCTATAATCACATGAAAATCATGAAAGCCAGTTGCTAAGAAAAAGGTAGAACCATAAATACTATCCGAAATAGTGAAGGGTGCTTGATAATATTCCATTCCTTGAAAGACTGTGAATACTAGAGCCAGTGAAACGGTAGCTACTAAAGCGTAAACTGCTCGTTTTTCCTTCCCCGCGAGTATAGCATGATGAGCCCAAGTTACGGCAGCTCCGAATGAAAGGGGAATAAGGGTATTAATAAAAGGGATTTCCCAAGGATCTAAAACCGCAATCCCTTTTAGGGGCCAAATACCTTCGATCTCTACTGTAGGTGCCAAAGAAGAATGAGAAGAAGCCCAAAAAAGAGCAAAAAAGAACATAACCTTCGATACGATAAACAGAATAAAACCATATCGAGGTCCTAATTGTACGACTTTGGTATGATGTCCTTCGAACGTGGATTCGTGTAGAACATCGCGCCACCATACGAACATGGTATATAGGAGAAATATGAGGCCCAAACTGAGAAGTGTTGCACCCCCTTGAAATGAGTGCATGTACATCACATCTCCTACGATTGTTGCCAAAGCTCCGAGTGAACCCGAAATAGGCCATGGACTTGGATCTACCAAATGATAAGAATGCCTCTGAGATTCAATCATAAACCACTTTGCCTCGGTTCTATGTAAACCCCCCTTTCACCCCCACCCCCCCTAAAGTAGTAAAGTAAAGAAGGTTTTTTTGGGGTCTAATTTGCTTTCTATCTGACAGGACAAACAAAGAAATAAGAAGGGATGGTTCTTTCATTCCATTGATAGAAGTCTAACTAGAAAAAGACTCTCTCTATTACTTTGAGAAGAGAATCGTTGGTTTGACCGACGAACTACGTGGGAAAATAGACCTTCTTTCTTTGATTTGAAGCAAGATTTTTGGAAAGTAACAATTCCATTCAGTTCGCTTTCGGAAAACTTGCTGGTCGCGGATTAGTTCGTTCTGCGCCGCCAGTGGCCTCAACTCAAAGGCACAGGTTGATCTCTCTAGTTGAGGCTGCATTCATTTATTCATATTCAACTTGACACGTGGGAAGGGCTTACTCTACTAGTGGCTCGACTTGGTCTCGCTCCCTTCCCGCACTATTCCTCCCCACTAAAAAGAGCGATTGAGAATCTCGAGAACCTTTCCGAGCGTCCGTCTTCGCGGGGCGATTGGAAAAGAAAGGATTATTTCATTCTTTTACAGCCTTCCATTCCACTATTCTGATCAAATTAATTGCTCTTCTAAATGACCAAGTCATAATGAGATTAGTAATTGATGCTTCCTTGGCCGTGTGGAACATGGATTAGCATTATGTCATTCCTACAAGTGATGACCCACCCAGGATTGCTATGTACGGACTTAGAGATCAAATATAATATATTTCTTTCCATTTCTCGTGAGCCACTTATTTCTCCGAAATAAGAGATTAAAGTCATCTTCATCCTTTTTCCCAAGAAGTCGACGGTGTTACACCATTGGGATACATCAAATAAACTTGAGTACATATAGGATACACCGGTGCTAAAACTTTTTCTCAAGATATCTTCCAAACTGTTGGGGTCGTTGCTCCGGATCTTGTTCTCCCGGTGTGAAACCAGTTGGTTCCGTAGTTTTCAAATTCTTCTGATCCCAAGTACTCCATCTCCATCATTGCATATAGGAATATAGAAAGTAAAGTGGAAAAGGCATGACCAGAAGAATTGTGTGAAATAAGTGAATTTATCTAGTTGAGGCATTTTTGATTGATTGAGACAAAACGATTCCCTCAATACAGCTTAACTCCGTCAAGCCTGTACGAGTAGTGAAGAAGTATAGAGCACTTTAGTTGGTTGTTGACCAATGGAAAGCATGGGATCAGGGCTGGGTAATAGACTGACTTTCAAGGAGTGAAAGTCACTTGACTGGTTGGAAAGGGGGTACTAAAAAGGGACTGCTACCAATTAGGCTAGAAAGAAGATAGTAAGCGTCGGGTAAAGTGACTTACTTGAATGGTGAGCTATCCTATAAGACTAAGAAGTGGGGAGAGAGAAGGATAACCTCTTTGAAAAGGACAAAGCCACTTGGCCGCTACTTACACATCTGGAGTTCCGGATTGAACTAGGGAACGGAATTCAAGGGCAACGAAGGCCCTTAGATAGGAATTCATCTATGAATAGAAGAGATTTTCTTTCTAGTAGAGCTCATCACGACCATCATAACCTAACTCCAGGACTGCTACGGGCACTGATCCTTCTATTCAAAGTTTTCTTTCTCCTCTTGAATGTAGTTTGTCCTACAACTCGCTAAAGTGAAGGCTATTCAGCAGTCTAAGCAAGTCACTCTTAACCCTATAGTGAATTCAGATATGCTATGCTAGGAGCGAATAAAAGTCATGTATCTCCTCTATCTAAGGCTAAGGTAAGCAGAGATCTTCTGATACCCCTTGTTTAACCAATGGAGCTAGCAAGGAGATAGAATAAGTCATCTTCTACGATTGGTAAAGGGATCAAACGACTTTGAGCTTTGGCATGTTGTACGCGTGGGAAGGAATTCCATTCAACTAGTTCAATGACCCTAGATAGAATGAACGCATTAAGCTTGAAAGCATGAAATTCAGTTGCTAGCTGGACTGACTGTCTTCTCTCTCTTTCATTTTCTAGTCTTTGCTTCAGAAAGTCATTTAGAAAGATCTGTTTTTAACAGAGAGGATTTCCTTACATTACATACGAAATTTGAGTGGGGATTCACTAAGCCTAAGTTCTTAACCCTCTATGATGCGACAATGACTTCTTGCTTTGTTTCCCTCTCTCCTGCCCTGCCTTTGTTAGTCTTTAATCATCTTTAAAGGGAGTGAAGTCACCTTAGGGTTAGAATCCGATGTGATCTTAGAGCTATTGACCCTACCCAACTAACTCTCTCTAAGTAAGAGCTCTCCCTGACTTATTAGTCTTATCAAAGTCGATAGGGAAAAGAGAAAAGGTCAGTGCTTTTCCTGTGAACGACTCCGAAGTGGGCTCCTTTCACTTGACTATTTCTCTTTTTTAGGAAGGAGAGACTGAATCCACCTAAAAGCTAAGGGAAGCCCGGAAGTATTCGAAGGCTGATAAAAAGAGACGTGTACTACGAGACCACCAAGACTGATAGGCATTCCGACCAAAAGGGGCAAGTTTTCTTATAGGATACACCCTCCCAACGAAAAAAAGAATTCATCGTTGTGGAAAAGCTGTTCAAGTTGAAAAGCATAAAGGTTGAAGGAAATGCACCTTCTCCGATTAGAAGGGTACGGGACTCCTTTTCCTACGCAATTTCCTACGATAGGGTAGGGATGAATTGAATGAGAGACTACGAAAGTGAGGCAAACCCACATAAGGAAAGAAATCAATCTAATCACTCCATTTCAAGCCTTAGAGAATCCGACTAAAAAGCCTAAATTAGCGAATTCACCTCCCTCTGAGTCCGATTAGAAAAACAGGGATGAAAGGCCTAGTTTTCGGTGAGCTAGTGGGATTCAAGTATGAATTTGAATTTTCCTCGATCCGGACTTATTACCATGATCAATTCACTACCAGTGCCCATGTGGCCGAGGCTGTCCCGAAGCGGATCACCCCGATGCCTGTAAGGAAATGACAGACTTTCATTAGCTGCAAACTGGAAGCGGTTTTTTGTTAGTGCGTTAAGGTTGCAAGAACCTACTCCTAACTAAACAAAGACTCATCCGAGAAGCCACCATCGGTACTAGTCCAGGAGGTCAATACTAGCGAGAGTCCCACAGCTACCCTAGTTCATTAGGTATAACGTGTTTCGGTCAGCTTTAAAGTCTTGCAAACCATTGGAAGCTTGAGTTTCAAAGGGATAAGATTTTTTTCAAAATCATATACAACGAATAAATTCATTTTAGAATAACCTTTTCCTTTCTCTTTCACTACTGCTTTATTATCGTCTGCTGAAAGTGTCTCAATTTTGATCAACTTTCTTTCAATCATGAACTCGAGCAATTCTTTACCAATTTGATATTTATGACCTTTGATATCAACTCGACTACTTGTTGTTGTACTACTAACCATATTTTTCTTATTGATTATATTGGCCTGTATTCGAACTATGATATCTAACTTGTCCAACAATGTAGATACCCTCACAACTGAGGTGTCTTGAGTACAGTTGTACAATAACCCTAAGACATATATTATGATAGCCTCCAGTGTATATTGACCGAACTGATTAATAATACTATTCTAAATATCATCGAGGAAGATATTTATATAAATAAGATTTAGCGTTTATAAGATCCTTTCTTATCAATAGTTTGATTAAGTTAGGAATTTCATTAAATATACTAAATTCATCAAATTGACTAGTTATATCTTCAATCTTCTTCTGTAACTCAAGTAATTCTTCATCCGAGATGTCAATTGTATTATTAATGATCTCTTTATCCCTCTTATAATCATACAATAATTTCATAACATTATTATTATACGTAGCTTTTTCTTCTTTATTTCTGCTTTTATCATCTATATCCCTGTATAAATTTTCCCAAAACTCATTAATAACAGTATGATTAGATGTACTATATTCTTTTCTGAAGCCTTTTGAACAGTCTTAGTAGATAATACTATTAAAGACCTAGCAAGATCACATTCATGGAAATGTAATAAACCCGCGCGGTAAATCCTACCTCGGAAGGTTTAGCTATGTCCTGTAAGAACTTGCTAAAAGCCTGACTACCTACCTCTCTGTCTCCTATTCTGATCTAGTTTAAGGACTGAGTGTCATCGCATAAGAGACGGGGGTCGGTGTGCAAGTGAGCTGATCTCGCCTTTGTTGATCCACTTTAATAGAGTTGACCTAGCTACATCGCGATCGTTTATTCCCAAGCAAGAAAGAAGAAAAAGCACACAAGGCGCAGATTCATGTCCTTCCCTGACTCCATTTCTTGTCTGAAAGAGAAAAAAAGTGGGCTTCCTTATTCTATGAGTCGAAGACAGCCTCGAAGCGCCAAACGAACGACCCTAACCAATTTCCAGGCAAGATCTAAGAAAAATGAGCCTGATCGTAACAAGCTTGAATGAAATCTATGGGATCGGCTTAACAAAAAAGATGTTTCTCTCTACCTCTACTAGCTGCCCAACTCATAGAATGGATCGCTCAATAAGTGTTCGGGCATAGATAGCGAGTCCTATAGAGAGAGGGCGTTTGGTTAAGTTTCACTCTGAAAAATGTCCTTTTATGTTCCTCTTCCATTCTTACTATCCTAACTTTTGCAAGGACAAAAATCTCTTAGCGCACAAAGCAAGCAGCGAAGGAACGACTTCTTTGCTTTCAAGACTAGCTACTATACTGGTGAACACTCTTCCTTGTTCGTTTACCTTTCAGGCATGGTTTCAATCATGTCAGTGAGTTAGCCTGAGCCTCTCTGTTCTCCATTCTTTACAGAAGCGGATTAGAAAATGCATTCAAAGCTGCTTAAATAAAGCGTAAATGCACAATCAAAGGACTTGAAATATCCTTCGTTCACTCCAGCGAAGCATTTTGATTCAAGATGAGCCTCCTGAAAGATGCTATGAAACCATCCATTGGTTTAGGGGACCCGTAAATCGAATGGTTCAAAAGCCGATTATGTATGCAAAATGACTGCATTTATCCCTATTGACCGCTTGCTTATGTGACTTGTGTCACTTTCTCTACATTCTCTGCCGATACCGCACGGTCACTAACCTCTTAACTCACGGATTTTTTGGTTTACAGAGTGGCTCCGAGTTCAAACAACACGTGTCAACTAGTAAAGGACAGAAGTAAACTATAGGGGAATCTCACTCAGTCAAATCGGTGGAATGCCCTACTTCTGGCTAAGTATACAGAGTGGCCGTTCGTTCAACCCAAGGAAGCGTTTCGATTCAAGCTGTCGAATATAGATTGAGAAGAGGCAGCAGTCAATGGGAATCAAACAAATCCCGTCGCTCCAACTAACATATTGTTAAGCTAAACCTCTTTTTTTGCCGGATGAAAGAGTAACAGATCTTTTCTTTGGTGGGAGTCTCTATATCCATTTCCAGATCCATAAAAAGATTCTCCATTTGCATATAGATTGGGAACATACCTCAGGATTTTAGGTCCTGGGGATCACCATTAGCGCGGGCGCTGGTCGAAGGAGCAAAGCAATAAAAGGTATAGACGGCGGGAAAAGCATCAGCAATGGATGAGCCAGCAGCATGCAAGCTCAAGCTCAAGGGAAAAAAGTGGGGTTTCAAACCTCATACCAAGAGAAATATTCCAAACAAAAAGAAGACAAAGAAGACAGCGAAAGAAGTGGATTTCGACCCAGCATACGCAAAACAAAGAGCGGAAAGGTGGTTTGTACCTCATTTCGCTAAACAACGATAATTGTACTGAAGATCTCTTTCCAACGCCCGCCGATCGTACTACTTCATTCTTAGTGTGCTGACCAGATACCCCACCCTGAGCTAAGATCCATAGCAAGAGATATAGCATTGGCTGTAGGCTTAGTGAGCTCATAAACTGGCAAATCAATTCATTTGAAAGAGAAAGTCAGGTCTAGATTATTCTCGAGTTGACCAATGATAGATAGGTAAGAATGGCAGGACCTAAACGAGCTAGGCTTCGTTAGCCAGTTCTCCTTTTATAAGCAATTCTTAATACCGCTCCGGCTCCCGGTGATAGAGGGGGATCCCATCGCTCTTGGAACAGATGATATAAGATCTTACTAAAAAAGTATTTTTATGAAATATACAGATAGACGGTATACAGCAATAACAATGGCAGCCAATTAGCAAAGATCAAGCGAACTCACTCAAGCATACTACACCAAAGACTGAACATTAACATACCTATAAAAGACCAAGCAAGAAGAATGTTCGCCTACCTTCCAAGGAACCCTCTGTCTAATAATTTTTCTCCAGTACTTACTGCCGTATTGCCTAATGGCCTACTTACTCTATTCTGCCTACAGACAAGTCCTATACTTAGCTTTTTTTGTTGCATCGGATTCGTTTCACGAGTGAGCTAAAGCTACGTACCGAAGAACGAGTGAACAAGCTCCCGTTGCTCGAGGTTTCCTATCCTTTCCTGGATTTATAGTAAGGGGTCAAAGTATGTACTCAGTTATATTATTCTTACAAACCAGTCCATCCTATCCCTTATGGTCGAGCAACTACGTACGTTGGTCGAGCTACTACGTACCTTACGGTCGATCATAATGAAGAAACTCTCCCTATATAAAGAGTATCCGCGTAACACCTCATACAAACTATCTCACTATCTCATTCAAAGTCTTCGTATGAAGAAGAAGGCTAGCTATACAGGGGAATCCGAGAAAGCGGCATGTACGGTACGGGTTTCGGTAGTGAAACAATTGATCTTGTAATCTTAGGTTAGTGGAGTGGTAAGTTCATTTCGACAGGTTTCAAAGCTTTAAGCTTACAAAACAAGACCTAAGGAGTTTGGAGCCCTTGAGTTCTCCGCCGGTAATGGGAAGATAAGCTTCTCCATTGTAATGGTATCTTCTCGAGGAGCCCCATGGTTCAAACCTTTGTGCACAGCTCTTTCCCTGGGTCTACCCTAACCGAGCCGGATTTGAGCTCCTACCTTTCGAAGGTAATGCCAATTCTCTTACTTTGAAAAAGTAAGGAAAAGAGAGTTTCACTTCGATTGGGTTTGTGTTCAGCCTACATATCATGCTACAAGCAAAAAGAAATAAAGAACCCAAGCTTGCTTCTTTCCTTATTCCCTCAGGTTCAGCAGATCCCGCTCTAGCTAGTTCGCTTTTAACCGTAGTCTTTCATATCTTTCTCGGTTTTTATCCTCCATTCAATGATTATATATTGACGGAGAAGGCTTTCTACGGGATCTCTACAGTCGAGTTACTTCGTACCTCGTAGAGTTCCCAGCCTGTCTATTGATTGGATAGCTTATCTAGTCTTTTCTTTCCAAGAGGAAATCCTACTAGCTTAGCACTGTTGGGATTCTGTTTTTGCCTTAGACTTCGACTAAGCTAGTACGAACCTTCTTTCTTAAAGAGCTGGACTGGGCGTCTTACCTTGACGTCGGGCTATGTTATAACTTGAAACTTATCCAAAATTTACAATGACTGGTTGTACATTATAAAATCCAACTGGTATGCCATTCATGCTTCTTTACAGTACGAGAACAGATTGACAGTGAAAGCTACTGACCACACATATTTTCTTGCCAAGATATCCTTTCCTTCTCAGACATGGAACTTTCTATCCTCTCCTTAGAGTTTAGTTACTACGTTCCTTGATTGAAGCCGTTGGCATTCCCCTATGTAGAGACAGTTTTTGCAATAGCTATATTCTCAAGCTCTGATTCACTTGCACCTCTTTTGATTGAATTTATTGAAATAAGTCCGAAGGAGCTGGGACTCGGGGATGGGGCTTGACTAAACTCAGGAAGAGCCGCTAGAAAAGAGAAGGACTTTATATGTCTAGTCTTCTTACCGTGTCTAAGAGTTCTAAAAGTTTGAATTATCATACGTTGTTAATAAATCTCATAGCATTTAAAAGAGAGCCTAATAGATAGAGTGTCTAAGTCTGGAGTAAGGGTAAGACCCTCTAGGGCTATTCTTGCTATAAGGTTCCATTTTATCTTGGTGGAAGGAAGAAGGGCTACTAGAAGCCTAGAAGGAGACTGGAGAATGAAGTGACTTAAGGGATTCATTAAAGCAAGGGAATCGGGTTTCAGGCTATGAAGAAGCCCTTGGCCCCAAGACTCACCAACATCTTACGATGAGACATCGGGCTACCTGGCAAGAGTCAATAAATTGGTGAACTTATGAGAGACGCTTCTAATTCGTTTCTTTCTCCTGATACTCACTATCCTACCCGAACAGGAAATTTGTTGAAATAAGGAAACTTAGGCTGTTGTTGAATCAAGTTAGAATACAACCGGTACCCACGTCGCAACTAAATCACTCGTAGCATACGTGCCATCCACATCCGTCCAGTTGAAGTGAAGATCGAGAAAATGTTCTTCAAAGTTTGCTAATAACCAAAAAAAATTGGACTAGTGTAAGGGACTTCCTTTTCAAGCTAGCATTTTAGACCAATGCAATCTATCAGGAAAATCAAAATGATTATTGATCAAGGCGGGAAGTCTCATTTCCCAAGAAGTAAGTCAGGAAAAAGGGGGGATCGAGGATAGATTTTATATGCGTTCTTTGCAGTATTACTATAATGGGCTTCTAGAGAACTACTCTAATTGGATTTTTCTCCGGATTGAGCAGTTTTCTTTCTCAAGGCAATGAGAAAGTAGATTGAATCCAGAAGTTAGAGAAGCCAGTACGCATACAGGAAGTGGTAAAGCTGCAGTAGAGTTGGCATTTGATTGCCCTATTGTTTACTTGAAATTTGACTCTAACCTTGCACTAGTATAAGACAATGGCCAAAAGCTATCAATCCTAGGGGAACTCAGGAAGGCAAAGGGGGATATTTTCCTTTATCCACCCGAAATAGAGCTATCAGCGCTAATGGATCAATCCTTATTGAACTGGTGAATTCAGGTATTGCCAATTATCCTATATTTTACTCTACTAGACAATATTAGTTGTCTAACCCTAATAGATAGGGCTCCTTCCGAAGCCGCTAAAACCCTCTTCTATTTGAATCTTCTCCCGCGTGAGACAAGGTTATGAAATAGCTTAGTGCTAGCTAAGGAAGAGTGTAACCGGATCGCATCCGCTTCCTGATACCTAGCACAGATTCCCCAGTCTATTTAGCGCTTGGATTGCGCACCTTATTTCTTTATGTTGATGACAACAAAAAGCTATCCTGCCGACTTTCCTAAGGGACGGAGTGATGAAAACGAATTGTTACACTGAGTTACACTCATTTCCCTATTCAGGGGAAAGAGAGAAAGAATAAGTCGGCTTCAAAGCAGCTAGCAGGTGAGAATAAACAACTACCATTGTTGCTGACAGCTACACGGATTCACCACTACTTATGAATTCTTACTCCTGCTCCTAGAAAAACTGACGAAGCTAGGAAAGAAGTATCTTGAAGGATAATGCTCTCTTCACTCCTTTAAGTCACTGACATTTCCTGTTCTTAGCTCGAATTAGAAGGCTTGATCATTCAATCATATAATCATGCCTCCAGAGTGACTTCATTTCACATTATGAATCTGGGATTACCTGTTAGGTAGAACTAAGATCTGTTGTTAGCTTTTTTAAGTCTTACCTTCTCTTTCATCTGATTCAATCTCATCTATCTTACTTCGTCGATTAAGCAGCCCTGGAATCACTTTACTCTCGTGCATTTTGAGTATTGTATTAAAGTCTAAAAGATAATAAGCATCTTTCTTTTCTTTTCGACGATATACTAAGCGCCAAGCCTACCTGTGTTCTGTCAACACCGATAATATAGTATATAATCTTTCTCAATATCTTTCTTTATTCTTTCTGTCTTTTTCTCAAGAAAGGGGAAATTGAAGACTGAGAACATAGGAGGTCGGTGGATCAGAGACTGACTTAAGAAATTAGGTCGAGTCAACGTTCGTCGTGCTATATATCATTCGTGATCCCCACCTGGGAATCAAATCACTCCCTTTTGACTTTCAACGAAGAGGCAATGCTTCGGAATGTGACTAGGCGCCTTATGCCAATCAACATCATTCGTTCTCCCCGCCCGAGAAGAACTTCACTCCGGGGTGACAAGCCTATCATCTTGAAATAGTTCTCACTCTCAGTCTCACTATCAGTCTCTTTGAAATAGTTCTCACTCTCAGTCTCACTATCAGTCTCTTTGAAATAGTTCTCACTATCAATCAGTTTTCCCACGTCCAATAGACTTTCTTTCTACAACCGTATATTGAACTAATAGAATAGTGAAAGGTTATTAGAATAGGCTGAGAAAAGGGCTAAGAGGGAACCATAGGATATTACTTGACCTAAAGGGGCCTAGGGTGCCAAGCCTACCAGTTCTTCTTTCAAGCTCAAAATAAGAAAGAATATAGGAATTGAAACTAAAATGAGCTAATTTATTGGATTAAGAGGTGGAACTTCTATATATACGCTATTTCGCGCTGAGCGAGGCTGCTTTCCCTCCTTATGTTAGAGTAAGCTCTTTCCACTCTTCTCTGATCGAATCACCTTCTCTTTTATAAAGAAAGGAATAACCAACCAGATATAAGTATTATATAAGATGAAGAGTAGGAAAATAGATAAAAAGTGAGGAATATCAATAGGCAGCTCGTCGAAGCTTAACCAGGATTTTGCTTTTTTCTTTTTAGGCGGATAGTGGTATAGAGTAGGTGAAGATTGACTCTGATCCTGTAATGGTGTCTCTTTATTAGGATCTGAAGATAGAATCCCTTTATTAGATGGAGTCTCTTTATTAGATGGAGTCTCTTTAGGATCTGAAGATGGAGTCTCTAAAGAGTTTAGACTCAAACCCTTGGTAGCTATTATTTTTCTTAAATTCTTAACCTCTCTTTTAAGATATCTATTTTGATATTTCAGTACTCTTTTATCTTGTCCAGCGTAGTCTTTCACTACAAATGATTTTGTATCAGCCCAAACTCCATCCTTATCAAAGACAGCTTCTCTCTTGGTACTAGTGGTTGTTCCTAAGTTTATATTCATATGCTTTTGCCCAATATCCAGTGTTTTCAAATTAACATTGAATAGGGTTGTCATAGTGGTGTGTGTAATGTGATCGAGATTAGCATATTGTTTTTTATACCAGTCAAGAGTAACCAATGCTTTAGTCAACCCTTTATGTTTAATGACATCAGTGTGTCCCTCTTTAAAGATACAATAATTCTTAGCAGCTAAACAGATAGCATCATAGGATACATACTCCAGTTTCAACTTCCCTAACTCCGTGGAAGAGATAAGATCATCTGGAAGACGTCCTTTAATAAGAATGGAGTTGGTATCGGTGTAGTGACAATCTTCCCTAGAAATGTAAGGATACATATGGATACGAGCGCATGCAGTGATTGTCGCAGCCAGCTGAACAACTGCTATCTTTGGAGGTTTCCACTCTATATTAGGAGTGCTCTCTGTATTTGTCTTATAGTTCACAATATAGTATGAATCGTTAAGCTTATCCGCATCGACAAAGCCATAAGTTCGAATTAATTCGAGATATCTTTGATAATTGCAGATCTCTGTCAGCGAGGTTTGGGGGTTAATACCAAATCTCCCATAGAGTGAATTCATTAGGAGCTTGTAAACATAAGCCTGGGACTCATTACCCTCATTCTTAGCTTTTTTCCTTTCTGTAGAAAGCGTGGTAACAAAGTCCTTAAATGGGCTGCAGGGATCTATCTTTTGAAAGATGTAGCCGCAAAGAGGGGTTACCTGATATCCTATGCTTTTAGCATATTTTAGCTCTTCGCTATAATAAACACCGACAAATTCACCTGTAGGGAAGATTAGTGTGTTTTACGAAGTCCTATATGGTAAGAATGGTCTTTTCATATCAGGAGGAGCGGCAATATATGCCTCAAGAAAACCAAACAAGTTGTCTAAATCCATATCTTCACAATTATCCTGCCAGACAGGCTCTCCACCAGGCATAGGATAGTGTTTCATAACATATGGATATAATGAATTCACATCATAGTAATAGAGTTCTTTGCCTATAGGGATATATGTATCGCTATGGCCTCCATAGTAACCACGGCGAATGAAGGTATCCTCATTCCTGCCAGGGATATAGATTGGCCATTGATTTTGATCATAATAGAGACTTCGAAATATATCGAGAGCTAAGGCTGATAAGGTTCTTTTTTTCACTATATCAATAGAATACAGAGAATAATAGAGAGCCTGAGCTCTATGCATAAACCCACCTAATAAAAGGATATCCTGTTTCATATACTCTAACAAGGACTCCTTATTAGGGATAAGATAGGACTCAGTCACTTCACTATAGGGTATATTACCCTTAATTCCTAATTATGGACATAGATTTTTGGCTAAGTTATCGAGCTTACCAGGTAAAAGCTTGAGAGAATCTCTTAGATGAAATAGCAATTTCTTATCGCGATAGATAACTATCTCATATATATGGTGATCCCTCACAAGAGGTTTAAAGCTGTATTTTTATCATAACTAGCTATATATTTCAATAATAGAAAGCCATCAAATCGCGATAAGTTGTGTAAGTAGATTGTATGAATGGAAGGATTCTTGCGAACTACGATAGCTAAACGATCGAAAAAGTCAGACAACATCTTATAGCTCCTTTTACGGAAAGTATCATATAGAAAAACCGGATAGTCTTCACTGAAATAGCTTTCAATACTACCAACACACTTTTTAGAAGGGGCACGACCGGGTTCTACCACTAAAAAACCCACTACATATGGCATGTGGATCTTCTCTATCTTCGACCTATCGAGTTCTCCCTGAACAGTATCTGGCTCTACCAGAACCGTTTCAATATCGGCAATAATGAAACCCCTCATCTCCTTACAATTAGCTTTCAGTTTTGTCATATGCTTAAGGTACTTACGTTTAACATTAGATAGCATCCTCACAGCTATAGGTTCATAGACAGCATCATCATTAATGCTTTCCTCGATCAGGAGAGCTAGCTGCTCTTCAGAGATATTCTTCTCTACACTCGAGATATTCTCATCGTAATAGATTCGAAGATATATTTCGGTTAGCACTACATCACCATATTCCTCAGCCTTCGAAGCAACATATGCTTCCACTATACCTCTCACACTTTGATTTTCACCACCCTCTCTAAATGTTATAGCAATAGCTATGGCAAATAGGATTATACCGCTAGATGTTTTCATGCTATAATGAATAGTGAATTTCCCATATTTTGATTCTTTTGGGTACCCATACTTGAATAGTAGATATAATATAATATTCACTATCATATTAATGTCTTTACACCTTAATAAATCATCCAGAAGTTCGGCACAAGCAATTCTAAGCTCAGGATAGGGATCTATAGAATATGTTCTATTTATTTATTGTGGAAAGGCTAAAGTATTAATACCAGTTGTATAAGATCTTTTCATTCTTATCTTATATCTTTTCATTATTCTTTTATATCTTTTCATAAGTGTAAACTATAATTATGTCTGCATATCTTCCATTTAGATAATTCATTCCTGAACTTTTTAAATCTAATTATATAGGCCTCATTTTCGGATTCATCTACATTTGTAGGTTTACGATTTTCATCCATATGTCGAATAGATAGAATATAATGAGAGTAAGCATCGCATATATCCTTAATCCTCTTATTCCTAGCTTTCCTCTTAAATTTTGATTTCGTGAATTCTTTAGGTATGCCAAGTGTCCCTAATCCTTTGTACAACACATCTTCAGGGATTCGATCATTATCGTAAAACTCAGGATGGCCGCCGATATAATGATCCATCATTGAGCAATTTTGCTCTAAAAAAGTGTTAATATATTCCAATGGGTGTGGACCAAATAGAAATCTATCTATGTACAGTGAACCCATATCATTAGCATAATGCATGGTTGTGATGAAGTTATCATGTACAGTATATATTGGGATACCTCGACTTTTGGCATCTTTAATCATATTAAAGGCTATATTCGCATCTTTCTGATGTATAAAATTAGCAAAAATAGAATCAATTGTCTTTTTTCGATCACGCTTGCTTGTCGGAATTCGTAGGGTAGCCTGCCGCCTTTTATTGTTGTGGCGATCATATACCCATATTTTCATCGCTTCCATTTTCATATAGTCCTGAACCGTAGTAAACATAGGAGTGGAATAGAAGATAGGGCGCTGCAAAGCTGATATAACCCATCCTACAACGCGTATTAAATTCATTAGGTTGACTATATGAGGATATTTTGACTTAAAGAAGGCTTCTATCAGACTAGCTAGACTCAAGCATTCTTTTTTAGATAGAATGTCATTTAATTCTTGATAGAGATCGTCAGACATGCTGTATGCAGTCTTACCATACACCAAAGGCATTAAGAGTGATTTCACTAACTTCCTATGTAGTCGGGGGCAGACAGTATTCTCCATAAACTTAGGATCATTAAAAAGCTTATGGCCCTGAATAACACATTCATTTAAGTAGATTTCAAGCTCATTTCTAAAGACGTTGTAAATATCTCTAATATTGACTGTTTTATAGAAACCAAACTTTTGATCTTTATCACCCACGATTCGAGGTATAAGATTTGTATCTTTAGCAATTTTAAAATCTAATAAGAAATAACTCATGATCTGATAAGCGCTAGCTGAAGCATCTTGAGTTATAGGAAGTTGAGAATCTTTCACACGATTCTCTGAAAATTGTGGTGGTCTTAAACATATACACTTGGATATGAACTGAAAGGGGTCCCTTCCCTGACTAGCGCACTCTAGGAAACCCTTTTGGTTAGGATTCCCATGCTCTTTAATCCAGTCTATAGCTTTATAATAATTATCAAATTTACTATGATGAAAAGATGCAACAGCATATAACATATATGAATAAAACCTAGAATTTGGTGATTTAATCTTATTCTTTTCTGAAGCCTTTTGAAAAGTCTTAGTAGAGAATACTATTAAAGACCTAGCAAGATCACGTTCATGGAAATGTAATAAACCCGCGTGGTAAATCCTGCCTCGGAAGTCGACAAATGCAGGCAGATAGAAATCATAACCCGCATAAGCAGACGCAACATCGATTATAAAAGACTCATAACGGGCGCGTTGTATAGTAATCATGAACTGCTTTAACAAACAAGGGAATTTGAATTTCATCTTATTATTCTTATTAAAGAAGAAATATCTTAAGAAATTTGTTGCACTAAGTATAATAACCCTTCTTAGCTTCACATTCATATAAGCAAACCCTGGTCTACTAATGCCTGAGTATTTTGCTTAATAAAGTCTAACATATCCACATTAATCTCAAAAGACTCCTCTTGTAGAGCATTCATAGTATCACACATATCACGATATTTATCATCAAGCAGAATATTGAATTTATCCTTATCGCGGGCAGCCAACAATTTGAAGCGGTTATAAAAGTAAAAATCACCGATAGAATCCCCTAAATACCCTCCGCTAAGATCAGATAGTGATTGAGGTATTTTACCATCATTTTTTAGTCTTCCTACAACATCCCATTTTTTAGGAGGATATATCATAGGCAGACGCAACTGCATAGGGAGGGATCTTATATCAAAATCAAGCCAGATATAAGAAGCTTTCATTTTGTAATAGCTTAGACCACTATTTCGAATATCAATCCTTTTACCTGGTAAAGTTAAATTGTTAGTTAGACAAATCATTTCTCTCTCAAATAAAAATTCAACCAATAATATACCAATATTCATAGATTTTTTATCATCATCATCGTCGCCTCCAGGCGGAGCAGCGAGGTTACACTTATTTATATCTCTTTCAGACAACAATTTCACTTGAATTTTCACCATACTGTCCAATTGTTCTACAAGAGTAGAAAGCCTAACTGCGGGGATAGATTCCACACTAGTGAAACTAAACCTAAAACATGAACTATAACACATTCCAGGGTATACTGATGGCACCGGTTGATAATGTTGAACTCACCAACGGTCAGTCTACCAGAAGACTTCAGAAATTCTCTAGCACAAGGTTTATCCTTCTAAACTAACATATTGATAATATAGGGAATTTCTTTATAAACATCTTTTATATCATCATAGGGGCGGTCTAAACTCTCCATAGTTCTCTGTACTCTCTCTAAACCTTTCAGGTCTTGAGGGATACCTTCCTTATCTCTCACAAATTTCAACAAACTTAAGACATTATTTTGGTATTTAGAACTATTACTTTGCTTAGGGACTTCATCGTAGAGAAAGTCATCAGGTATTATCATATAAAAATAATTAATAAATTCACGAGGTGTAGAATATGAACAACTATCCAAACTACTTGAACAAAATCGACAACTATTTAGCGATCGAGGCAAAAAAGACATCGGATATCTCTCTTTATATAGAGATAGTATAAGAGATTCTTGTTGTAGTACTACTACCATGATCATAGTTTTTTTTTATTTGTTAAGCGTAAGATGGGGATTTATAAAAGAAGCCTTGTTCTTTTACTAGCACCACACGGCCACACCCTCTACAAAAGAACTTTTATTGTTAGAAGATTGATTTATCTAACAACAATGCCTATTTGTTAATAGCCTCTGGGATAATTATGTGATGCTATTAGATCCCTAACAGAAATTTTCTCGTCTTTTTCGACTTGATAGCGTTGAAGTCATTTTTTCTAGCTATAAAGTCTGCTTTTTGCGAATATCTTCAAGTTTAAGGAATAAAGAACCTTAGTGTAGTATTATATAAGCTAAAGAGTAGGTAAATAGGTATAAAGATTTAGAGCCTGAGTCAGAAGAAGAGTGAAGAACAAGCAATTGATTTAAGGGATTTCAGATTAATATCTCTATGTGTATGAATTATTCCCTATAGATTAACAGGGATTGGTATATACTTTTTTTTTCTTCTGGGTCGCCAAGGCCCTACAGAATCCCCATTCTAAAACCGCTAATCATAATCATGTCATGATTGTCCCTCTTTTGGGTTCCTTTAGTCGCCACTGCGTCCATGTCCAGAGAGATCGCCCTTGCGGGATGCAATTTTGTTCAAAAAGTTCGGACCATGAAATGGAGATCAGGTTTTCTGTTCACTGCTTTGTATTTGAAATAGTGTGCAGTCTCCCTGCAACGTTATTATGCGGGGAATTACCAAAAAGGTGATTCCCTCTCCGTTCCAATATCCCTGACCAGGTGTGGTATCCCCCGGATCATACCTGCCGTGTTACGGAAACGTATACGAGCAAAGTCTGATCACAGTGATAGATTGGTAAGGATATACCTATCTTGGTTTGGTTTGGCTAAGTTGATTTTAGTTTCCAAAAAGGTTAGAAAGGCAACCTTCTCTTCTATAGCCACTCCACACCCTGATATTGGTTGTGTCCTAGGAGTCCTGGATGAAATGAAAACTTCATTCAAGGAACTCCAACCCATTTAGTTACCATTCCTGAAAGACATTCCCTTGTAATTAGGAATGTCTTGGGAACCTACTTGGAAAAGTACCCCCTTATTAGACACTTTCGTTCATAGTTTTGGATTAAAAGTGGACGATAACGTCGATAAGGTATCCAGAAAATATGCTAAAGACAACAATATTTTTGTTAATCTTAAGCATGAATTGGCGGCATTTATCTGGAATATAAATAAAATTCATTCAATTCCAGATGGGTTCTTTTCACCTGGTATATTGTGGTAAAAATTGGTATATTACCCTTTTGATTCCAATAATACTCGGTTTGCCATGGACTCCCTTGAATATTTTGAAAAATGTGTAGGTCCTTACTTTAGTTCTCTTTTAGGGGACTACATCGGGGTTCCATTGGTAACAGGTAGGTTAGCTCAGGTGATTGAGGGAGGTGGTAAGAGACGGATCTTTGCAATTTGTAATTATATCAAGCAAAGACTCCTGTTTCCTATTCATAAATGGGCTATGAAGGTTCTATCCAGAATTCCAACTGATGGAACCTTCGACCAGGAACGTCCATTGCATATTTTAAAGAAGAAGAAAAGTTTATTTTTCTTTTCTTTCGATTTGAAATCTGCAACGGACCGTTGGCCATTGAGTGTGATATATTCCCTCATGTCTTGTATGTGGGGGAGTACTCTTGCATCTTCAATAGTCAAAAGTTCTCTGGGTCTTAACACTTTCTTATTGGATAAACCGATTGTTAAGAAAATGTCTGAGATAGCCTTTCTTACTGGACAACCTCTTGGTTACTACGGATCCTGGTCCCTCTTTTCATTGTCACACCACTATATAGTGTGGTTGGCTGCAAAATATGCATACCCAACGAGGACAGCTCCTTTTGCTGATTATGCTTTATTAGGTGATGATATCCTGATCACCGACATAAAGGTGGCGGAGCAGTACAAGAAGTTATTGGATAGGCTTGGTGTTACCATTTCAAAATCGAAATCGATAATTTCTGATAATGGTACCATTGAGTTCGCCAAGAGGTATTGGACTAAGTCCTTGCAAGTGGATTTATCTCCCATATCTCTTCGGTCATTACTTTCCTGTAGGACAACTCTTGGTCTTTGCAATCTCTCAACCAAGTATTCAATAAATATTTCCGTTTTACAAAGGTTGGGAGGAGCAGTATATAGGGTTCGTTCACGTCTTTACTCTACCCAGTCAAAATGATGGGAAAGATTGAAGGCTGCTGCTTAAAAGCCAGGCAGGTCACATCCTCTACCTTTAGAATATTGGATTGGAAGGTTTGGAAACCTCAATCCTTATCTGAAGGGAAAGTTAGTGGATTATCTTCGGACGGAGTTAAAACCTAAGGAGATACGACTCTTCCCAGAAGAGTTGGTGTTTGATGGTCAACGAGAAATCCTTGAACGCACTGTTTTACTCAATTGGGTAAAACAATGGCTGAAATGGGTCTCGTGGTACTATACTGTCGCTTTATCTGCAGAAGTAACCATTGATCAATTGATGGAAGTTCCTATGTGTAGCAGATCCTGGAAAAGATCAAACGTTGACTATGATTTAGTGTTGATTGGTTTGATCTGGAAATGTTACGACATGGGAGCAGGGTGGGATATAACGACCACACCAAGGTGGTTGTTAGATCCTGCTACCTCCATTCAATTTGATAGATGGATACTGGGTGGGTTCTCAGGGATCGATTTCTTAATGGCACCGGTTGACTTACCATCGTTGGTGAAAGGACGAAGGACATCAGAATTTAGGTGCATCTGAGCACGTAGTCCCTCTTGGTAAAATCCCAGAAATGGGAGGGTGGCCAAGAGGGTAGTTGTAATCGAAGTCTTGTTAACTCCGATTACAAACACCCACAACCCGATTATTGACGCTCTGCTAATAGACCCCCTCCTTTGAACATAGATCCAAACTCCCACTCAGAATGGTTACTGGACAAGGATTGGTTGTCTTTCGAACATCGAATCTCGAGTACAAGACAAGGAGAAAGACTGCCATCTCAGGCATACCATCGACAGAGTAAGGAAAGGACAGGCAGAAAGTACTCTAATCAAATCCTATCCCTTCTTAGTCCCAGCTAACCAAGTTCATTCCAGCTCCCTATGAGCTCATAGTCGCTAAGAGGAAGAAAAGCTTATTCCATCATTTACAGGGGAAACCGAACTCAAGTGAAGTTAAGCCGAGTCTGCTTCGCACCTTTGCTATCGGGCATTCACTGTCAGTCACTCCTAAATCTACCTGGTATGGACTGCTAAATCGATTCCTCTTGGCTTGATTAAAAAATCCTCTCAGAAGCCCGTGTATATTAGTCAAAGATGTGACTTTCACAGGGCCGATTTCTCTTCTTTTGCCGTCAAATGGAAAGTTAGCTCATAGGGCTGGCGCTGGTACTCTGTGGAAGATGCGTGAATTGGCCTGCTGAACCGATCTTGCTTAGGGCGGGTGACCATCTTCTAATTGAACATAAGCACCGAAAGTAAGAGAAGTGAGGCGTTCGGGACCTATTCTAGTAGAGGAACCAACCCCAAAAAACCTGACCAAAAGATAGCTAAGTTCCCGTCACTAACCTTACTTCGGACTATGTGGCTGATCCGCTGAGAAAATACGGTAAGGCAAAGAGAAAGTACCACTTTTCTTAAGTGTTGATGAATCTAATCTATTGAAGAGTCAAGGTTTCCAAGGAGCACGGATGAGGCGAAGCATCGATCCAACTACATACCAACGGAAAGCCATTACGGGCGGTCGTATCCCATCGTATTCACGTATCATTGCGTAAGTGGTCATATAATAGTTGCGTCGTTGCGCCTAAAGTCTTATGGCCGAAGGTATCCGGTGCGTCGTAATAGCCTACTAGTATACAAGCACACCGTGCTCTAGGTTGGTTAAGCCTATGAGCATAAAGAAGGAAGTCTGCACCAGCCCACTAGCAAAACAAAAGGCAAGGAACTTCTTTCACTAGTATAGTATCGGGAACATTCCTAGAAGAGGATTTCATAATTACAGAGGTGCCTAAGCCATCCTTACTTCATCTTCACTTCATCCTTATACACCTGTTGGACTGTCTATCCTTCCTTCCTTTTGATTAGATGGATTATATCATCCAAGATCTTAAACTAAGAGGAAAATACTTCAAGGAACGAACTTGCAGGACTTACCTTATACCTTACCTCAATGAAAAAAGCTAAGGAGAATGACGATTTCATGCCTTAAGTCTGACTGAAGCTTCCCTCTTTCCTGGTCTCCATTACCCCGAAATTGCCTTTTTGAAGTTGGGGTCATACAAGAGGAAGAAGGGGAACTGGAAGAAGGAGTTGGTATGGTGACAGTGACCCTTGATGTGAATAAGGAAGCTTTACAGTTAGTGTGAAAATGGAGGGGAATTCTATTGAGATGAAGGTAGGTTAGTTTTCAGTGACAATTCATGCTAACATTACATGAGATGCGGTTGGAAGCGAGGCAGCAGTCTTTCTATGTTTTTCCACTCTAACGAAGTTTCTCGATGACCCGAAGAAATGACCAACTCAATTCTCTCCACCTTTTGCGGAGGAGTTTTTTTTTCTTCAAAAGTCCTGTCTCGAACCGGAGGCACCCACTAGTAGTAGGGGGCGCCCATAATTGACCCGGGTAGGCGAGCTTCATAGCGTTGGGCTATAGTTAGAAGTTTCCAGTTACTTCAGCGGGTATTCCTCACCAGCACGGCTTGCTTATGCGGATCTCTCTCTCTACTACCAGGAAAGGGGTTAGAATCGCCATCGCTGGAGCACTACTGGCCTCGAGAAGCACCTTTACTGATCTACCCAGTAATGTGATGAGTTCCGACCCCTTTCATTACTGAGGGGGCCCAATCCTTCGTCGTACGGAATGAGTATGACTTGGAAAAAAGGGAAACAAAGCGCCCAAGAGATGACGCTTCTTGGAGGACAGGTAGTTAACTAATTTATCTTATTAGAGAGAAGGATATTCTTGAACAACCTATTCTCAAACAACTTATTCTAGTAGCCTATTCATTCAAAGAGCTGGCAATCACTTTCTTCCCACCCGGAAATCGTAGTAAAAAACATTCATATATTCCCCAGGCACGGGATAAAGGGAAAGAGAGAGCCGAGAGTCGGGAACGCAATAAAAAGAATTTCTCTCGAGCGGTAATCTTCTTCTTTAGAAAATTCAACTTCTTTCCCCGGACCAGAAAGACCAAACTGGTTTATTCATCTGCACCGGAAAAGAGCTAAGCCCGGAAGTCACGGAGCTCTTTTTTCTACATATACACAATATATATATATAATATACATAGGGTTGTTGGTTTCGGTTGGTTCAAAATCTCTATCATCAAATAACATATCTAAGGGCTCAAATGATATTCTCTTGTCCCTCGGGAAAGCGGTTTCACTCGTTTCCTCTTTCGGTTGGGGTTGGTTACTCTTCATCTCTTTGTAATTTCCTTATCACGCATATCATACAATCTCAGAGGAAGTAGAAAGTAAGTCAAGTCCAATCTTCTCAGCAGCTGTGGATTGGCCTTAGTGGGAAGAGAAGGATCAAACTCTATCAAAAATTCGATGCAGCTTTCTTGGCTGAAACTGAACAGGCTGGGTGGGCACTTAGATGATAGAGTATGCCTGCAAAGCATATTTCTTGTCTAATATCTACAGCTCGTTGATCTCTTTCGCCTATTTTGGCTAACCCCATTCCAGTCTATTAGGAAAATTCTGTTCGATTGATCTTCTATTAGTCATCTTAGACAGCTGAACTCTTTTGCTTTGGATAGATCTAAACGGTAAAGTACTCATTCCGGGCATGACTCGGAAGATGAAGAGGGGGCAGACTTTGAGTGTCAAGGAGGAAGCAACAGAATTACTCTCCGTCGAGCTGAATTACATCCACCCTCGGCCAGTCTCTTAAGTATAGCATATGCCTTTGCGAATGAATACTAGCTCCTAAACGGCAACCATAAGGAAAGGACTACCAGGAGTTTGCTTTCCCCTCTCCGTCATCAGACTGACTCTTCTTCATTTAGCCCGGTTGAAGGAATTAGACCAATATAGGTAGAGTCCAGCAAGAAAAGGAAGGGCATTTTCGCGCTAGCGGGCTCAATCCATCCTCTCTCTTCATTAAACCGAAATAAAGAAGGTTGAAGAGTGGAACTCCGCGTCTTTATCAAGCTTGCATCACTCAAGGGTCGACTAGACTTGAATTTAGCTTTGAAAGGAAATTGACCATATCAAGACTCCTCTAAGGATAAGGAAGGTGTATACTTAAAGAAAGGTATTAATCTAAGGAAGAAGAAAAAAATGGAATATTCAAGCATAAAGATAGGGAAAGAAGAGTGAAGAACAAGCAATGAAGTTTCTTCTTTCGTCGAAGCAGCTTTCCTTAGCTACTCCTTTGATTTCCGGCATAGTCAGAGTAAGGTCTTCCTTCCCTGCTTACCTGAAAGCAATTATTGAAACTCTACTTCATTCCTGAGGAAAGCCGAGAATCCTCTCTTTGAAAAGCTTCCTCGGGAAAAGTCCCCGCCCAGTGGAGTCTTCCGATGGAACTAGATTCCAGCTTCGCATAAGCGGTCTTAGCTTTGACTTAGCAGTAGGAAGACGATGTGGGGTTTAGTCCTTTAGCCTAGGTGAAAGTTTAATTAGGTAAAGAACCAGCACACGCCTATTCATCCGAAATAATGGTTTGAACTCCTTATCAATTACCTCTCCCGCCGCAGCGCAAAGAAGAGTAAACGATGAATGGCAAGTCAGAGTGAAAGGCAGAGACTTCAGTTGATACCGTACTTGACTGAGAACTTGATAGAGTGGTTGTTTTCCTCTTCCGGGAGTGTTTTTTCTTTCAACCGGCCCTTGGGATTATCATATAAAAGTTTTATTCCGCCTACGCCTTGTTTCCAATCTTTGAACATCGGGAAAGCTTTACCTAAACTGATTCAAAAAGGCATGCTAAAAGAGTTTCTTAGTGCTTCACTACCTAAAAGAAACCCGATCCATGGAACCATCTTTTCTTTTCAAAGAAAGAGCTAGAACTACCATACCGAAGGAGATAGACAGGAAGGGAGGTGGTGATTATGATAACTCAATTATAGTTGTAGAAGTAGAAGCTATAGGCGAAGGCTTTTGAGTAGCCAGTGTCATAACTATAAGATAGGTAAGCTTCTCCAGAGATAGATCTCAAGGAAGAAGTCTCGGGCGAGAAGTGATCGAAGCATCGGTGAAATGAATCTATTCTCCAAAACACCAAGACGTTAGACCATACAAGGCTCTCTTGCACAGGAATAGCATCAGATAAGAAAGATCAGATTAGCTATGGCCTTAAGTGAATCAGTCACAGTTCATAATTCCCCGTTACTGCTAAAAGGGAACAAGGAGTTGGCAGGAATAGAACTGGCAGCTAACCGATAAGAATAAAGCACTAGAAACTTCCGGACTCTTGGATGAAATTATTATACTTGTATTTCTTGCCTGTAAACTATTCCCTCAGCTGGCACGACATTGAGAAGAGAATTGCAAATATCTTTACTGGTTTTAGAAAATTAAGTCCAGTCGTTCGCATAAGGAAGGAAAAGAAAAGGAGGGTCTCACACCGGTGTAAAGTAAAAGAAATTTCCTTAGACTCAGAGATTTCATTGGCTGGCCTTTAACTGGCTTTACAAAATAGGCTTTTATCACAACCTTGATCACAGGATGGGAAAAGTACCGGCCTGGACCCCAAAAAAGAGATCACCATCGGGACCGGTACTGCTACTAGATTACCCTCTGTAAAGTAAACACTTTCAAACTAGCCAGTTGGATCTCAAACTGGAGAAAGAGAACTCCCCATGTCTGGGAACTCACAATCGATAGAGGGTCTAGCCACAGAAAGTCCAGAAGTCACTTGATTCTCTTCTTAGAAAAATGCATCTTGCTTTCCTGATCTAATGGATTCCCCTTTTACTGCAACTGCAACAGAAGGGGCTGGGGATTAGCTAAGCTCGAAGGCAGATGGAATGGCACTTTCTTTATCCGAACTGGCTAAAAAAGAACTCACTTGCTCAATGGCTGACAAAAGGGCTTACCCTACGACTGCTAGCTTTTACTTGCTTGAAGGAGATTTAAAAGGCTTCCTTCCTTGGGGAAAGACTCCTATTACCGGGGACTACTAATACAGCTACGGGGAATGAAGACACCACATACCACATAGAGAAAAGAAAGCGGAATAGCGGGACGAGGTGAGGAAAAGATCTTGATACTCTGACTTCAGGAGGAGAATCCATTATAGTAGGTCCTCCTACGCATATTCTACAAGGAGGGGAAAACATCACACCACATGCAGGGAAAATACCAAGAACTTTGTTACTGGTTCGCAAAGGAATAGAAGGGAAAAAGTATTTGATTATGACTGGCGGGATATAAATAGAAAGACTGGAACTCTAGATCCTTTAACGCTGAGTAAAATGAGAATCATAAGCTATTGATTACACCACAGTAGGATCTTGCCTTGGATAGGCCCCTAGCCTGTGAGCTTAGCCAGTAAATGCGTCCTAGGTAGAGAGGGGAAAACCTAGAAAAGAAAAGACCCAGAATCACGTCCAACAATCTATGGGGGAAAATCAATGATGAAACAGCAGGTAGAGTCGTTTGATGACACGAGGTTCCTATATACCATCATCTCAAATCCAAAGGCATAAAAATAGGTAGGCATCTTCTCGACGATCTATACGAATATCTAAAGGTGAACCAATAGACAGAGAGAGATGATCTTCCTGCAGCCCAAGAACGTCTTCGTTCAAAGAGCTAGCAATGACTTTCTTCCCACCCGGAGTGGAATTCGGGGATAGGACTTTGCCTGCTATCTTGATTGCTGCTACTTTGATTTATATTCTTTTTCCTGGTCCTATCGAAGCAGACACTGAATACCTGGTCCGGGTAAAAGGATTTTTTCTATTTAAAGCAGAGAAAGAGTTTCTGACTACCTCTTCCTATCGCACCGATTGAAAGAGTGCAACCATGGAAAGCAAGACGTGAATAGAGTTGTCTTTCACAACAGAAGAGAATACTTCATTGAAGTCCACACCCTCTCTCTGACTATAGCCCTTTGCAACCAAACGTGCGAGGAATTTTGTATGCAAAGGCTACGCTCCTACTTATTTCACTCCGAAGACTCAAAGTATTTACTACTTTGCTCCGCACTTTCTCAAAAAACGTTATTTTACAGCTATATGGAGATACCGAATTGCATTATGAAGTAGCCTTTCATTAAGTAAAATACCTTGATACCCAAATTCCCGGGGTACCTACCCATTTTGCATTTTGACTTTCAATCTTGGGCAAAAATGGCTTCACGTACTTTAGCCCCAAGTGGAGTATAAAAGAATGAATGTTGTGACGAATGCGCAGGCTAAAGGATATGAATCGTGAAAGCGTTAGGCCGAATCTCCTTTTTGTGTGAAGATTCGGGGTGGAATTAAGAGTCTTTCTAATGCCTAAAAGGAGATGAATTCCCCAAAAGAGGACTAAGAGCTAAATTCCAGAGACAGCAAGCAGCAAGCAAGAGCTTCTTAGCCCCCTAACCTTTCTCTTTTTTGAGAATACTTCTTATTTGTTTCAGGTAAGCATTGAAGATGGCTGCTCTGCTATACTATACTAATTGTAGGGCGCTAGCGCTTGACTAATCTAATAGAAAGTAAAGGGACTCTATTATGATCTTACGAATATAAAGATCTCAAAATAGAAGAACGAGATCTTTTGCTCACCCCTATCTCTAAAGGGGCATAAGCACTTCACTCGCTAGGGATGGGATTCATTCACTTGCATTCCTGCTAGCACTACAAAAAGCTCTGGTCATAATGCCCCTACTACTGCTGTGCAGCCTTTCCTCGGGTTCGTAGAGTCGGGTTTCCCGTTTACCCACAATGGAGGAGCCTTCCCCACTAGGCAGGCGGCCACGAGTCATAATGCACTCTTCGCACAACAAATCCACTTTGAAGTTGACTTATTCGCTCGGCCAATCGTCGGAATGTGTACGAGGTACCATAAGGGCCCAATATCTCAATAGAACCTTTGTCTAAAGCTTCGAAGGAGACTTCATATCCGAAACGCAGGAACGATCTGACTAGAAAGTCATTCAAAACTTGATCGAAAAACCAGCGTTTATTGAAGAAGCTATAGAGTCGATTACTAATAGTACTAGTTTGAAAGGCTCATTGAAATTGATCCGTTACGGGATTAACATTATACGCAACATAAGCACCTGAAGTACTAAACGGAATAGGTATTAGTTTGGTAATGGCTGGAGCAGCAAACTCGGATTCGGCAAGAATCTCATTTTTTGGTAGTACGAAGGGGGAATTGGCCCAAAAATTGGATGGGGCTCAAGACGTTGTCGGGCGCCGGCGGCTGACTCAAGTGCCCCCCGAACCGTGCAAAATGGTCGCCTATTACATGGATCACTAACTCTGCTAGGGGTGTGGGTACCTATTATTCGTCGGGTAATTTGTCCGCTCTCAGACAATACAAAGGAGTCTTTCTTTCTCCTTTTTAGAGGAGAATTTAAAGGGAATGTGATCCCCTCTATTGTAATGAAATAATTGAAGTTAATTTATTCTTTCAAGGAGAGATTTTGTAAAACCCAATTTTGCCTCATCTAAGGCCAAGGGGGAAATAAAGTTGTCAAACATCGCATCGAAAAGGGTCGTCTTTCGCCCGATATTAAGGAGGTATCTTAACTCTTCTTTTCTTTAATATGGGAGCGTAGACATTTTGGTGCAACTTGATTATCCAGTAGATCTAGCGCCATTTCCCATTCATCAGTCTTGGGAGAGAAGGTAGACGCTCCCCCACACGAATCCTTTCCTGCGCAGTCTACCGTTTATAACAAAAATTCTGAATAGAAAAAAGAGAATGAAAGAAAAAGAGACAGAGTCCAAACGCTTTCCATAATAGTTACACGAGAAATGTATGGATTCTTTTTATAGTGGAAATGCCATAAAGTGCGACCCAAGATCCATGATACGAAAACCAAAAGCAATATAAGTAAGCACACGAAATCCTGATGTATTTCTAACTCCAACTCGGACAATAAATAATTATACAATAGAAAACACCATCTAAAGAGTTTTATCTCAAGCATAATTGCTAAAAAAGTAGAAAAAAGGATCGCGGAAAATTCCAGTAAAAAGGCAACGGGTTTTGATAACATAGGAGAGGAATTCCAATGTGAAACGTAAAGATCTGAGAGAAGTCCTTCTTTTTCTCTTACTATTTTGGTAGAGGAGATTGCCCACACTGAACACCAACCCAATCTCGAT